>CM060116.1:716345-878845 GCA_030522415.1 Channallabes apus | reverse complement strand
GTGATATTTTTGGGATTTTCAGTTCAACTTCCAAATCATCATCCATTCATCTGATGAAGCACAGATGGTGTTTTGATGGTACGAGCAAGTTTAGTAATGGAAAGTGTTTGTCCTGGACCATCAAACATGTTCCCAGTGTATATGATCAAAACTAATTTATTACATCGATTAAATCACCTTAACTCATAGACAGCTTTTAATTCCACTACCGGCTGCGTTTAGCAAACAACAAAAAGTTCAGTTTTGCTGATTCAGGAGTGTAAAAAAAATAAATAAATAAAAAAGAAACAACTATATTAGGGTAGAAATGTGGAGTAGAATAATCATTTACTGTTGCCTGGCTGGAGGTAGCGGTTATTTAAAAAGACAGGCTGCGCTCCAAACGTCCCCGATGTGGCTCTTACCCATCAGCCATTGGGCGTTAAAGGTGGCGCTGATTGGGGGGGATAAGGGACTGTCCCGGCTGTACGCCTTCACCACATAGCGCTCAATTACACCTCTGACCTCGGGCGGCTCCTCCCAGCTCACCTCCGCGCTGGAGCCATTTACACTCGCAACTCTGGAGGGAGGCAGCACACTTTGTGGAGCTGCAAGATGGATAAAAGGAGCGAGAGAGAGAGAGAGAGAGAGAGGCACATATTCTTCACATTTAATAGACACAGTAAATCATATCCATCCATTAGCATAAATACAATTTATTAGAGTTGTAACTTTTTCAGCGCTGATTTAATATGACTGTGCATGCATCGTTCATACCGGGTCATATTTCACACTCATCCACCCTTTATTTCTTCTTTTTTTTTTTTTTTTTTTTACACCTACACAGAATTGTAGTAAACAGTCGAACGCATGCAGAACAGGCGACATCTGCACTGCACGTGACGCGGAATGCTGTGAGTTACTATTCCTCCATTAGTACATACATTAAACTTGAAACACACAATGCATTTGGCACATAAATATGATTTGAGCTCATTTTGTCATATATTATCTGCCAAAAAAAAAAAGAAAAGAAAAGAAAAGAAACCACCTCGGCCTGAGCAGAGAACCGGTAAGATTTGTAGCGTATATATGACTTACAGTTACATCAGACTTCACTCTGTTGTGCCTGTTTTTTCTTCTTCTCGTTCGTCACGCTCTCCACGCAGCCCTTCATTTTTAAGGAGGCACATTTCGTGATGTGCCCTCTTTACCCTGAGCTACATGATAAGCTATCGCTAAGCGCCATCTCATCTCCTTGACTGTTACATATATTGTGCTGATAAGAAGGAAATGGGCCGGGCCTGGAAACTATGACACAAATATCAGTATGGAGCTTGGCTTCTGAGTGTGTGTGTGTGGTGTGTGTGTGTGTGGTGTGTGTGTGTGTAAGACTGTGCTACCTGTCTCTCGACTGCGTCCTCGCTGCCACGGTCCAGCTGTCCACCCTCCCTCTCCAGATGCTATCACTCTGTACAAGTACTCTGTCCACAAATAAAGTGCCTCTTATTTAAGATGATATAAAACAAGACCACGGTCATTAATTACATACACAGAGACCAGCGCATTTAAAAAAAAAAAAGATTTGAATATGTGTGAAATGTTGAAGGAGTTGTAAACTCAAAACAGACAGATTTATAGTTGAACTGTTGCATGAAATAATAAAGACCGGACCTGAATGTCGTCCCTATTAATGGATCTGATATCCAGTTTCTCCATCACACTTACACCCTGATTTATATTTTTATATATTATATCTACAAAATCAGTGAATATCACACTAGTACACAACATGAACATGTGCATTATTTAATGTACATTCAGTATAATATAAAATATTGTACAGAATAACAGAACACAGTCCTGAGAGTAAACACTCCCTTTATGTCTCTATATAATCCCCTGATACACTAATGCACTTATCCCAGTGTCTCACTAGAGCTCGGACACCATCAAGTTCTCTCAGTACGCCGGAGCCATGATCGGACTTCCTGTACGATTCACATCTGAAACGCCGGCCTCCCAGGAACTCTGTTAAATGTGGAAGTGTCTTGGAGCGCGGTCACCAACCATGTGGTTTTGGTGAACGATTGCGCGTACAGTTCTCACAGACAGACACGTTTCTTCATCACAAGTCCCAGTTTGACTTGAACACTACTCATACTGTACATCTACTGTAGATAAGGTTAAAATTAAGGACCCTTTAAACTCATTGCAACATAAGAGCATCACACCAAAACACATACTGTAGACATGTTCATGATTCAGTGAAGTCCAGAAAATTGACTTAAAAATATAATGACCAAATATCCTACAGTATATGATATAAAAATATACGTTTCTTACATTTGTTCCGCTGGACACAGTTTATGGTAAAGTGAGACCTCTTGTACATGTGCTAATGTTATTTTCTGAGCCATTTGGAGGGAAACTAAATATACAGTATATTTTACACTGGAAATATTTGAACATTTTGATTCATACACATTCACATTCCATACAAACTTAAATAATTCTTTTGATTGTGTAAAGCTGTTTTGAGACAATGTCAATTGTTAAAAGCGCTATACAAATAAAACTGAATTGAAAATTGAATTGAATTGAAATAGTTGACACTGTTCACATGTTACCTACAGAAGGGGTCTGTTTCAAAAGCTTTAAGAAAAAAAGTGAGATTAGGAAATTTGTGTTTCTTGTTCCTTAATTTGTAAAGATATTTAGTTTTATAATTTTTTTTTAATTAAATTTATTACATTTATTTTAATATTTGGAAATTTGTACACCATTTTACTGTATCACTTTGTCTGGCTGCTTACAAAATTTGTGAAAAAAATAAAATAAAGTCGTATATTACGATGAAACAGTTACTCAGTACTTCAATACTTTCTTACACTCACTTGAATAATATTTTGGATGACTACTTGAGTAATATTATTTTAATATTATTTACTACTTCAAACTTTCTGGTTACTCTACCCACCTCTATATAACCTCAGTATAACTGCTCTCACAAACAGCAGGAAACACAAATCAAAATTTTGATCTCATTTTTAAGCACGTCGTTCAGTTCGGCCATATTAGTCCAGGCTGGAAGTGAAACAACTGTTATATCAGCAGTGAAACTGTCTTTCAGAGGCGATGGTGAAGGAGGGGACAGCCATGACATTGGTCATGACCTCTGTATGCCCTTGGGTTAGAGCTGGATGCTTTGTCTGGCACTTAGGACAACAAAAGCCCAACACAAAACAAGGAATCAAAATCAGACCAAACGATTGCATGAGACATGGCAGAAGGCCAGAAGCAAAAGGCCAGGATATCTTCAGGTCAACGAGCTGAAGGAGCTGGTGGGCATGTGTGTGTGTGTGTGTGCGTGTGTGTGTGCGTGTGTGTGTGTGTATATACCAGTGAAGGGCTGCAGAGACAAATCCAGAGCACTGATCTCATTGCCCGTGTACACCAGGATTGAGTCGTTTCCCCGGCAGTTAACGCTGGTGTCAGCTGACAGGCATCCATCCAGATTGACTCTGACAGCGGCACACGATGACATGGCCAAGTTTAAGACAGGACCACTTGCAGCCAATCGAACGTCCCTGATGCAGCCACCAAATCCTGCAGGAGAGACGAGAAAGGAGGAGAGAAAGTGGAAGGGAGATAGATCACATTCTGCACTGGCCTAATTATCTGAAACAAGGAGCACCATCAGAAGCATCAAAATGAGCAGGAGGGGGATAAGTGGACACAGGAGGAGACAGAGAGAAAAGAGAGGTTTAAACTATAGAGTCCTCAGTTAAAGATACGGGATAGGGAACAAATGTTAAGGAACACTTTATTCTATTTAAATGCATACTGCCTTATTTTTACATTCTTTTCTAGGACATATTGTACTTATACGTATGTATTGTTATGATTTAATGATACCATTACATATTCTAAGCTTCACAGGTTTGTGTGCACGAGTATGGGCTCTGACCATGGAGCAGGCTGTACTGGTGCAGCGCTGGGTGCTGGAGTCCAGCTGGGACGCCTCCTATATAAAGTGGAGACGTGATATTGAGGTTTCCGCCTCTCTCGCTCCTGTGCTGCTCCGATGCATGATTCATAGCGGCTCTCGTTAGCGCTGCACGTTTCAGCATAGCGACACTGTTCCAGCCTCCGTCACAGTATGAGAGGCCTACCCAAAGGGCAAGCTCCGCCCTCTGGTCTCCCCAACACAACACCCACGAGAGGATCCCGCCCTGCAGCTCAGCCTACAACAACACACACACACACACACACACACACACACACACACACACACACACACACACACACACACACACAAATACTGAATTATTTGCAAATGTATACACAGCAAAACAAATTATAAAATTATCAGAGCCTCAGCTCAAACTGGCTTGTGTAATTAATCTCTAGATTTAATTCTAGAACAAAAACAGTCTAGACTTTCTATTTGACCAGGACACGAAAAAAATATAACAACTTAGCAAGTTGAATATTCTTAAACATAGCAAAAATTATCTACTGTATAATTTCATAAAATAAGGTCACAACAAACAAACAACACACACAAAAAATATTTTCAAAATTCATTTCTAATAAAATGTTACTAAAACTACAAACGATAAAGCCTTGCTCTATTGGCAGAGAATTTTGCTTCTTTCAAGAAATGAATTCCTAAAACTACACAGCGTTCCAAATTATTACACAAATGAGATCTTTCTCGAATTTTCATAATTAGTAAATGCAAATGACAGTCAGTATAATTCTCTATCAGAGGTGTCAAGTAACGAAGTACAAATACTTCGTTACCTTACTTAAGTAGAAATTTTGGGTATCTATACAGTACTTTACTGGCGTAATTATTTTTCAGCCGACTTTTTACTCCTACTCCTTACATTTTTAAGCAATTATCTGTACTTTCTACTCCTTACATTTTAAAAATAGCCTCGTTACTCTATTTTTATGATCAGAACGCGCAACGGCTCCCACCCCCCCCCCCCCCCCCGGTCGCATGATAAGAACACGCACAACACACCATATACCTATTAGAGTATAATTAGAATTTTATTGAACAAACCTCCTAATGATAATATTTATTTAAAAAATAAAAAACTGAAAACGCACTGTTCCAAATTATTATGCACAACAGAGTTAAAACATGTTATACTGTAGGTTGTAAAGAACTGAAAATAGGCTTTTCAATCAAAAACATCCTAACAGGGCTACATGTTACATCTTAACATACGACCCCTTCTTTCATATCACCTTCACAATTCTTACATCCATTGAACTTGTGAGTTTTTTTGACAGTTTCTGCTTGAATTTTTTTGCAGGATGTCAGAATAGCCTCCCAGAGCTGCTGTTTTGAATCAAACCGCCTCCCACCCTCATAGATCTTTAGAGGATTCTCCAAAGGTTCTCAATGGGGTTGAGGTCAGGGGAGGATGGTGGCCACACCATGAGTTTCTCATCTTTTATCCCCATAGCAGCCAATGACACAGAGGTATTCTTTGCAGCATGAGATGGTGCATTGTCGTGCATGAAGATGATTTTGCTACAGAAGCCACGGTTCTTCTTTTTGTACCATGGAAGAAAGTGGTCAGTCAATTTACTTTGCCGAGGTCATTTTCACACCTTCAGGGACCCTACAGGGGCCGACCAGCTCTCTCCCCATGATTCTGGCCCAAAACATGACTCCACCCCCTCCTTGTTGACGTCACAGCCTTGTTGGGACATGGTGGCCATCCATCCACCAACCATCCACTACTCCATCCATCTGGACCATCCAGGGCTGCACGACACTCATCAGTAAACAAGACTGTTTAAAAACTTGTCTTCATGTATGCCTGGACCCACTGCAACTGTTTCTGCTTGTGAGCATTGATTAGGGGCCGAATAGTAGGTTTAGGCACAACTGCAAGACTTTAAAGGTTCCTGCACCTTGAGGTTCGCGGGACTCCAGAGGCACCAGCAGCTTCAAATACCTGTTTGCTGCTTTGTAATGGCATTTCAGCAGCTGCTCTCTTAATCTGATGAATTTGTCTTGCAGAAACCTTCTTCATTCTGCCTTTATCTACACGAACCTGCCTGTGTGCTGAATCAGACACAAATGTCTTCACAGTACGATGATCACGCTTAAGTTTTCATATCTAATGTTTTTATACCTCGTCCAAGGCATTGCACTATTTGAGGCTTTTCGGCAGCAGAGATCCTTTTTCTTTCCCATATTGCTTGAAACCTGCGGCCTGCTTAATAATGTAGAACAACCTTCTTCAGTACTTCTCCTTTAATTATCCTCATCTGGCAAACTAATTATCACACGTGTCTGAGATTCATTTCAGTGATCCAAAGAGCCCTGAGACACGACACCATCCATGAGTTTAATTTAAACACTAAACATTTAATGTTTATTACGCTTACATAAAATCTGCATAATAATTTGGAACGCGGTGTAGCAAAATTGTCTGCCAGTAGAACAGGAACGATTACTAACAATTTTAGTCATATTTGATTAGAAATAAGTTTAATAATCTTATATTTGGTTTGTTCATTTTATTTTAAGAAAGTGTAGATAAATATACCTACACTATATCTACAAAAGTATTTGACCAAACCTGTTAATTATTGAATTCAGGTGTTTCGATCACACCCCTTATCTCCAGTGAAGGACAATCTTAATGATTTTTTTATTAAAGTTGTGGGAACAGTTTGTTGAAGGTCCTTTTCTATTCCATAACTAGGACTCCGCCCCAGTGCACAAAGCGAGGATTATAGCGACACGGTTTTAATGAGTTCGGTGGGGAAGAACTCGATCGGCCCGAACACAGAGCCCTGACCTCCACCCTATCATGCACCTTTGGGACGAATAGGAACGTAGTCAGACCTTCTCGTCCGCCATCAGTGCCCGACCTCACAAAGGCTCTACAGAGTGAATGAACTCAAATATCCACAGCAACACTCCAACATCTTGTGGACGGCCTTTCAAGAAGCGTAGAAGCTGTTATAGATGAAACATGGGGACCGACTCCATATTGAACTACTGTATGTATTTGGATTCAATGTCATTGCAGGTTTGGCAAAATAGACTTTTGTCCATCTCGTGTATATTCAATGTTTTTGCACTTGCTAAGGTACCATTTTTGCAGTAGATTCATTTAGATCCAACATAATGTAAAACTCACCAAAACATAATCATCGCCATTAAGATTATATGCAAATAGCAGTAGTGAATTCAGCTGATCAGTTCTGAACTCAAATGATATTTCAAATTCATCTCCACCAGTGAACACCTCCGGATCCAGTTTAAGAAACCCTGAAAAACACCAAAATACAAACATATCTTTATTATAATTACACAATAAATGTAACAAAGACTACATGGAAATCATACTGTACACTGTATGAAGCAAAGCTCTGTAATATTTGTATGAGAAGCTGGCATTACCCTGTCCGAGGAAGTACGCCCCATGCTCAGAATAGGCAGGACAGCCCTCCCAGTCTCCGTACGTCTCATGTTCCTCCAGTGCAGAGTCCCAGTCTAGCGGCTCCCAAACGGCATCAGGACCGCCGCTCCTCTGAACGAGCACATCTCTCACGCAGCCTGCAAAACCCGTACGTGCCAGACTAGCCAGACCTTTACACACAAACATACAGTAGCTCCGTCAGGACAGAGCATACATGATGCCATGTAACGGCAACCTGACAGCAACTGATGTACGTATTACCAGTGTCTTCTCTAAGAAGAGTGAAATTCTCTGGAAGGCCCCCGAAAAAGATCCCAGTGTTCTGTCCGATGATGGTACTGCCACTGCTTGCTGATGCTGAACCTGTAGTGAAGGTAAGACAAAAACAAAGAAAATAAATACATTTACATTATAACAATCAGACACTTAAGCATTTGAGCTCATTTTATCATAGTGTATACTGTATTACTGTACCTGCCAAACAACTAGACAGAACATTTGTGAATCTAGCCATATATATTTATCATTTTAAACTAAGCTGCTAAGATTTTTTTGCAGTGCAATTTTCAAGACATAAATGAAACTATGATTATAAAAGTAACAGAAAAGCTCTTGAATCTTTAACACACCTTAAATAAGGGTGTATGTTCAAAAGAAGTGATTGTTTATAGCAATGCTGCTGAATAAAGGAGGAAATGACAGGACAAAAAAATGCATCATATTAACTGTTGTGATATAATTGAAAAAGAAATGCTAAATTAAAAATTGATAGATTTTTAAATAATCCTGCAAATCATGCCTGAGTGGAAGAAGAGGCTATTGCTGCAGTAAATGCCAAATACTCAGTGTCTTCTGGTAGCCTAGAGCAGATAATGTCATAACCTTAATGAAGTCGCAGGCACGTATAAAATGAGAAATACACACACACACACGCACACACGCACACACACACAAACGCACATAAGGGTGCTCAATGAGATCTCTAGAGAAGAGCTGCACTTCTTAGCAAGTCATAATTAAAATTCAGGTTCTGGACTGGAGCAGCTTCTACACTCTAATTATTCTAATCACATAATGAATAGCAAAGATTAACTCTGATAGTCTCTGTTGCTTCCATGAGTAAGAATGTAAAGGGAGGAGCTGTAAAATAATAGAACAGTAGGTCTGTACATGTGTACTGTACTGTAGGTGTGTGTGCGCGTGTGCCATTACCGTGGTATTGATCATCCACAATGATGCTTCCCAGAGCTTGCTTCCTG
Source organism: Channallabes apus (assembly GCA_030522415.1). NCBI lineage: Eukaryota > Metazoa > Chordata > Actinopteri > Siluriformes > Clariidae > Channallabes > Channallabes apus. The sequence goes on along the minus strand of CM060116.1, from coordinate 870,144 downwards.
GTAGCGATCAGTCGGTGCCACTGGTTGTCATTATAACTTCTCCCTCCGTCATCTTGTGGGCTGATGGCCACCACCGAGGCCTAACATCAAACACTCAGGGTTAATAACACTTCAGTCCTTCTGTGGCTGCCAAAACACACAATGAAGGAACCCTGTACTTTGTGTAGACTAATGCACTACAGACAGACAGAAGAGGACTTGGCTCCACAGCTTCTGAAACACAGCGCTGGAAATTCCAGAGTTGGTTTGAGAAATGGGATCCACCGGTGCAGTACTACCCATCTTCATTTCTGTTTGAAAACACACAGGCTGGTGACGTTTGTGACACTATAGATCCACTTTTAGTCCTGAGTTGAATCCTGCATCAAACTCCGAGTTTGTGTTTTGGTTGGACAGATGGAGCGCTCACATATCATGATGCCAAGAAAGTATATACAGCTTAGTGTCACCTCTATCTATCCTAACTGAAAGTAAGATTGTTTCATTAAAATTATATTACAGTATCCCTTGTGTCTCCTTTGAAAGCTGAGGGTCTCAGAACTTTATTGCACTGGCTGTAACACTTTCACTTTCAGCCCCTTGTTGCTGGGAGGAACCTGCTGCCAAATTCCATTTCGTGAGTTGCTTTTTTTCCCCCCTCGTTCTCCTTCCCTGCAATAGGCTCCGAACCAAATTCTGCCTGGAGATTGGAAGCTCCACACACGCTGTAAATTAGAAGCTCTGGCACTGTCGATGTTAAGATGGGGGTTATTGTCCTGCTAAAATATGACATCACTCTGGCTTTCACATTTTAAACAGCCTGGTGGAGTGTTCTGCAGCAAGCAAAGCAAGACACAAAGTATCACATCTCCTCCTAGTGACGGAGATTTAATGACAGAATCAATATATGTATGGGTGCCAGGGCCTGTGATATGTTTACTGCAGGAAGGAGATGGCCTTAAGTATCAGCCAGAGGAGACACAACATGCAGTCTTAATACCATGCATGCTCTAAATTTAAGACATCAAAAACAATTCCTGACTATTACTGTAGAGACCACCACTGCACCAAGACGCTCATTCGTTTCATTTTCAAGTCGCCACCAACATCTAATCCCGATGACGAAATAGGATTTTTCCTGGTGTCCCTTTACTGGGAAAAGACAGGATGGGCTTTTATAGGAAAATAATGAATAATGGCATGGAGGCAGGAGGGGGGCGGCTGTCTAGACTATAGCAATGCCTTGTTTACAGTTATTAATAGATCCACATTGGCCCTGCTATATAGTACAGTATAGACTGCTGCTTTCATACTGACACTGGATCTGCCATAACATTACAATGCAAAACATTATGCCCAGTATTACTGTATGTACTGTAGATCCCCACTGTGCCATCAGAGCAGCTCTGGCCCCTCGGGGCGTGGCTTCACAGGGCCTTTGGCGGTGTGTAGTAGTGTCTGGCAGCGAATTCTTTGGGTGCTGTGGGTTGTGGAACAGGGCCTCCAAGGATCTGACTTATTTGTCCGGTGCATCCCAGAGAGTTGGAACAGATTGGGATCTGGGGAGTTTGGAGATCGGGTCAACATCCTTGGGCCCTGCTGAACCCCATGGCTGGTGGGTTGTGGTGCACTGGGTGTTCTCAAGCCTTTCCTTTATGTCAGTGAGTTGTCCTGCATTGCCTTTTCTGTGGGATTGGACCAGATGGGGTAGCCTTTTGTCCCCGTGGCATAAATGAGCCTTGGGTGTACCTGATCCTGTCATGAGTTTGCTGTCACTGGGGTACTTAATAACCAATTTTAATGTATCAATGTTATGGCTTTATGATGTATTTCATAATTATTTCAAATACTTTTCTTCACAGCAGGCACAGTGGCATATTGGTTAGCACAGTCCAGGGTTGAGGGTTTGAGTCCCACCTTCAGGTCTGTATGTGTGTGTGTGTGTGTGTGTGTCTGTGTGTGTGTGTGTGGAGATTGTATGTTCTTCATGTGCTTGATGGTTTTCCTACAGGTACTCTGAACCATGTACAGGATGAACCAGTGTTTATTAGGCCAGGTGAGGTTCTCTCGTAGGCAAATACCAAGGAATTTGGTGCTCTTGATGATCTCAACAGCGGAGCCTTCAATGTTTTGCAGATGGTGTTGGTGCTGTCCTGAAGACAACAACCATCTCTTTAGTTTTTTCACATTCAGAAAAAGGCTGTAAGCTCTGCACCAGTCCCTCTGCACCAGTCCAGCCTTGGGTCTCCTCGTATCAGGGACAGCCTACTGGATTGAGAGCAGCTGGCTTGGGAAAATCTTGAGGTTTTGGCAGAATCAATAAAAATTTATTATCACTTTCTGAGAAAATCTTTATAAAAACCCTAAACTCTAAGCTTTCCATGTACTTTCTTTATAGTTAAGTTACGGTGAGGGGGTTTAAAGGTATTCATTTCATACCAAAATGGCTATATTAATGTAAATTCATCATCAGTGTGACTAGTTATTTAGGTTATAGAGAATTTAATTCCTTTTTTTGCTTGAATACTGGTATTCTACAGGGCAACGGTTCGATTCCTACCTCGCCCCTGTTTGTGTGGAGTTTGCATTTTCTCCCCATGCTTGGTGGGTTTTTACTCTGGATTCCTCCCACAGTCCAAAGACATGCAGGTTAGGCCAACTGGCATTTCCAAATTGCCTGTAGTGTGTGAGTGCATGTGCCCTGCAATGGACTGGCACCCCTTCCAGTCTCGTGCCCTGAGGCCCGTGGCATAGGCTCCAGACTTCCCATGACCCTGCACAGGATATGCGCTATAAAGAATGAGTGAGTGAGTAGTCCAAAAATGTACTCGCCCAGGTTCTAGTTTTTTTACCACCTTGTCTAGAGAAGCCCAAACAGATATTGAGCCCACTCTGCCAATAAAGCCGCCACATTATTTATATCCTATACCTACTGTATACCCGCAATATCTGATACCCACCTGACATTACCTGATTGATATGATGGCACCTGAAACATGCTATTTATCTCTGTATTCTGCTCAGCAAGCAAGTGCTGAAAGCTCTTTTGCCATGAAAATAGCAACGGTCATCTCCCTGCTGACTGAGAAGAAGCTGAATTGAGGAAGGTCTATCTGTAAATGTCATGGTTAGAAAACACACTCTTAATCATTTCTAGGTGTTTCTATTCTGGTCTGTGTAAATGCTCCACCCAGATGGGGCGAAGAAGAAAAGCTGTCCTCATGCCACTACAGTTAGGTCCAGGACATTGTTCCACAGCTGATGGAGCAAACAATAAATACTCTTTGCCAGTCTCCAATGGCTCTGCTCCACAAACCGTGGCCATCTCAGGGTCTGTCAAATAATTAGTTCATGTCTAATATCACTAACTGCAACTTGTTATGGAGATACTGTATGAATGACTAGGATGCCTCAGTGTTCTAACCAAACTTAGTCATGATTGAAAAAACACTACACAAAATTAGTTGCGTGTGTGCGCGTGTGTGGGGTCCATGTCTTTGAAAATGTTAGAAGCTGATTAAGAAAAACTGGCATTGTTTGCAACAGCTTTTACCAGGAACAAAATATTCTTTCATGAGACAGCATTTCATAAACTGCTCATTAATTTCATCATTACAAAGAGTGTGTGGGGAAGCATACCAGTCTCCTGTGTCACGCCCAATTAGCATCCCATGGTGCTAATCCCATTAGAATTGTTGAATTCGTTAATGGGGGAACTAATGGGCATGCTATCAGGGGACATTAATTGGGCATGACACCACTTTTAGTTATAATTATCAAACTACCCCCAACAAACTACGTATAGTAATAAATGCAAAAACTAGTGAGATTTGGGTGGTGGTGAATCTTAGTGAGGAGAGATCTACACTGGTCTTGTTGGGACTACAGGGATACTAGCTCAGGGATCATCTTTCACAATGGCTTTTATCATCAGAGTGGAACGTGATGAAGAGGTGGCATTGCACAGTGTCATAATTACCATCTTACCGCGAGGGTCCTACTGTACATGTGACTCCGGGTAACTAGTTAATTGGTCTTCGATTCAACCATTCTTTTAGTTTGAAATGTCCATGTTCGGGGCAAAATAAAATTGTTCATGAGATAAACTTTAGGATCATAAACAAACCTAATGGTTTAGAATAAAATATTTGCTATGTTACGGTTCCGTTTTATTTGCCTGAACGAGACACAAAAGCGAGAGACAGCATACTGAGTTACAGCAACGAGTGTTAAACATTTCTCATCGGACCGCGTTCTCAGTGAGGGACAATTCCGAGCGGGTTTGGCTAAAATACTAAATCTCAAGTGTGGATCTATTCCTTCTGCCCGTGACTCGACTTCAGACCCTGAAGCTGTAAGTGTTACTATTTTAAGTACCTCTATTGTATGATATTGTTTAAGCTGATTTGTTGAAATTAGGCACACTGTGAGGTTAATGTGTGCTAATGACAGCTAGTTTTGCATGCAGAAGAGGGATAAATCTTTGTGATAGTCATTTTTTCTACAGTATGTACCATGAATTTGTGTGAAACCTTTTAAGCTAATTTCATGAGTTTTGAGTGGTGCAGTGGTAAAGTGCTAGACTGGTAGTTCTTACACACCGAGGGGTAACACACTCGGAGGATAGCGCTATCCATTCCTTCCGCTTATGTGAGCTCACAGATGCCCCTAATTGGCTCTAGAACTGAGAATAATGTGGGAGCACAAAGTACCTCTCATCCAATCCGCTCTCTCTAGGCCTCCGGCTGCGAGAAGTTACAGCATCACCTGGGAATCGAACTCACGAGCTCTGGATGATAGGATGAGCACTTTACCACTGCACCACTCGGAGGATACTTTGCTTTTACTTTACTTTTACTTTACTTTATGGGTACTAAGCCTGACCCTTCAGCTTTAATTGTGTTTTTGGACATTGAGGTTGCCATTGTGAAAAAAAACTATTAAATAAACACAATAAATAACACTTGCCACTGAAAAACCTTGAAAAAAGCTCAAAACTGCTGGGAAATGCCTTAGAAAGTCTTTGCGTTCTGATTGGCTGGGAAAATGCACTTTCACAAAGAGCCGTTCAGAGGCAGTGTATTTAAAGCCACAGACACAGATTGATTCTGTGAGGGGAACTCGATTTGCTTCAGCTTTGTAAGCAGTAAGGCCTGACAGCGCTAAGTAATATACAGTACGTACGATACTGCTGTCTCTCATTCCATTGAAACCAAAAATGTCATGCCGAAAAACAACTTTATCCTACCTGAGGATCAAACAGGAAATAGGGACGGCCATTGCGCATTTGGAGAGCCACAAATTCTTCTTGTTCTCCAGGAGAAAGAGCACACAGGATCAGTCCCTCTTCCATCCGTGTGCGGAAACTCAGCTGAATGCCTGCACCAAAACAACAAGATAAAAAAATCATCTGACAAAACTTTAATTAGAAATCTGAAGAGAGTATAGACACCATAACAGCCTGGAGAGTGGAAGACGACATTAACAACCCAAGACACAGTTCTCCCCTCATTCTCGCTTTAACAATCCAAACAGGCTCCAAAACATTCAGTAATGTCGTTACCATGAACACCCTGAGTCATGTTGATCACCCTGGGACTCTATCGAACACGCTGTTACAGTGTGTGTGTGTGTGTGTGTGTGTGTGTGCATGCATGGAAACCGAGGACGTCTGAGGAACTGCTTATGCTAAACTTGTGGGTTCAGCACTGGAAAGCTCTAAAGGGGGTTAAGATGAGTTTTTTTTTTCCTTCACATCCATCAGCACGATAGACCTGTTCCTGTAGGAAAGGCACAAGGGCAGTCTCGGAGGTGTGTGTTCTGACAGGTCTGTTTACAAGAGCAGTGGTCAGTGGTCTCATGGAGCCAAGTGATAAAGAATGAGATTCACCTTAGAGGGTCTCAAGACAAGAGGACATACATAGGAAGATGTGCGTCAGCAATTCATAGAGTGTTTGGAGAAGTTCATCGACCAAGAGAAGAAAAACAAAACATGAAGAACCACAAAGAAATGTCGATCATCACAACTGCAGTTGATGAAGTAGTTTTATAAGATATTAATACTATTGAACAAAATACTGAATGAAAAATGCATGGCATGTTTTTTGTGTGTTACTGTATGTACAGCTTAATTGTTCAGACATTTGTATTTACTTGTGACATGCATTAAAACAAATGGCACAGGCAACACAACATGTCTGTGACAATAAAAATATATATACAGTATGTGCTTATAAGGAAGTCTTGCCGATGTGTGTTAATAAGGAGCTTCTGACATCAGACTGTGTATTTGGGTTTTCGAATGTGTCAGATAGAACGAGAGTTACAGTATCATTAATTTAATAATGTGTAACTTTTAAAACAGCTGGAATATGGATATGATGTTGCAAAAATGTAGAACAATAAACAAAAAAAAGAACAAAAAAAAAAGTATAATAATAATATTCTCAAAATTAGCACATTGTTATTATTTTCTGGTCATAGAAACAACCGAAAAAGAATCAGAAAGACACGTATTCGTGTGTATCTGAGTTGTTTCTTTGCCTATGCGACCTGTTTCTGTGCTCAGTCATGTTTGTATAGTTGGTTAAAATGATTGTGTTGGTTAACACTGGATGCCCTTCTTAATGCCCCAATATACAGTATAAGGGCTCGGGTCCGGCACTAGGAGTGACCTGGGGTTGTTTTCCTGACCAGGAATTGAACCCGGGGTCAAATACTCGTCCAACATGGACCCTAGGTGAGTTTCATGAATTAGTGTATTAAGTTTATGTCCCTTGTGCAGTTACTAAGAAAATAGGAAGATAATTGACTTATCATGGAAATAATGAATCAGTTAACTCAGAACTGCTCAGTGGTAGCTCAGTGGTTAAGGTGTTGGACTACAGGTCAGATGGCCCCAGGTTCAAATCCCACGACAACCAAGTTGTCCCTGTTGGGCCCTTGAGCACGTCCCTCAACTGGTCAGATGTATAATGAGATAAATGTAAGTCGCTCTGGATATCTTGGGCATCTGCCAAATGCCTAAATGTAACTAAAGTAAACGCTGTGTGATCCAGCAGAAAGCAGACCGAAACAATCAACAATTAGATCTTGGGGTGATTATTTAGCATTAATGTCACTTATTTATTTTTCCTATGTGAAAATGTTCCTGCAGTGGTGTACCACTGAAACCATGCACTTGATGTATGACTGCAAACGTTAATGTTTAGCTTTCTATATTTAAACAACACACTCAGAATGATGTGCAAAGTCATCAGCTTTTAACAGTAACATTTATTAATATTAACATGCTGAAGCCAGGGACGTGTCACCACCCACACTGCGTCAAAGCCACGTGAATGATTATTGCTGTAACTAACAAGCTCAGATCTGGCAGCGGAATCCTCATCCATCCATCCAGTTACTATAATATTCATCCTGTGTAGGGGCACACACACGCACACACACGCACACGCACACACACACGCACACGCACACGCACACACACACACACACACACACACACACACAGACACACAGAATGGAGGCAAAATTCAAACCATCACCCCTGGAGGTGAAACGGTGCTAAACACTAATCCATCTCACACCAGCATGTTCTCCTGTGTATATAGTGACTAATCAGATGTGACTTCAAACTGAAGAAAATCTCTTCTACTGCTTCACATTACTGTTTACGACGTGGTGCCACTGCATTTCGCCCACATTTAATAATAACACCAAAATGTGCTGAGTGTTATATAGTGTTTAAACTGAGACGGAATAATCTACATGTATTACACTCAATTTAGCAACAATGTATTTCCTTTTTCCTTACGCTTTTATCTTCATGTGGTGGCTCGAACTGTCACTGTGGTGACGCCAACAAACGTCCTATTAAAGAAAAACACTACATACTGTAGTAGACTACGTGAATGCAGAGGTAGAAAATGTGTTACTGAGAAATTTAACACATTTTTATTTCACATTTCTGAGCCATATTTTTTCATTAAACTTCAAACAGATATTCCATATGAACGGTTCATATCATTATTTGTCTGACTTAATAACAACACTAAACGTAACCTGAAATAATAATAATAAAAAAAAAAAAACATTTTAAATGAACAATTCTGATGTTTCTGTTCTGCACGCGGTCTGTATGAGATGAGCATCAATAACCAGTAACATTTCCCGAGAAACTCATTCCCATGCCAAAAAACATAATATCAACTATAAGTAGAACAAACAAGGCCATTTGGATTTAATCTGCTTAATACATAACCTGAATAACTTCAGTCATGTTAGCATTATTGCGGCATTAATCAAGTTGTTGCGTATTAATGAGTTTTTAGCGAATGCTAATTACTGTCATAGATTCTGCAGCACCCCATTAAATATACAAATTACAGAATTAAAGAGCCAGAGCTTTTCATGATTAATCTTTAAATGGGGGGAAAAAACTAATGATGTCTGTGCAAAGTTTCCCCTCAGATTTCACACAACGAGGCCGCTTGACAATAAATCAAATTATTTTAGGAAAATCATTTGTAATATTTAATATTTCCGGTTACAATCGCTCGTACAGAAAAAAAATATATATATACAGATCTCGACCCCTTTGGATACCTTTAGGGTTTTTTTTTTTTTTTTTTTTTAAGTGTGTGCAGTCAGTTAAGATTCAGACTTCAGTATAAAGATAAAGAGAGAGATGTGACACTCCAAAGGCAGCGGTTTAATACACTTTATTAGGAGTAAAATGAGACGCACTGTATGGAGACAGCATTATCATGCAGAAGACACAGTTTCTAGTTTGCATCCTGGCTGAGAATCTTCAACAGGGCTAAAGACACCGCCCCGCCATAACACATCAATAAGGATTAAGATGCAGATCAATCCTACGCAATGATATTGCATTTTTAAAATCTTGTCCCCTCTCTTTGATTTGTTGGGAGTTGTGCACTGACAAAATCATTTAAGGCTCCACATTAGATGACCATTGATTTTTGCTTAATGCGTTGCTTTGGCTAGATTTCAATATTATCCTGAGTATTTTGTCCCTGAGCATGTTGTTTGTTCATTTCATTATGCCTCATTTCAGCCATCGAGTTCTTCGCTCGCGTTTATCCAGTCATCAGCGAGCTCGATAAGAACAGCTTGTTCTGAACAGGGAAATCTTTATGTTTTTTTCCTGATCCTGCTACTCGATACATTTTGCCCCGTGACCGACGAAAGGGCTTCGGGAGCGCGACAGTGGACTGGCCTCGTCCCAATCCATCGGTAAGCAATAAAGAACATCAACATGGGATTTTAAAGAGGCGGAGCGGCTGAAGATATGAGCCGACGGGAATGTCGCCGCTGTTCTTCGGCTCCCTCATTAGTCTGCGGCCATTTATAACGCCGCCAGGCCCAAGGACGAGCTCTCCACTTTGACTGCAGTCATTGATCAATTAGAGAGTCAGCTGAACTCAACTCCAGGCTTGATTTATAAAGATTTATCCATTTGTCATTATTTAAGAAAAAAAAAAAAAACTGGAAACGGCAGTGCTAAATGTTAATAAATTTGGGGGCTGTTGAGATTAAGAAAATGTCTATTCATTTCTTACACTACAAGGTCATACAGGGTCATTCGCTTCTGTGTGGGCTTCTTAAGGAAGTCATTTAGTGGATGTTCTGGATAACATTTAGAAGAGAAAAGACTGCTGAACAGAGCGAGACAGAATGTACATCATGTTCATTTAGAGTATATAACCGAAGAAAGCACATTTTAGGGGTTAGCTCTCATCACCATTAATGTGTAGATGAAGCCGCTGCAGAGTCGATTAATCTTAAATAAACAAGTTTAAGTCAATTTTCACCAAGTATTATATTCTGTCCTGCTTCAGGAAATATTCATCCTGTGGTCTTTAAAACAATAAAGAGTGTTATGTACATTGTGCTATTTTTGGATAAGGCTTGTAAAGTTAAATATATTTTTTTTAATCTTTAATCTATTTTAAATATTATATATATATTTTTAAATGCAGGAAAAATGTTTGCCTTTTGTTCTTGCTTTAGACAATAGTTTTTTTTTTTTGCTTAAACAATCCAGTTAGATCCCCGGTGTTGTGGTCTCGGATAAGAAGATAGATCTCTCTTGGTTTATCACTCAGTTCTGTTGTTCTCTGGAGGGGCGTGGCTTAGCAGTACCTCATTTACATAGACATTGAAGAAGAGTGAAAAAATAGATCATCTGTGTACTGTATAATGTGCATTTCAACTGGAGCATTAACACACACACACACACACACACACACACACACACACACACACACACACACACACACACACACACCTGGAGGGACCTCTGAGACCTGTGTTAACTTAAAGAAATAGCAAAATATGGGACCTTTAACTTCTATTAAGAGGAAATAGAGAGCCAAAAGTGAAAACTCCTAGTGTGCAGCTACTGTATCTACACTTTGAACTGCATATAAAGCCCTGTGGAGGGAAAAAGAGTTTAAAAAATAATTAACCCAAAATGCTAATGAGGTTAATAATTAATGGAAATAAGTAGGAGCCAGTTACCGTGATTACAGCAGCAAACTGCTAATTGACCTTTACTAGGTTTAATTCATGGAACATTTTAGGACCTTCGTGCAGGAGCAAAGGAAATGAGGTCGTTGGCTATCTGTCTCCGGTTTTATAATCTCTGACACACTACTGACCGATCAGATGACTGAGAGCAGTTGATCCGTGCATACATTAAACAATTAAAGTGTGAGTTATGCAAACAATTGGCAGGGTATTTTATTTATCCATATATTTATTTATTTTTTGCACCAGCAGATGAAGCATAACCTATATTCATTTGGAACTCAATTCCCCAATTATGTTTGTAAACAAAAGTATAATTGCCCTTTGTCTAATCGGGGAAGTCATTAATTTATTAGGCTGTTAGACAGAGATTGAGAGCAGAATAAAAACGGTCCACACACACACACACACACACACACACACAGCCTAATTTGGTGATTAGGTGTCTCGGGCACAGAAGAAAAATATCGTTGTAATAGACTTCAATTCCGCATTTTTGTTCAATTTATTTCATTTCTTCATTTATTAGTTAGAAAAAGTCCAATACCTGTGAAGTCAGTGTTAACAGGTAGTGTAGAGCTGGGAAAGTGGAAGTAGTCGGTCCCGGTGAAGCGTCTTCCTCTGATAACCCGGCCTTCTGCGTCTGAAAATGATACATCGGTTCTTTCGACGTGGTAGAGAGGTGGAGGTCCGTTCAGCGCAGCCGGAGCGGCCCACAAGATCTCCATCGCCGTCGTGTTTACAGGCTTCAGACGGGGCACCTTCAACCCTGCTGGTGCTGGCAATAAGGGGGAAAAAAAGATTTTTGCATTTTTATTTTTGTGTTTTGTCAGATATTTTATACATATTTTAAACAAAGAGGCAATAAACAAAAAAGATTTTTAATGGGGTTCAAAGAAAGCCTTAAATGATGTAAATGATCATGAAGTGACACATTCGCAGTGCATTTAGTCTTCTTCGGCCAGGAGCCAAGACCAACCAGCACCACTAATAAAAGCCCTCTATAGAAAATGAATGTGTTGTCTTCGAAGGTCTGTTGCCAAGTGTGTCATAAATTACATCCAATCAATAGCACTTGAGTCTATATAATTGAAGCCCTGATATTTCAAACTCCTCGTGCTGATTTAATATGTTTCGTGTGAAGTCTTGACAGACGTTCATTGCTTCTGAACCTACGTACAGGTGGGACGACAGGATACGTTTACCGCACAAGGCTTGAATTGACACAGAAGTAATGTTGCCTTAAAATTAAAATGCATCTGCTGTATGAAGAATGGTAGAATTATAAAGGTTATATAGGGGTACACAGGATTCACTAAAGTGGGACCAAGAGAAGGAAAACCCTAATCCTGATTACCAAAATATACAGCTTCAAGACTTCTCCAAATCAAATTTGACATAATATGCAATTTGCATATTACTTCAATTAAATTACATTTAAATTTTGTGATCATTTAAAAATGTGACATCTAGCAATTTACATTTTTTCAACTAAAAGAGACAAAACCGATCAAGTCTACAAATCATTTTGCTTCACTTTAATGGAAAAATGTCCGGCCTGATGTTATTTTATCTCATTTAACCCAAACGCTTAACAGGTCACAGTGATTTAACTTGCTTACTACAGGAGATATCACGTTTTTAAATGATCACGAGAAAAAAAAGTCGCTAAAATCCACAGCAAATTGCATATTATGTCAAATTTGATTGCAACTCAGATGACTAAAACTAGTCGTTGCAAACTTCTTGCTTTTGAGCTTAACTGGTGCACAAGTCCAAGTCTTGGATTATCTGCACGTTTGTGATCCGTCACAGAAAATCAGGTATTAGGCTGCATTGTGTTTGATTTGGGGACGAATGATTAACTCCTCCACATCAAACAATTTTCAGGACTAATGATTAAACTTAGCTGCTCATACAGTATTAGTTTCATGAACATTTGATAATCTCATGCTAGTCTAAGAGCGACACTACTTTTATTAAATTACTGAGCAGACCAAACGTTCCAGGCGTTTCTGGAAACGAGTCCAGCCCTCTCTCTGTGTTTGCTGTTTCAATCACACCGCCATGCGTTTCCCAGGTGAACCCGCCCCAGCTGAACTAGAACACTTACTTGCTTTGCTTCTGTAACTTGGGAAATATTGATTTATGCATAATTGCCCTAACCTTCCAGAGAAGGAAGAAATATGTATGGCACAGTTCAAGTCAATGCGTTGTGTACGGCCAGGGATACACATGTACGGCTTCTCTTTATGGCTTGTAATATACATAAAACATTACCATCAACTCTTGATTAGCTGTTCTCTTCACAAAAGGATCAATAAGTCTGGATCAGTCTGGCCGCCTTTTTAAAATTCTGTACGCTTACAAAATCCTTGTCCTCATCAGTGTGTCCGAAAAATGAGTTATTATGCTTTTTAGCAGTGACCAGGGGTCTCCTGTACTGACAGCTGAGGTCCTGCAACTCTGCAATATTGTCTCAGTGTCACTTTTAGCTTAATGCGTGACTACATGTCAGATCAGGCAGGAGGGAGGATTACAGCGCCTTTTAGTTTCTGCCATAAATGTACAGCCGTTCAAGACTGAACAGACATCCAGGACTGTGTAAACATCTTCTGCAACAGAAATGTGTATTTCTTCATAATAAATTAAATAAATGATTTAGATTAAATGTAAGAAATGGGAACAAATGATTTACTGCGACAGGCTGCAAAGCACCTAATAATACAATTTAAAAACTGGTTGTTTCTGTAAGAACCTCAGCAGCGACCTCATTTCCCCTCTCGTCTGTTGTCACTCAGCATCAGCAGTATTGGTGTATTACATATACTCACTTATAAAAGTTTAAAAAATTATAATTTGTTTACCCTTGATGCCATAATCAGGCATGCTAAGACAATTTATCCAAGATAAGTTATGAACCTGGGGTCAGAGCGCAGGGTCAGCCACGATACAGCGCCCCCTGGAGTAGACAAGGTTAAGTGTCTTGCTCAAAGAGCTGGGGATCGAACCGCCATCCTTCTGATCAGTAACTCAGTGCCTTAACCAACTTTCTGGGTTCTTCTGCCAAAGGATCAGCTGATGAAAGTTTTCTTTGTATTTTTTTTCCTAGCTGGAGGTTGAAGCTTCTGAGTCCTGACCATCAAATTTTACATTCAACTAAAGTTTGGAACTTTGAAAAAACAAAGAAAACACTCTCTAAACTTGAAATTATCGCTTGGAATTTCCTACTCACACAGACATATTCATATAACATACAGTTAAATCTATTACATCGACTGTACAGTTTTGAGGAGGCAACTATACCTATAATTCACATTCATCAATCATCAGTGTTATCTAGGTATCTTGGTTTGTAGCTTAAGCACTTGTTCGGTAACGTTTTTGGTTTTCGTATTGTGTTGTTAGCTTTTTTATTTGCTGTTGTGTTACCCAGTGTCCAGTTTTTTTGTTTAGCTGTTACGTAGCCTGGTGATATGTATTTTTTTGTACTTACAGGCTGGCGAGCATTGTTCATGTCCACACTGGACTTTGCATGTAGTCTCCAAATCTTTAAGCCCCAAACACAATTAAATTCACCCACACGGTAAGTATTTCGCCCGTCTACGCTGTGGATAATGCTTGCTACACATTACTTGTCTCGGCATTGAAAGAAATGCGACGCCATTTCCACGAACCCAACGGAAGCAGCTGCTGAGTGATCCGATTGAACAGATGGTAATTCAGTCTAATGGTGCATCTGTATAAAAACGACGGGCGCTGTGTATACAGGCAGCCATAAAAAGAAAGTAAGGATCACATAAATTGCAATCATCAACATCAAAGTGCTGTCAGAGTTACTGAATGGGTCTGGGACAAGGAGAAAAGAGACATGTTGTCAAGTGGGCTGTGGGGTGGACAAAGTGTGTGTGTGTGAGAGATTCAAGCAACCTGAGACAAGCATGAAGAACAACATTAGTCATGGTAAAGAGAAAAGTCCAAACCTCAAACAAGCAACAGAACAAAACATGTTGATTCCCAAAAGCACTGTTAAATGAATGTCAGCTAAAAAATAAAATCTTCTACTATGATGAAAATATGCACGGTGGGAAAGCGACAAATGTGCTTCTGTCGTATGGAAGAAGCAATAACATCCACCGCAGCATATTGAGGCGACCATATCTTAGAGTGGCGCCAAGAGCCTGACGGATTCATGTCCATCATTTCCCACAGTATCAATTAAGGGCCCTTGAAGGCTGGATGATTTGTGCCTCTGTTATTAAACCCCACTAATTCGTCCTACTTACATATTCCGTATAAATCTCCATGAGTGGTGTTTGATTCATGGTGTTCATGGGGAGCTCGCCAGCACATTTTTCTCCTTGTAATTAACAGTAAATTGTTTTTACTGCCGAGCGATGAATTCGGCTGCAAATGGGCAAGCGTACGAGGTGAGCGTCGAACTCCGGCAGGAGGGTTGAGAGAGTCATTAAGTCATCATATAAGGTGAGATGTAGATGGTTAATAAGGACGAGGAAAGGGGAAGTTAGCGTGCAAAAGCCTACATTGCTTTAGGCTGAATCTCAGTGAAACAAAAGACAGAAAGAGAGAGAGAGAGAGAGAGAGCCGGAGAGGCGGCACTTAAGGGCGACACTTAAAATGTATGTTCTTACACTGAAAAAGGCTTGATGACACACTTTCCTAACCTGTCCGAATGCCTGAACCAATTTCTCTCAACTTTCAAGTACAAAAATAGTCAAGATAACCTAAGAGTAAATGAAATAGCTTTTATTCATATTCCTTGGGGAAGAAAAGCCTTCCAGTCTCAAGCTTCAGTTCCCTGGTAGGTTTACATACTTCCTGGTGCGATACTCAGATTGAAAGCTGCCACTAGACATATTCAATTACAGGCATTCGTTCAATTACAGGCATTCATTGCTACTCGGATGGCAATTAAAGCACATACTATACTGTACACTGTAGAGTGCGGTAAAAGCCAGAGTTATAGCACAAGCATGTATCAGTCATAATCAGTGTTGGGGGACATTATTTTTTAAAGTAACTAATAACGTTACAAAATTACTGTCTTTATAAAGTAATCAGTTACATTACAGCGTTACTTTCTGATAAAAGTAACTAGTTCTAGTACTTTTCCACTGCAGAAAATGAAAACTCCATTGTGATTCCTCATGCATGTTGTTTTAGTCAAGACCTTTATAATTATTCTACCATCATCACTCAGCCCATAGTTTGGCCCATAATCTGTTAACTACTAATACCCCTATCTCACCTACTAATACCCCTATCTCACCTACTAATACCCCTATCTCACCTACTAATACACCTATCTCACCTACTAATACCCCTATCTCACCTACTAATACCCCTATCTCACCTACTAATACACCTATCTCACCTACTAATACCCCTCTCTCACCTACTAATACCCCTCTCTCACCTACTAATACCCTTATCTCACCTACTAATACCCCTATCTCACCTACTAATACCCCTATCTCACCTACTAATACTCCTATCTCATCTACTAATACCCCTATCTCACCTACATGGTTTCGCGCGTTGGCCATAAGTATAGCGGTTTCCATCTTTCCACGCTTCGGTCCTCGCATAGTCAGACCACATACGTAGGTGAGATAGGGGTATAACAGCAGGAGTAACAGAGGAGGGGGGGGACAGTTATCAGGGGCGGGACTTGAAGGACGACTTTCACACTAACGGATTGGGAATGACTGCTGTCTGGCTCACAGATTACATAAATTGTCTGAATTTTTGAAAAAATAACTAAATAACTGAGTACTTAAATGGCGGGCCTAACGCGCTAGATTACTCGTTACATAAAAAAAGTAATCCAAGTATTCTAACATGTTACTTTGTAACGCCATACACCCAACACTGAGCATAACTTTGTCAATATTAATGTTATTAGCATAATTCTGAAAGGGGCCGCCGAAGCCGACCATCCGATCCGCACACAACTTGGCACAGGATTTTACGCCATTCGTGACACAGCCCTCCCATTTTTTAATATCCATGATAAATTCTGGATATTTCATATTTATACATGATATTTTTGACACAGCTCCTTTCTGTCATTCCAGACTACTGTCAGGAACTAACCTGGGATGACCAGAAAGGCGATAGCTTTAGCAGTTAGCCCTGTAGCGTGAATGGTAAACCCAAACGCAGATGGACACGAGCGGGCAGGATAATCACGCGATTTACTATAAGGACTCTCAAAGTGAATGAGCAAAGGAAAGACACAATCTAACCCTAGTCCTATAAACACACACTCAGTCTGAAAGTAAAGCCAAGAAAGTGAGTACTCACATGAACGGGAATGATACAGAAATAGCATGGGCAAAACTCAATGACAGAGCGATGTGCGGCGCCATCTTGTTTCCTTTTATGCTTTCAGGTTCGCGACCGTCTTACTTCCGGGTCCTAGTGCCGGTCGCGGCTGAGTGCGCATGACAGTACCCCCCTGTCCAGGACCGACTCCGGACGGTCCAGGGTTGGAGGGTACCCGGTGACGGTAGTCCCTAATGAGCCCGGGGTCGAGGATGAAGCGTGCTGGAACCCAAGACCACTCCTCGAGGATCCGTCGAGGATCCGCGCGAGTCAAGGATCCGTCGCACGGTGTAGGCGGGACCGCCGTCAATGATACGGGGGGGAGGAGCAGGGGGGGTGGGTGGAACCATGGGTGAGGTGATGAATGGTTGGAAGACGGGGTGGATCCGGAGCGCCGCAGGCAGCTGGAGCCGGTAGGTGACAGGGTTGATCCTGAGTGTGATACGGTGTGGCCCAATGAACCTTGGTGATAATTTTCTGGATTCTGTGTGCAGGTGGAGATTCTTGGTTGATAGCCATACCTTGTCACCTACGTGGTACAACCGTCCTGGAGGGTGCTGGCGGCGGTGTTGAGTCACATAGTTGGCGTTGGTGCGTCGTATGGCAAGGTTGGCTTGGTGCCATAGCAGCCGGCACCGCCGAACCAACTGTTGGGCCGATGGTACGTCAACCTCCGGTTCCTGGTGGGTGAACATCGGAGGCTGGAAACCATAGCATACCTCAAATGGGCTCAGGTTGGTGGCTGAGGAGACATGGAGGTTATGTGACAACTCGACCCATTTGAGGTAGCGGGCCCAGGAGCGTTGGCGGTCCGACACAAAACACCTCAGGTAACGCTCCAGCTGTTGGTTGGTTCGCTCCGTCTGACCGTTCGTCTGGGGGTGGTAGCCAGAAGACAAACTGCAGGACGAATCGATCAGATGGCAGAAGGCCCTCCAGAACCGGGCGGTGAACTGGGGACCTCTGTCCGAGACGATGTCCTTTGGGAACCCATGCAATCGGACTACATGTTCCAATATCAGCTCAGCTGTATCTTTAGCTGACGGGAGTCCGGCGAGGGTCACCAGGTGCACTGCCTTGGGGAAGCGGTCTACGATGGTTAGGATGACGTCCTTCCCTTCCGAGGCCGGCAGGCCCGTGATGAAATCCACGGCAATGTGAGACCAGGGTCGACAGGGGACTGGAAGTGGTTGAAGTTTCCCCGGAGTTGGCTGGTTGGTGTCCTTCGCCCTGGCGCACATTGGGCACGCCCGGACGAACTCAGTGACATCCCTCCTCATTGAAGGCCACCAGAAGGCCTGCCCCACGAAAGTGATGGTTCTCCGGCTCCCCTGGTGTCCCGCGACGGGTGATGAATGGCCCCAATGGAGGACCTCGGATCTGAGTGGGTCGGGGATGAAGAGCCATCCGGGCGGCACGCCTGCCGGTGCGGGTTCTCTGGTCAGTGCCTGGCGGACCCTCGTTTCCAAGTTCCACTGTAGGGGTGCAATGATCCGGGTGGGTGGAAGGACAGGCACGGGCTCCGCCCGGGGCGTCTCTCGCTCATGCTGACGGGAGAGGGCGTCGATCTTGGTGTTCTTCGACCCCGGGCGGTACGAGAGATGGAAGTCGTATTATTCGAAGAACAGGGTCCACCGTGCCTGTCGTGGATTCAGTTGTTTGAGGTTACGGATTCAATTTAATTCAATTCAGTTTTATTTGTATAGCGCTTTTAACAATTGACATTGTCTCAAAACAGCTTTACACAATCAAAAGAATTATTTAAATTTGTATGGAATGTGAATGTGTATGAATCAAAATGTTCAGATAGTCCCTGGTGAGCAAGCCCGAGGGCGACAGTGGCAAGGAAAAACTCCCTGAGATGGTAATAGGAAGAAACCTTGAGAGGAACCAGACTCGACAGGGAACCCATCCTCATCTGGGTGAAACAGATAGCAGGAAATGATCTGCATTTAGGTTCATCTGTGTTAGGTTCAGCTATAATAGTTGATGTTAATTGATGTTATAATAGTTGATGTAAAATGGAGTCCAGTAAGTATTCGAGACTCAGATCACGGATGGTGATGAGGTTTTGGTGATCTGTCCAGACAATGAATGGCTCACTGGCGCCCTGGAGCCAGTGACGCCACTCCTCCAAGGCCCACTTTATGCCCAGCAGTTCACGGTCCCCTACTCCGTATCGCTGCTGAGTGGGGTTAAATTTCTTGGAGTAGACGCCACATGGGTGTAGCTTCTGGTCTGGACCTCGTTGCGAGAGAACAGCGCCGGCGCCCACTTCCGACGCGTCCACCTCCACAATGAATGGTTGGCTGGCATCCGGATGGAGGAGAATAGGTGCAGTGGTGAATAGGTGACAGAGTTTGTTGAAGGCGGAGATGGTGGTTGAGTTGAGTTGGACGGGAAGGGTTGAGGGCCTGGTCAGTGCAGTGAGTGGTGCTGCAACTGTACTGTAGCCCCGGATAAAGATAAAAATTTGCAAACCCGAGAAAGCGTTGGAGCTGCTTTAGTGTCCTGGGTAGGGGCCAGTGACGTACAACCTCCAGCTTCTGCGGGTCCATGGCCACACCCTGGGGCGAGATGACAAAACCCAGGAACGTGGCGGAGTGCTCGTGAAAAGCACACTTTTCCAGCTTACAGTACAGCTGGTGGGCGAGCAATCTCTTAAGAACAGCTCGAACGTGTTTGGTGTGTTCTTCGGTGGTGTGTGAGTAAATCAATATGTCGTCTAAATAGACGAACACCCATCGGCCTAGCATGTCCCTGATAACGTCATTAATGAAGTGCTGGAAGGCCGAGAATCCTTGCAGAGTCCAAATGGAATGACCAGGCTCTCATAATGTCCGGTGGGGGTGATGAAGGCCGTCTTCCACTCATCATCCTCTCTGATGCACACCAAGATGTAGGCGCTCCGGAGGTCCAACTTAGTGAACACGGTGGCACCAGAGAGGGCGTCCAGGGCTGAGCTGGTAAGAGGCAGAGGGTGGCGATTTCTGATGGTGATCTTATTTAACCCCCGATAGTCGACACACGGACGAAGTTCGCCCCCTTTTTTCTTCACGAAGAAAAACCCCACGGCTGCCGGTGAGGAGGATGGTCTGATGGTGACATGTCGTAGGGCGCTGGCGACATATTCCTCCATTGCCTGGGTCTCGTTGTTGGAGAGAGGGTAGAGATGGCCGCGGGGGGGTGGGGGGTGGGGAGCTGGAACCTGGCTGGAGTTCAATGGCTATGTCGTATGGCCTGTGAGGTGGTAGGTGGTTGGCCCGGCGTTTACAAAATACTTCAGCCAGGTCCCGATAAGGTGGAGGAATGGCGTGGATGTCGACGTCGGGGGCCTCGGACTCCCTGGAACACGTCCCAGCCTGGGCCCGTAGGCATAAGTCGGTGCAGGTCGGCCCCCACTGAAGGATCCGGCTTTGAGACCAGGAGATGAGTGGGTCATGCTGCAGAAGCCAGGGGTAGCCGAGGATGATGGGTGGAGAAGAGATGGGCGTGAGGTGAAACCGAATCTCCTCTTGATGTTGGCCGAGGACGAGAGTGAGGGGTGGAGTCTGGTGGGTGATAGGGCTGGATGAGAGGGGCCGCCCATCGACTAAGGTGATTCTCATTGGCTGGGATAACGCCTCAATCTTTACCCCAATCCCTTGGCATACGTTGAGTCAATGAAGTTACCCGCGGCACCGGAATCGATGAACGCTTGTGGCCAAGATGGAGGGCTACCTGAACCGTGAGTCGAGTAGTGGTTGCAGAGAGATGGATGGTGCCCGGTGAGTCTCTCCTGTCGCTCACCGGGGTTGGGCGTTTCCTGGACGGAACGGACAGGTCGCTCGGTGGTGCGCCGTTGAGCCGCAATAGGCACACAGTCCCTCGCGGTAACGCCTCTCGCGTTCCGCCACGGTCAAGGAGGCGCGCCCTAGTTGCATGGGTTCCCCGGCTCCGGTGTCAACCACGGCAGGGGGTGGAGATCCGACACGTCCAGGGAAGGCGGTGGTGACGGTAGGTGGTGACCTTGGTGCAGTGTAGGCATAGGTGGGAGATGGCGGCAGGGTTCCAGGTGCTGGCTTCGGACGGGAGAGCAGGCGCTGGTCAATACAGAGGGCTAGTTGGATTAGCCCCTCCAGTGTAGCTGGGAGCTCTCGTCCGGCTAGCTCGTCTTTAATACGGTTAGCCAGCCCCTCGAACTAGGACGTCCGGAGGGCTGCATCTCCCCAGGAGGTCTGGATGGCGAGGGTTCTGAACTCTGCAGTGTATTTACTCACGGACAATCTTCCCTGCCGCAGGTGGTAGAGCTTCGTGTCGGTCTCCACCTCGCCCGCGGGATGTTCAAACGTTAACTTGAGTTGACGGGTGAACTCATTGTAGGAGTGTGCGGTGTCTGTGTACGCGCGCAGGACTGCCGTGGCCCGCTCTGCTGCCTGCCCTGATAGCAACGAGACGAGTAGTGCAACGCGCAGCTGGTCGGTGGAGTATTTGGTGGCATTAAACTCAAACACCAGTTCCAGCGATGTTAAAAACACACTCCATTTCCCATCCGTGCCATCCCATTTATCCGGGAGTGCAAGAAAAACATCAGAAGGTGGGGGGGGTGGTGCGGGGCTGCGGCCGCCACGGCGGGCGGACCGCTAGCCATGCCATCAACAGCCGCCCGGAGACTCGTGTTCTCCCGCTTGAGATCCGCAACCTCGCGGCGCAGAGTAGCGAGCTCCCTGGTTAGCTTATTGATGAGCATAGCATGCTGGTCAAGCACACCGCATAGGCGCGTGTGATCCACTGGGTTTACTGCTTTGGGCTCTGTCATTCTGTCAGGAACTAACCCGGGATGACCAGAAAGGCGATAGCTTTAGCAGTTAGCCCTGTAGCGTGAATGGTAAACCCAAACGCGGATGGACACGAGCGGGCAGGATATTCACGCGATTTACTATAAGGACTCTCAAAGTGAATGAGCAAAGGAAAGACACAATCTAACCCTAGTCCTATAAACACACTCAGTCTGAAAGTAAAGCCAAGAAAGTGAGTACTCACGTGAACGGGAACGATACCGAAATAGCATGGGCAAAACTCAATGACAGAACGATGTGCAGCGCCATCTTGTTTCCTTTTATGCTTTCAGGTTCGCGACCGTCTTACTTCCGGGTCCTAGTGCTGGTCGCGGCTGAGTGCGCATGACAACTACAGCACCCGTTAGACACTGTGCGTCGCAGGTTTCACATTTATAAACACGTTTGGACGTTGTCGCAGATCAGCTGGTCTACTTCAGTTCAAATCAAAATTCAAATTCAAATTTTATTGGTCACATACACAATCATACACAGTATAATATGCAGTGAAATGCTTTATACGACCGCCAGTGACCTTAAAAAAGAAAATAAAAGCTTGTACGTAAAATAAATAATCAATAAAAAGGAAATACTGAAGAAATAATTTTAACTAGTAAAATTAACTGTGCAATAAGGGCATAATAAAATATTGCAAAAATATAGAATATAGGGTAGAGTATATATGTATATAGAATTAAAGTGTCGGTGGTTGTGCAAATATGCATGAAAGGTGACATGTGCAATTGTCCAGATGTATGAGTATTTAGTGCAAGTGTGTATGAATGTGTCCATGATTGTCCAGTCAGTGTTGTGAGCTTAAAAGGTGTTATTAGTCCTGTGTGGAGGTGTGATTGTGATTGAGAGACCTTATCGCCTGCGGGAAGAAGCTCCTCCTCAGTCTCTCTGTGTTGGCCTTTAGGGAGCGGAATCTTTTCCCAGACCGCAACAAAGAGAACAGTCCATTACTGGGGTGACTGAGGTCCTTCATGATCTTCCTGGCCTTAGTCCAGCACCGCTTGCTGTAGATGGAGTGCAGGTCAGGGAGCTCAGTGCGGATGATGCGCTCGGCTGATCGCACCACCCTCTGTAGAGCTCGTCTGTCCTGCATGGTGCTGTTCCCGAACCAGGTCGAGATGTTTCCCGTGAGGATGCTCTCTATGGTGCAGGAGTAGAAGTTCCTGAGCACCTTGGAGGGCAGTCTAAAGTCTCTCAAGCGTCTGAGGTGGTAGAGACGCTGCCGGGCTTTTTTCACCACGGTGTTGATGTGACAGGACCATGATAGGTCCTGCGTGATGTGAACACCGAGGTATCTGAAGCTGTCCACTCTCTCCACTGGGCTCCTGTTGATGACGGGGGTCTGGTAGTTCCTCTCCTGCTTTGTACTAAAGTCCACTATCAGCTCCTTTGTCTTACTGACGTTCAGGAGGAGATTGTTCCTCTGGCACCAGTTCTCCAGATTTCCAATCTCCTCTAGGTAGTCCGACTCATCATTGTTGGTGATCAGTCCGACCACGACGGTGTTGTCAGCAAACTTGATGATGGAGGTGGAGTTGGTAGTGGCCACGCAGTCGTGGGTGTACAAAGAGTACAGCAGGGGGCTCAGAACACAACCCTGGGGGGCTCCAGTGCTGAGAGTGAGTGTAGCTGAGACATGTCCGCCCATCCTTACTGCCTGTGGCCTGCCAGTCAGAAAATTGGAGATCCACTGACATATAGATGAGCTCAGTCCCAGGTGCTCCAGCTTGGTGGTGAGTGTGGAGGGAATTATGGTGTTAAAAGCAGAGCTGTAGTCGATGAAGAGCATTTTAACATAATTCCCTTTCCTACTGTCCAGGTGAGTGAGTGATGTGTGGAGGAGATGAGAGATTGCATCGTCTGTGGAGCGGTTCTGACGGTATGCAAACTGTAGTGGGTCCAGTGTGTCGGGTAGTGAAGAAATGATGAAGTCTCTGATAAGGCGTTCAAAGCACTTCATCACTACTGAGGTGAGGGCTACAGGGCGATAGTCATTGAGGGAAGCAGGATGTGGTTTCTTCGGGACAGGAACAATGATGGACTCTTTGAAGCATGTGGGGATCACCGACTGAGATAAAGAGATGTTGAATATCTCAGTGAACACAGGTGCTAGCTGGTCTGCGCAGGCTCTGAGAATACGACCTGAGAGGCCGTCTGGTCCTGCTGCTTTCCTGGTGTTCACTCTCTTGAAGGCTCTCCTCACGTCGTGCTCGGAGATGATGAGCGCGTTCCCGGTGCTGGCTGTGTCTTCCTGTCTGCAGCCGTTAGCGCCGCTAGCATTAGCGCCGTTAGCATTAGCATCGCTAGCGTCTTTAGCTGCAGCCTCGAAGCGAGCATAGAAGATGTTCAGCTCGTCTGCCAGAGTCGCGTCCGCGTTCGTCATACCGGATGCTGGTGCTTTATAGTCCGTTATTGTTCTCAGTCCCTGCCACAGGCTCCTAGAGTCACTCTGTTGAAGCTGTGACTCTAGTTTTCTCCCGTAGCGCTGCTTCGCCTCTTTCACCGCCTTCCGGACGTTGTATGACGCAGCCTTGTACGGTTCCATGTCCCCCGACGCAAGTCCCGTGTTGTAGGCAGCGGTGCGAGATCTCAGAGCGTCGCGGATGGTTTTATCCACCCACGGCTTCTGGTTGGGAAACGTTCTGATAGTCTTTTTCTCTACCGTATCGTCAACCAGCTTTTCAATAAATCCCACCACCGCTTCCGTAAACACGCTGACGTCATCATCGGAGCTGTTTCTGAACATGTCCCAGTCTGCGTCATCGAGTGCGTCCTGTAACGCGGCCACCGATTGGTCCTTCCAGCGCGCGACCTCCCTCTGGACCGGCACTTCCTGTTTCAGCCTTTGTTTATATTTTGGCATGAGGAAAATGGCGGCGTGGTCGGATTTACCAAACGCTGGACGAGATTGTGCCTTGTAGCCGTCTTTGACCGTGGTATAACAGTGGTCCAGTGTCCTTTCGCCCCTGGTGGGGCAGGTGATGTGCTGATAAAAGTTCGGCGCTGCGCGTTTGAGGTTGGCACTATTAAAGTTCCCCGCCACAATGAGTGCAGCGTCCCGGTGTTGTGTCTGGTGCTGTGTGAGCGCCTCATGCAGCTCGCATAAGGCAGTTTCAGTGCACGCTTGTGGAGGTATGTAAACGGCGCTGATTATAACCGATGTGAACTCCCGTGGAAGATAAAATGGACGACACATGATGGACAGTAGTTCCAGATTTGGTGTGCAGGAGTGTGTGAGAGGAACAACGCTCGCGCTGTTGCACCAGCTGTTGTTCACCATTAAGCACACGCCGCCTCCTCTGGACTTCCCCGAGTCCCGCGTCCTGTCCATGCGGTGAACCGAGAAGAACTCGGCCGGCTGTATGGCGTGGTCTGGCACCGCTGGGTTCAGCCATGTCTCGGTGAAGCAGAGGAGATTGCAGTCCCGAATGTCTCTCTGGAACTTTATCCTGGCCCTGAGGTCATCAAGTTTGTTCTCCAGTGACTGGACGTTGGCGAGCAGGATACTAGGCAGAGGTGTGCGGTGTGCACGGGTCCTGAGCCGGTTCCTCACACCAGCTCGTCTCCCTCGGGTTTGTCGCTTCGCGTCGCGTCCATTGTTCTCCCTCAGGATCTCACTCGGCCAGCTCGGATCCGGAGTTAAGACCGTCGAATTGTGAGTACATTGTATACCAATAGAAACAAGAGTGTCTCTATCATACCTAATGTACACATGGGGGTGATTTTGCCGATTTTAAAACACTGAAAACTAATTTAAAAAACAAAAACAAAGAAAAGGTGGTCGGAGCAGTCGTGACGGCAGCCGACCTCACCGGCGCCATCTTGATTCAGGCTTTCTGTTATGTTTGTCCGGCATCTGTTAATTGTGATACTGTTGTTCATTTTTCCTTAAGTCCTAGTACATAGGTAATTGTTATCAGAGGTGGAAAGTAATGAATTACATTTACTTGTGTTACTGTAATTGGGTATACTGGGATACTTTTTAAAATCTGCAAATTTCCTTTTACTTAAGTATGTTTTGTTTTAAGTATTGTCCTTCGCTACATTGGAAATCATATTCGCTACTGAGTAAAAAATGAAAAAATGAAAATGAAAAATAATAAAAATAATACAATGGGGAAGAAAAAAATTGCACCCCAGAGACCACTGCACTGACTTATTGATGGAGAACAAATGTGTTAAATTCATAAGACCGATGGAGACAAAACAGATGCCAGTGATGCAGACACAACTGATAGCGAAATGCCGACAGATTCTTATGATCAAACCCCTGGCCATTATAACGGTCACTAATATGTTGTTTACTGTACGACATTATGTATGTTTACTGCACGACATTATGTATGTATTATGTAGAGCAGAGTAGGAGGTCAGGTCATTATAACGGTCACTAATATGTTGTTTACTGTACGACATTATGTATGTTTACTGCACGACATTATGTATGTATTATGTAGAGCAGAGTAGGAGGTCAGGTGTGCTGCTCCCCCTGAAATGCTCTATTATTTTACCCCTTTCTTTACTTTTACTTTATGTTCCTTTTCAAAAGTGGGAAAGAGATGATGCGTGAAAACGCTATGGGAACATCTTTTTGTGTTACCAGTTGTGAAGCATGTGTGTATCAAACACGGCAAATTTTGGCTATATATAACCTCGGCCAGGAGACGTCATCTGATGAAGTGCACCTGCAGGTTATAAATAGGAGTGAAATGGAAACATTCTCAAATCTTTTTGTTTTCAGGACTGCATTGTGTTCGCGTGCGTGTGAGTTTACCAGGTTTGTTTTGTGTGTAGGAAGTTTTTCCGTCCACTTCTCAAGCGTGCCTCGGCGCTTCTTGTGAATGGGCAGGAGAGACCTACTCTCTCGCCTCCGTGGATACGGAGTTACTGCAGGTAAGTAATGCATGCGATCGAGCGATTGCATAATGTCTGGCCGCATAGTGGGATTCCCCCAAGTGCTCAAAATTAGACGACAGGGTGACCGGGGGGAGGAGCCTTAACGATCAATTTCGATTTATTCGAATATCGTTGATTTCGAAGACATGGGGTTATTTAATGATGCCCCAGATAGAAGAGATGCTTGCGGGCTATCTCTCTCCTGGGACATCATCCTCCCTGAAAAAGCACACACTCCCCACCAAGCCATGTAGACTGACATCTTCCCTGGTGGGGAAAAGCTTTCAGGCAGCGGGTCAGGCTGGTTTTGCAGGCTTACCAGGCTGACCTGTTGAAAGACTTGAGCACTGGCGGGGCTTCTTTATGATAGGGCGTTTGTAGCTACAGTACGTCGAGCCGCAGATATGTCTCTCTGTGCAACCAAGCAGACGACCCGTGCTTTTGGCCACTCTACACCGTGTTCCAAATTATTACGCAAATGATATCTTTCTCTGATTTTCATAATTAGTAAATGCAAATGACAGTCAGAATAATTTTCAAGTCTTCAACTATTAGCTATAATTCAAATTTTATCGAACAAACCTCCTAATGATAATATTTATTTAAAAAACTCACTGTTCCAAATTATTATGCACAACAGAGTTAAAACATTTTATAAGTGGGTGATGGGCCATTTTTAGCTTTGTAGACAAGCATCAGCATTTTGAATTTGATGCGGGCAGCTACAAGAAGCCAGTGCAGGGAGCGGAGGAGTGGGGTGGTGTGGGAGAACTTGGGAAGGTTAAAAATAAGATGTGCTGCTGCATTCTGGATCAGTTGCAGAGGGCGAATCGTGGACAGAGGCAGGCCTGCCAGGAGTGAGTTGCAGTAGTCCAGTCTTGAAATAACAAGGGACTGAACAAGCACCTGAGACAGAGACAGAGACATCTGTGGCTAAACCTCTGTGGCTAACGGGCATCAAGGATAAGGATAATGCGTTCCTCCTTAATGACCCCATCTTGCCTTCCGGCCTGTTTGGCGATGCTGTTAATTCCGTTGCAACTAGGTTTTGGGAGGGGAAACTATATGAACAGTCCCCAGCCGTGCTCACGAGTCGGGACTGTCGGCCACTCAGTCCTGACCAGGTCAATATTTCATCCCCGGCCTAAGCTCTGGAACCTTCACTCCACTAGAAGAACTTATGCCCTCAAATGGAATGTATTGAAAGTTGATGCATGGCAAAACCCAGAGACCCAGTCCACTGTAGACCCAGTCTACTGCCCAATTGTTTCAGTGCTGGAGTTTCTGCAAGAAAAGTTGTCCTCAGGCTTATGCCCTAGTACCCTCAGAACGTACGTAGCCGCTATTTCAGCTTGTCATGTTCTGACTGATGGGGTTTCTGTGGGAAAGCACCCTTTAGTTGCCCATTTATTCGTGGAGCTAAACGGTTCAGGACGCCCACTAGAGCGACGGTCCCTTCTTGAGATTGTGCTCGAAGGTCTGATTGACACCCCTTTTGAACCACTAGAGTCAGCGCCGGTCGTACTGCTGACCCTTAAGATGGTTTTTCTTATGGTCACTTCTTTCTAGAGAATTGGAGATTTGCAGGCTTTGTCAGTCTCCCCAGCCTGCATAGACTTTGCCCCTGGGCTAGTCAATGCTATTCTGCATCCTCACCTGAACTATCTTCCGAAAGTTCCATTCTCGACCATGCACGCAGTTGTCCTTGAAGCCTTCTGTCCGCTGCCTTTGACAGCTCTGGAGAAGGAAAGGCGTCACTTACTGTGTCCAGTACGTGCTCTTCAGATTTATGTCCACCGCACTAGCCAGTGGCGTAAGTCAGAGCAGGCTTTTTTATGGCAAATGCTGTCACAATGGGTGAGAGATGCTATTGCCCTAGCCTACGAGGCGCATGGTCACATTTCGCCTCTAGGAATCAGGGCTCATTCGACCAGGGGGATTGCCTCATCTATTGCGCTGGCAAGTCTAGTGTGATGCGGCAGGTTGGTCCTCTCCGCACATACAGTATTTGTCAGATTTTATAGTTTGGATGTTCATGCTACTCCGGGCTCACAGGTCCTCGAGTCAGCCTCCCAGAGCTAGGTTTGAGACCTCCTCAGCTATTGTGCGCACACTCAATACAACCCTGGGGGTCCAGGCACTTGCAGTGCAGCGGCGTTCGTATTCTCATTCCCGTAGCGTTTCCACACAGCATCGAGTGTAGCTTTTGAAAGGGAACGTCTCGGGTTACTTTGCTGTAACCCTGTTCCCTGAAACAGCGGGAATGAGATGCTGCGTTCCAATGCCGTACTGCTTGCATGACTGGACGTCCTTTCAGACAAAATTGATCTGATGATGTTTCCGGTTCACTCCTATTTATAACCTGCAGGTGCAATTCATCAGATTACATCACCTGACTGAGGTTATATATAGCCAAAATTTAGCGTGTTTGATACACACATGCTTCACAACCGGTAACACGAAAAGATGTTCCCATAGCGTTTTCACGCAGAATCTTGTTCCCGCTTTTTCAGGGATTATAATACAAAATAATTATTTTGTATTATAATTTTGTGACGCTGAAAGAGGCCGATAAAGTTTTTGTGCTGGACATTATCCTCGGCTCTGAGCTCTTTTTTCCCTCTGCTATCCGGTGCAACACATCACACCATTATTACTGGTTGTTTCCTTCTCCATACTTTACAGTTATGATGATGTGTTTATGATGACATGCAGTGCTCTTTTAACATCAGATGTAGTGCTGCATGTTCTTTCCAAATAGTTCAATCTTAATTTAATCAGTGCACAAAATATTTTGCCAATGCCGCTTTGGAGTGTCAGTGTGGCCTTTCACAAACTTTAGAAATGTTCTTTTAAATAAGCAGTGGCTAACTTTGTGATGTCCTACTTGTTCAATGTTTAACGTACTGTAGACTCATGAACACAGATGCTTTCCAGATCCAATGATGCCCTCAAATCTTTGTCTGTCACTTACAGTACGGTTGGTTTTTATGGTTGTTCTCAATAAATAAATAAAAGATCAGAATTTTTTGTTATTAATTTAAGCACATTATATTTGTTGATGAAGATCAGATCACATTTTATTACAATTTAATGCAGAAATCCATGAAATTCCAATAGGTTCACATACCTTTTCTTTCCACAGTATATTATACTGTACACACTTCCATAAATTTTCTTTTCAATTTGTGAAGCTACTTGAGACAATGACAATTGTTAAAAGTGCTATATAAATAAAATTGAATTGAATTTAATGTAGTTTATTACCAACAAAACTCCAAAAGAGCAAAAGCACAGACACCAAGAGCGCAAAATGAAAAGCTAAAAAACACAAGTGGAAGTTGTTATACTGTAACTTGCTTTTTAGGCAATAAAATAGGCAATAAGATGATCTTAATAATATCATGTGTCCGCTAAATTGTTCATCAACTGAGGCAATTTAAATTTAACAGTGTGTTTCAGATATAAAGGATGGGCCATTTATATAGATACACCTTAATAAAATGGGAATGGTTGTTGATATTAACTTCCTGTTTGTGGCACATTAGTATATGTGAGGGGGAAAACTTTTCAAGATGGGTGGTGACCATGGTGGCCATTATAAAGTCGTCCATTTTGGATCCAACTTTTGTTTTTTTCAGTAGGAAGAGGGTCATGTGGCACATCAAACTCAATGGGAATTTCACAAGAAAAACAATGGTGTTAACACGTGAGGAGCGGATAGAAATTGTGTTGATGTCTGGTGAACGCAGTAACTGGGTCATTGCAGCAGATTTCAATGCAAGACACCCTACGAGACCACCCATCTCCCATGCTACAGTTAACTAACAATAACTAATAATAATAATAATAAGTTAATAATACGTTAATAATAATTAATAATAAGTTACAATAAGTCATGAAAGAATAAAGTTACGTTAACTTTACAGTCCCTGTACCTGAGCAATTTTACAGGAATGTGTTTTTGGTTTGTTAAGCCACACAGTGACCCATGAATTATTCAAGCATGAAAAAACATCTAACTTGAGTCCTGACCCAGTGAGAAACAGGTGCAGATGATGACAGATGATCAGGTGGTGATTAGTAACTGCTGATGCTGAATTCTGAGTGGTTGGAACAGACGAGAGGGGAAATGAGGTCGCTGCTGAGTTCAGATTTAAAATCGTATCTTTAGACACTTCTGTTTCTGTTCCTGTTTCTTTCCTTTAATTTACATTATTTAATTTAATATGGAGAAATACAGCATACATACAGCATATATTTGAATAATTTTCATAAGTTAGAACCATAAGTGGCTAATTAATTCTTGTTTATTAACCTGAAGGTTGAGTGCGTCCTGGAGCAGGAGGACTGCTCACACACCCCTGTGTGTTACAGACGGTCACGGTGAAGCTGTACTCCTTGTAGCTCTTCAGGCCTGTCACAGTGTAGCTCCGCTCATCTGCTGAGGCGTTGTACAACAGCTGCAGATCACACACACACACACACACACACACACACACACACACACACACACACAATATCCGTCATACCTAGATGACCTGACGTGTTTGTTGAAAGGTGAAAAAAAAACCCGAGGTGACATATATCTCCAGGATACTGATGAAAAAATATTATCAGCTTAATTAAAATCTAAGATAACGAAATCCAATTAAAAGGAATACTGTTAAAGAAACCTAAGCTCATCAAATCCCTTTGAAACTACAGACACTGGAGAGGAGAGGTGATCCTGATACAGTGAACAGTCCACAGTGTTGAGCCCTTATTTAGCCTTTGTTTTATACAGGCAGATAAAAAAAACTCAAAAGATGATTTCACCTACGCTGTCTTATCAGCAGACCGCTAGGTATAAACCAAAACCTCCATGCAATACAATTTTGATTCATGAAGCGATGAGTTGATTTAATGATACGCTTACATCTGTGATACAATGTAGTCCCTCTAAACACCTACAGTACTGTTCCTTCACAAATACTCATAAAGTACAGAAGAGCAGTTATAATTATCAGAGTTATAGGTAAAACACACTGGCAGCATACAGTATTTAATTTCCATTTAAGGAGTTCATGGGATGCCGGCGTTTTAGACGTGAATCGGACAGACGGTTTGATCACAGCTCCAGCATACTGAGAAAACTTTCTACCTTGAGTTTCCAAGCACTAGTGAAACACTGGGAGATTGCAAGAAAGCATATAATATATATACAGTATAGGGAGGGAAGGCGATGCACGTGCAGGTCTGGTTGGCAGTTTCCCGCTGGCATGCGGGCACAGGCTGGTGAGTGGTGACGGTGGGCAGAGAAGCGACCTTGGAGCACGTGGAGGTAGCGCTCCTGCATGCTCCCATGATGGCGACCTCTTCCGCTGAACACAAGCCAAGACTGTAGTACTCTCTCTGGGCGCGGCCACAGGCGGGAGTCTCTCCTGGACGTCCGTCGACTGGGCGGCTTTCCCGACTGGGATGGGGGCCCTAACGCAGTCCTCTCTGCGGCCTTTTCCACTTCGGCGGCAGGGACGCGAAGGCGCGGAAGTGAAGGTGCCGCAGGAGCTCGCGCAGCTCGTTCACGCACTGTCCTCTTGCGGAGATCAAAGGGGCGGCATTCCCCCTTTTTTTCACCAGCCGTGCCTGATTCCGTGACCCTGATCTTTCACATACCTAAAGGGGGGGAGGCCGCCTAACTAGTGAGCGAGGAGTGAGTGAGGAGCGATAGTAAATTTGGGCGCACGCCCCTCACAGGCGCACGCTGTGACAATCATGTAGAGCGCATGCCTTTTTGGCTGCAGGCACACCTTCTGGTTTCGTTTCAGGTATGAACGCTTTACGTGATTTCCTCCGTGACTATGACCTGCGATACTTATTGTTGTTTGTTATAGTTTCCACTTGGACTTTTTGACAACATTGCCTTACTGGCGTCGGTAAGTCGCTTGTTTCCTGTACTTCCTGGTTGTAAAGTCATCGTTCATTCAGCATTTTGGAACAGGTATCTATGTTCTATTTAGTACATTTTATTGTCCTCTGTGGAGTCCACTTTCCCTTGCTGCTGCTTGGCTGGCTTGGTGCTTTGCCATATTGCTGCTTCGTATACACTCTATCTTGTCTATTTCAGAGATTTTTCTTTTTTTTGTTGTTTTGAAAACTGACCTAATGGTGACACTCCGGTCAAGTGTGCAGTAAACACCGTGTAGCGTTGTCTCCTTCCTGACGTATTCCCAGGATCCCTTTAAAAGAGGTCAGCTGACCCCGCTGCGTCACAGGGATTCCCCTCATGATTTGGAGGCGAAGTCTCGCAAGAGTATAATGCAGAACTAAAATACCAAACCTTTGGATTTGTTTTTTTTATGCTTTACATTGCATATTTCTGTCAAAGTTGTATAAGACTCACATTGTCAGAATGAATAGAACTTGCTTGTAAGTCGGGACTGTATTCTGTATATGACTTGAATGTCCCAGGTAATTATAGACCAGGTGTGTTTATACGCCGACTGGCATTTAATCTGATGGTACTGTACTTATCCTCCAGTGCTGGAGCTAGACACTCCTCATGTGTGTTTCTCACTTTTTCCGGCCTGACTTTTTATCCACTGTAAACTCTGGCAGAAAAAAAATATAAAATTTTTCATCTTAATGCTGCTTCAGTTATGATCCAGGATCCTGTCACAAGTACTTTGTTTCTCCTGGACTGCTGTTGGTAAAGGATGCACTCTGTGTAGCAGTGACAGTGAGAGGGAATGTGCACACACTTGTTTTTTTATCGGCATCTTGAGAGTTTTGGGGATTCACCTTCGAACCTCAAAGCTTTTGTGGCCCATCTATAACCTCCTCTTCCATACAGTGCATGTGTGCACTAAGGCTAATTACTGACTCCAAACTGAGGCTTCCATTCTGTGCAAAACTGTATTTATAGCATTATACAGTAGCTTTTATTATACTGACCAATGCTTCGTGTTATCCCAGTGCCTCTGTGCATGTCAGTAATTAAAGCATGATAAATATTACAGTACCTGTGTCACTACAGGAGGGGTGTACGGGCTGGAGGTCTGCTCATGGTAAAGACTGACTCGGTATGCGGTCACTGTCCCCCTGACATCCTGTTCTCGCGGTGTCTCCCAGCTCACTCGAAGTGACGATGAGGACACCGGAGACACCTGGGGAGGGCTCATGTACTCCGGCACTGTGGGAAAGAGGACACACAATTGCACCATTATGATGAGCCCTCACATGGCAGCTATTCATCTCATCACCATGGAATGATTCATATTCTGGAAGCAGCACCATGAAAGGAGAGGCGCATCTTCTCAACTTAGCGGTTCTGCTTTTCTACAAACATCAGCTGTTGAAGTTTAAGAAGAAGAGCTTTCTCTGATGAACATGAAATTGCATTTTTCAAAATGTCAAATTTTAAGTGAAAAAAACCCTGACATTTCATATCCCTAATTAAATGATCTTACACCGTGAGCATTCTATGGTGAAATTTACACTAGCATCTAACAACATGGCTCCATGGCACACATTTTATTATGGTTGCCTGGCAAGTAGTACAGAACGTAATACTTAATGCACAGTTACTTAAAATCAACCCTTAAAAGAAATCTACTTAGGATTGACTACCAGTGCGGGGTTTCACACAACAAAGATCCGCCGTACTGTACAGTATGTCTAACACTAACTAATACCGACATTTCAAGCTTTCCAGCTAATAGCTAACTAACTATTCCAGAGTTGAATCCCAAATAGCGTTAAATGGAAAGCTAGTGAACTTGGTAGGGTGTACAATCAGGTCACTTGATCCACACACCAAGCAGTGCCCTTGATAAGGGGTTAGAGAGGGATTTGGGATTCAGCCTTGTGTTAGAAGCTAGTTAGTTGTAGCTAAGCATTAGCCGTAAACAGACAGTTCAGAGTCGATTCAGAACGACTTAGAAGTGATTAGTGCAGAGACGGCGTGTTGTTTAAGGCGACATAACATTATCAGATGTGTGTTCTTACTGAAAGTGCTTCTGTGACTGGTTGTGACTGTGGGTATGGACACTGGCATTCCGTAAGCAATGTCCATTTTGCTGTCCAGGAGAGGATGGGACCATGGCGGACAGACATCATGACATCACGTGCAAAAGGTTGATTTAAAATAACACTTTGCCATTAATCAACCAATCAGATCACAATAATGCAAAGGGAAACGAATGCAAAGAGAAATGAAGGATTTAAGTTGAACACCCCCATATAACAAAAAAAGAGAGAACATGAGGCCCTGCGATGGATTGGCACCCTGTCCAGGGTGTACCCCGCCTAGTGCCCGAAGTCTCCTGGGATAGGCTCCAGGCCCCCCGCGACCCTGAACACAGGATTAAGCGGTATAGAAGATGAATGAATGAATGAGAGATTTATACCTCCTTTATGAGAGAGGTCAGAGAATGGCTAGACGAGTTCCAGCTCTCGTGTACTCAACCAAGAACACGAATCTCAGGCTACAACAGCCAGAGCCTCAACTAGACTGGACAAGATGCCCAGGTGATGCTTTGTTTTAATGAAGCATTAGTGGTGATAAAGCTGATGGCTGCTCTGGACTAAATTCATATGTAGCTATTTGTTGAAATTTATAAAGTGTAATGATAACCAATATGATGTAGGTTCCAATTCTTGTAATTTTGTGAAAGGTATTAATCCGTATGATTTTCTAATGTAAACTTGAGACTTGTTGTTTTTATTATAGTTTCTTTCTTGTGTTAGATTGTGTCTGTGGGTGTCTGTGTGTCTGTGTATTTTGGTCTAACCTCCTTCTGCAGTACGGCCCGTGGTCCACTCGGACGTGGTGCTGCCGGCCATGTTAACAGCAAGCACTCTGAAGCGGTACACAGTGAACGGCTCCAGATCGGTCACCACCACGCTGCTCTCGGGTGGAGTCAGAGCAGCGTTCTCACTGGCCGAGACCGACGGATGCCGCGGATCGAGCCAACCAGCGCTGAGGAAAACCCTTCGCTCTGTCCCGGGACTGTCCCGGGAGTCATCGAGTACTTGCATGAAGAGCTCATACCTGATAATTATACCTTGAAAGAAGAAGAAATAAACCCACTCGTGAATGTTTTCCTCTTTTATATCAACCTTCTTTAACAATGAGTGAAAGCTCCACTACGTTGGATTTCTCCTACACTGATGCACAAGGCCAGACTCTTCCAGGCACAGAAAGGAAACTGGGCTTATAATTATATTTTTTAACAATTTCCCAAATATGCCTTAGTGGAATATGAAGCAGGATATTGTGATGTAAAGCCAGCCGCTGACAACATGCAATTACATCTGCAGCCCAAAATGACAGTGAGAGGAAAGAAAAGAGAGAGTGAATCAGATAGACACAATTAAAAAGAGCGTGGAATTGTGAGGAGAATTCTCCGAGGGTACTTTATAATGGCCCATGTTAATGAGTTAATTTGTGATAAAGCATGATAACTGGCATTAAAAGTCATTGATATACAGGAAGCTATTTTGCAGGAGTTTCACTGGTGCGAGGCACAATTCATAATTGTATGCAGCAATCAACCACCTTAAAGTGTAACACGCAGCAGACCCACCGGTTTTTACCGCCGGATGAAGCACGGGCCGAGCCTTAATCAAGCCTCTCGATTGTAGATTAAAGTTCGCCAGGAATTAATTTTCAGCCGGGCAGAGATCAAATAGCATTTCGGTAATGGTGTTTCTCATTATTGTAATGACGGCGGCTGAAGACTGCTGAAAGAGTGTGAGGAAGATGCGATGGATTCTTATAGCTGTACAGTATGTTAATGCACATCCATGAGTCTCAAAAACGCTGCACTGATTGTATACTATACTTCAGTGCCATATCATCTTAAAGCGATGAATAATCTCAACGTGCACATTGTGCTGTCCTATATATATGTAAAACACCAATCAAACCTGTTTACCGTTTGGCGCGGCTGGCGGCTCCCAGTCTACTTGCAGCTGCGTTGGGGAAAGTGTGCTGACACGCGGTGCTGGCTGACTCTGCGGCGAAACCTGTGCCGTGACCACGCTGACGTTGGCACTGCGAGCACAACCACCATTGGTGCAGGCTTGCAGGCTGAAGCTGTAGCGTCTGAACGGGTGCAAGCCATCCACTGTGACCTCTGACCCCAGGCCCTGGTAATGAAGGTGCTCCTCTCCGTTCTGTTCCTCCAGTGAACTCAGTGCGTAGTGCTCGACAGGCCCTGAGGTGTCTACAGACTCGGTCCAGTTGAACGAAATGGTGGTCGGACTAACCTGACCCACAACGCTTAGCTGCAGGTCACTGAGATCAGGGACGGAGGACAGCGTGCGCAGAGTGACACTGGAGCTGCTGGTGTTGCCGTGGACGTTGCTGGTGAAGAGCTGGTAGGTGTAGAGGGTGTATGGAGATAGAGCAGTGTCCGTGAAGTGCATCGATCCTATACAGAGCAGAAACATGGTATGGATGCGCACACTATTCTCAGACTCTTACAGTATCTATATCATTAATAAAAGGTTTTATCTGTACATTGGGTCAGAACTCGCTCTTTCAATGATATATTTACATTTCAAATGTTGGAGGACCCCAAGGCAGTCTCAGAAACATTTCCTGTCTTTATGACTGTCTGTATGTATGTATTCATTTCTGTCCGTTTGTCCGTATGTCTTTCTAGTCAGATTTTTGTCGCAGCATCACACAAAACACTGTCTGGACAGAATGTAATGAACCTCCTGCAGTCCTTAGATCTTCTGTCTGTAGTTTAATCTGCAGCATCAGTTTAAATCTAAATGTGGAGTAAAAGTGATGTTATGAACAGTTATGTGCTGGATTAATAATCTACTGTATAATAATCTACTAATGCGCTACTGTCTCAATGTAAACAAACACCTGCAGCAATAGATATTAATTAGAAAAGATAAAGTGAATATTTTGACTGGGATTAGTTCATATTTTCACTTTGTCTGAAATAACAGCGCTGAAGTGGTATAAGTGAATTTTAACACGCTGGAGTCGATGAAAGAAGGACAACTTAGTGTAAACAAGGCGTCAGATACTCAACCTTACAGAAAGTGATTTCTTTGTATTAATAAGTTAGACAGAGCGTTCTGGTGTACAGAAAGACACACAGACATGTACGTGGACTTCAACCTCAAATAATAATAATAATAATAATAATAATAATAATAATAAAATAATAATAATAATATCACTGATTACATTAAAGATTAGCAGATTATTTTTTTGATTTAAACTTCTGATTTAATCAATGACACATACTTACAGTATAGAAGTTCACAATATAATCACAATATGCTAACATCTTTTCAACACACTACTCCTTTGTAAGTCTGGTTCCTCTCTAGGTTTCTTTCCACTATTACCTCTGACTCTCCAGTTAGAGACTTTAATCTAAACCTAATATACATCTGCAAAGATGCTTTGTGATGACACTATTATTATTATTATTATTATTATTATTATTATTATTATTATATGCTCTACAAACATGGAACTGCATTGACTAACCAAACGGGAGCTGGCTGTAGCTGGTATGGATCGGCTCGCGGTTCCGGAGAAGTGTGTAGGTAAGGAGGTTGCTGTTGGGGGAATCTGGAGCGTTCCAGCTCAGCTCAATAAAGCTGGCATTAAGTGCGGTGGCCAGCGGAGGAGGCTGCTGTCTGGGCTCTGAACAGTGTAGAAGAGAAGAGAGAAATAAGGATGATTAACGTACTTCAGGGTCACGGTGAAAAAAACAACATCGTTGGCCCAAGGAAAAACAGCAAGGTTAAAGATCTCGCCGATGCGACAAATGGACAGTGTATGAAAAGCTTTCTAGGCCTAACATGCAGTGCACTTAAAACACACTAACTTAATAAAACAGATTTGTAGAGGGCGGAAGCCTGAGACATTAAGCGTGGCATTTCCCCCCTCAAGACCATGGATACATTAGGGCTATAAAATACATGAAAGAATGTGCCACAGCTAAACATATAAAAATATAACTTATAAACAAGATAGCTAGGAGAAAAACGGCAAAAAACTACACAGAAGTGATGCGACTATAAAAAAACATCCAAGGACAAAAAAGTTAAGACTGTGCTACACAAATCTACAGTCTGTAATGACATATGGAGGAACATATGATAATGCTTTCTGAGTTGTGACCTTTACTGCAGCCCAAGTGGTTGGCCGGGTCCATGTGACTCGCTCCTTCTACACACCGTTCACATTTCTCGCCTGTCACGAACAGCTTGCACGGGCACTGGCCTGTCTCGACGTGGCAGGAGCTGTTGAAACTCCCCGCTGTATCGCAGCCACACCGCTCACACCTAGACACAGAGTAACCGCAAGAGAAGGAAGATCTCATGCACACATAATCGCCTCGGCAACATACCGCGTATTCCTGCGTTTGGCATCACAACTCATTAAGCAAAAGTTAAGTCCCGATTTATTTGCACGGTGGAAAAGTTGTGCTTCACAGAGAGTCCCTGAACCCGGTCTGGATGTGATGAGAAGGTTACACATTTAGAAATAAAGAGGCATTGACAGAAGCGCATGAACAGTAGAGGAGTTTGAAGGAAGGGTGTTGAAGAGTGTAACCCCAGTGGAGCTGCTGAAGGGTGACGTGAGGGCCAAGAGCCTGACACTCTCACACGCAGCTGAGAAAAGCCCAAGATTCTTAATGAGCCGCAAATTTGTCTCGTCATCCAGGGAGGATATCTTCAGCGTCTTCTGACATGGTTCAACCTTGAGACATAACGTCTCAACGACTGCTAATCCATGCAGATAAAAGTGATAAAATAAGGGCACCACAGTAAAAAACGTTTCACAATATTTCAAAGTGGTACCGTATGATATGAAATTCTCGTCACCCTCGTATATCCTGCGAATGGAAATCACGTGTCCCTGAAGTGCATCGGCGCGGGCTTGGACCAGCTGTTGAAAATATCCTCGGCATGCAAAGTTTGCCTTGCATAAACTAAACATGATTAAACAAGCTCCAGCGGCGACTAAAATAAACAGGTAAATTGCATTCCTAGTTTGTAAGCAGAAATGGCAATAAAACTGTTTTCCTCCAAGGTTAAATGATTAGCCAACCAGTGCATTCTGGGTAGCCGGGATTATGTCATCTGCTGGGATGGGAAATATTCCATAACCGTATTGCGGCCTTTTAACTACCCCCATTAGACGGACCACGTTGGACAGAGCAATATAATATCCACAAAATAAGATGCAGAACCTTATTGATTTTGAGGGAGGCAGAGTAAATGAGTTTGTAATATTTATACGGAGAAATCTTTATTTGGTGGATTCTCCTGATGTCATTCAAGCTTTTCTGTAATCATTTTAAAAATATTCATTTTTTCCTCCCTACTGTGAACCAGCGCAAGCCCGGGCGATCCTTCAGGACCCACATATGGATTAGCAATGTAGGATGTCTGGCACGTTTTTGTTAGATGTGCAAAGAAAGGACACGTTTTCAGCACACAGATCTCACGATGATTAACACTGTATCTGCGAAGCTTCCAAATATCCTAGATTTTATTATGGAAAGGTAACTGATGTTAATGTGGAAGCTGCCTATGGTGGCCCTGACAGTTTTTTTTCCTGCTTTGCTCAGCATGGCTTGAGGTTAAATATCTCCTTGGAGCTTTCTCGAAGGTCATTCAAACAAGACTCCTGACCAAATGTACCCATGGGCAGTGTGGTCGCAGAAACCGATAATATCAAATAAATCTGCTGAACATAAGAATTAAAAGAAAAAACACACACACACACACACACACACACACATACGAAGCAGGAAAGGTTTTGCATTTGTGTCTTATCCTACAGGTCACATGCCCGAGCTGAGGTGTATCTAATTAAGGTGGCTATAACGCATGACGTATTTACTGCTTAATTGATGCATCTGACAAATCAAGTGTTCTGAGAACATTAAAGCATACGAACATTTAGAGGCAGGTTTAGTGTAATGGCTAATCTGACCTTTTATGAACACGGGCTGGACCTCCGGGCCATCAAACTGCTAACTAGCTCAAGTAGCTGATGTGCAGCGGAAAGACATGGTTATACACATAAGACTCAGTTATCAGTGTCATCCATAGACACAGGAGGAGCAAATTAAGAGGCCAAAAGTTTACATACACCAAGGCATTTTATGAGGGCTGTTCAAGCCAAACTGGGACTCGTGATGAAATTTCTGCCGAACGAAGGCGTTAAAGTAATAGACATTTACAGAAGACTTCAAGCACAGTACGGTGATGAGAATCTTAGCCATAGTGAAATAGTAGAATAGTGCAAACACTTTAAAGAGGGAATTACATCTGCCTGATCTTTGAAAAAAATCTACGTCGTCACCTTGTGCAAGAGGAATCTGCCTGTGAGAACTGTACATACAGTACAGTCATTCACCAACAACACAGGATACTGTGAGTTATTGCCACACCCCCTGTACAGTCCTCACCTTGCACCATGCCAATTTCCACATGTTTGGGTCATTAAAGGAGTTCCTGGGAGGCCAGAGTTTCATACGTGAAGCAGGCGATGCGATCATTCTGTTATTCTTGTACTTCACATACCTCATACATTTCATGTTATCATACATACGCGCAGCCATGTTAAGTCAATTACCGTATCCACTTCCATAAGAGGTTACTTCAAAATAAAAGTTAAGAGAAAGATTTGTTAGAAGTTTTAATAATGACTTTGGGGGTATGATTAGGATCACCACCTTGCTGGTTCTGACTGGTGTTGGGGTTTACCTTCAGCATTTTCTTTATGTCTGTTTTCCAGTGCAGCACCCTCAAAACATGATGCTGCCACCACCATGCTTCGAAGTTGGGGTTCTTCGGAATTGAAGCCCTACCCTATATTCCTCCGTACAGGGCACTGTTCACAATGCAGAAACAGTTAGATTTTTATTTCATGTCCCCAGGGAAGACTCCTCCAAAAGGTTCGGGATTACTCGCAAACCTCCTGTCAGTCTTGGAGTTGGGACTTTGCAGCCTTTCAGACTATAACCATAAAGCAGTTTCTTAGTGGTTTATATACAGTATTTACTTTGGTACCGCCGACATCTCCACTTTGTTCCTTGGTTTTTGTTTTGACATTCACTCATCATTAGAGGTCAATTTTCTCCTTCTTCCCAAATTATGCAGTGTGTGCGGTCACAAGAGTTTTATATTTTCATTCAACTGTTTTGATGCTCTTGAAATTTGCTCTTAAGACATGCTGAAGGTCCACAACTTTTTCAGGTCCTAATTCAGTTGTTTAAACTTTCTCATGGTTTCTCAAGGCACTGGCACACTCCCAATTAACTCCTAATGTTATAGTAACAACAGGGCAATGCTAAGCTTCTAAAAGTCAGCAGAACAATTTAAGGAATGTTCCAAATCTGTCTCTAATTGATTTGACAGATTTTACTATTGAGATTTAATAGCTTGAGCCTTGGTGTATGTAAACATTCAGCTTCATATTATACTGTTTTATCTTATTCTTGGGGGAGATAATTACAACATACTGTACTGTACAACTAACCTGCCCATGATGGGGTTAAAACCAAAGTAAAGATCCTGGCATCGGTCACACTTGCGTCCAGCTAGGGACGAATTAGCGCACACGCATTGCCCCGTGTCTGCAGCACACACTTGTCCAGCTGCTCCCACTGGGTGACAGTCGCAGGCCTCACACAGACCACGATGCTCATCGGAATGGAAGTAACCTGCAACGGGAAAGAATTCAAATGATCTTCTGGTTTCAGAGGAGATACATAAGCTCCTGCACCGGGACCAGACGGTGATCTTAGCAAAAAGCAAATGGATCCTGTTCTGCTTTCAAGAGATGACGGAAAGACAGTGAAACTCAAGGGCATCATTCAGACTGGAAGGACCAGCAGGTTTGAGATGTTTCAATCATAGCCTGCTCCCCAGACCACGGGTGAAATACGAGTGAAGGGAGCCGTGACACACAGAGCCCAGGGAGGGGGTGGGGGGGTGGGAGGGGGAGGAGGGCCCAAACAGAGTCATCAGCGCTTGTAGATGGATCTCCCCCTCTCTCTCTGCGCTTTCAATTTTCTCCTGCCAGCACCACTCTCTGTGCACATGCTTTATGTGCTGCTGGACCGGAAGGCTCGGAGGAAAGCTGGGTACACCCTGCACTATTTCATCAGGTGGTGCGAGGTGAAGAAGGAGCAACTGTACATCCTTGTCTGGTTACTGCATCAAGGTTCCATATGGGAATAAGCTAAAGCTATTCATTTTTAACATGATTATCATCTGCTCTTCTCAATAGTACCAGGAACATTGGTTTTAAAAGCAGATTAGAATATTTTGATTCAAGATTCAAAGAACTTTATTAATCCCAGAGGGAAATGGCTTTTTTTGAAGGGGAAATTTTGAACGGGGAAAATTCTTAATTGATGAGTTAGTGTGTTAAAAGAACGTCAATTTCATTACATTTTAATTTCTTAAATTTCCTCAATGATGCAGAGGGCGGGGATTAAATCAGGGGGTATGAAGTATGATGATCAAGCGTCCAAAAACATTTGGCCTTAGATTGGAAATGCCAGGATTTATTACTTTTACAAACTCAATACTGGAGATTTCTGTTCCCAGGTTTTACACTAGAAGGAAGCCAGTTTTCGTGACAGGAGACGTTCACTACAAATACAATGTGACCAGATGCTACCAGAGTTTTTTCTAAAGAAATTGATCTGGCAGTCTACCTCAACTTCATCAGCGTGGATATTTACCCAAAACTCTCCGTTGCTACTGTAGAAACTGAACTGGTTCTAGCTGGCACCACTCGCCATGCAACCAATATCACTGACTAATAAAAAAATATGCTGCTCCTGGGGACAACATGGGGTGAAATATATGAGCAAAATGCTACGTGGAGCCAAAAATAAATGCAGAGCGCAGCGATCTGCTACACAATGGCTATTTATTCTGCTAAACAATAGAAGAAATGAAAGCACTGGCATGATCAACAGCTCAAAATAATTAAAATGCACACACACATATACAGTACACACACACACACACACACACACACACACACAGAAACACAAGTTTTTTGCT
Organism: Channallabes apus; assembly: GCA_030522415.1. Taxonomy (NCBI): domain Eukaryota; kingdom Metazoa; phylum Chordata; class Actinopteri; order Siluriformes; family Clariidae; genus Channallabes; species Channallabes apus. The sequence goes on along the minus strand of CM060116.1, from coordinate 826,477 downwards.
TTTCAAAGCAGATTACTTGAAACACTCACCTGGTTTACAGGTGCTACAGTCCAGTGCTTGGTGCGTAGGCGCACACACGCATTGTCCGCTGTCAGGATCGCACACCGTTCCAGTCAAGGTGCCAACAAGGTCGCAGTTGCATGGCAGGCATGCGTGTGTGTCATTAGCCGAGCTCAGATTATACATATGTGCAGAGCAGCGGTTACAGCGGAGACCTTCTACACCACTCTTACACAGGCACTGCCCGCTTCCCTTATCACACAAAGCAGAGCCTTGTACGATGCCCCTGGGGTCACAGTGACACGGCTGGCAGGAAAGAGAGTCATCACGGCCCAGTTTGTACCAACCATCACGGCAGGAGTCACATCGGCGGCCCTCCACGTGTGGCCGGCACACACACTGACCTGTCACAGGGTGACACACCGAGCCCGACACGATGCCAGCAGCGCTGCAGTTGCAGGACATGCAGATTCCATCCATCCCGGGGCCGTAGGTGCCAGGAGGGCAGGTGTCACAGAGGAGGCCCTGGATACCCTTCTTACAATCACACTGGCCAGAGAAAGGGTTACAGAACTGGTGGAGAGATCCATCCGGATCACAACCACACGGCTCACAGCCATCGGGATTGGTCCGGTTGAGAAACCTGAAGCCGTAGTTACAGCGGTCACAGGTGAGGCCTGCAAACTCAACAGGAGGAGGAATTCAGCAAATAAGGCTAAGGATTATTATTAAAATAACTCTTAGATTGAAGTAACCCATGTGCACTGAAAAGCTTAAATTGATAAATAAACATGTTGTACTTGGTATAAAGATTTCAGAACAAATATTCTTAAAAAAAAATCTTTCTTTTCTTTTTTGTCTTTACAATTTTAACTGAAATATCTTGCTACTCTTGATGTTATTAACCCAGGACATCATCATGAGTGTAGCACCTTACTGTAAGCTTCCACATGATGTGATTTCAATTCTTACTGTTATTTCCATTAATTCATCCATCTAGGAACTTCTGTAGTCCAACTAGGGACCGTGGAGGCCAATGGTGGCCACTTGTATGACTGTGGAAGGACCTCCGGTCACTATACACACACTACGGGTAATTTGGGAACGCCAGTTAGCCTAATCTGCATGTTTTTAGACTGTGGGTGGGAACCGGAGAACCCAGAGGAAACCTACCAAGCGAGAACAAGCGAACTCCATGCACACAGAGACCCAACATGGGAATCGAACCCAAGACCTGGCGGTGCAAGGAGACAGTGCTAAACTGACTCCAAAATTTATTTACGTTAATTATTTTTTTCATTTATATATATATATACACGTGTATTCGAGATGGTAAAATGTTGCTCTTCCTTTATCAAGACGCATCACAAAAATACAATACAAATCGAATCGCTGCCCAGGTATCATGATAATATTTTTATCGGGTGATCCCTGGTGAGTCCCGTTCCTACCGTACACTGTATGTATATTACTTTTAATAAATCAGTTCAAGATTGAGTATGAATAAATGATCCACACAACGTAACACCAAGTGTAAAATCACATGTAATGGTGCTGGGCTGGAGGTGGGCTGGCAGAGAAATGACATCATTAAGTGAGGCCCTTACCCGGTGATGAATGACCCACCTCGGGCATAACACTTAATTTCACTAAGAGGAAAATGATAAATAAATAAAAAAAAGCCTAAGAAACGAATCAAGAATGAAAAAAAAAGAAAGGTAGAAAAGTAGTGTGTCTGCAAAAGCACTACAACTGGCGCACACAAAGAAGAAAAAGTACTACATGGATTCAAATTATATCAAGCTTTTTTTTTTTAAAGAATTATGCACGGCACATATTTGAATATGCCATACATATTCCTGACAGGTAATCTATTCCTAATGTTGCTGAGCAGAGCCTAAGGGGCACGCAGTATCGCCGCTATAAGTACCAGGAACTCCACACTCAGCAGCTGCTTTCCGTTTGTCCGCCAAGGCACACTTAACGACGCTAAATTAATTTCAATATTAATATATTGCTCCCTGCCTGGAGTTAAGCCTTGTTACGATGTTATGTTAAGTGTGTGAAGTGACACAGATGAATATTCCAATAACAACAAGGCTGAACAACTTCAATTTGTTATAGCATTTGCTGTTATTCATACTGTTTATTACAGAAGTAGCCGTGGAGGTAGAGAGTGCGTTTTTGTTTCACAAATAAATGAACAACATTTTAAATGATTCACAAATATAATGCTTGATTACAAACAGTACGTACTCTCCATATCGTTTGTGAAAAAAATAGAAACTGTAATCTAGGTCAACCGCTGGTCTTTAAGTCGTGTGTGTGTGTGTGTGTGTGTGTGTGTGTGTGTGTGTGTGGTTGTGTGCAGTTGTGTATTCATGATATGGGACATGTGGTTACGCAGCCAGCCTCTGTGCACTCGATCAGTAATGCCCCTCTCCGTAATATTCTCATGCATCAAAATTTCAAAGTGTATTGTGTACACAGAGTTCCTGGAGCCACTTGATAAATTTTGCCCCCATGAAGCCGCTGGTGGCCGCGAAACGTGGCGAAGGTAATAAATTGCCATAATCAAACCTAATTTCTGAGAAATACCTGTGGGAGCGACAAACAAAGAGGCATGTCTAGTAAGCGGCATGAAAAATAGCACGGACAGCGAGGTTTATTATAATCAACTTGGCATTGAATTACAAAATTAAAATTAGGTGGCCCTTGATATTCTGGTTTAGCAACACACGTGGTCTTCTAAGTAACGTTCGTTTGCATTTCATAGGAAATGCATCAAAGGCACAGGATGAGGGAATGGAGGAGATTTATCACAAAGGACTGAGATGCTTAGAAAAAAAAATGATTAGGTTACAGCTTGGAGTAAACTTGTAGGGCGGGGGGGGGGGGGGGGGTTGTGGAGGGGGGGTAGGGGCGATTGACTGGCTTGGTGCATTCATTACACAAATTATTTATCTGATTTACACGTGCGCTTTGGAATAAATCCTGTTATTTACTTATTTTGTGCTTAATAAATAAAACTACAGAAACTCTTTAAAAAGATCAGGAACATGTCTACGGGACGAGTTGAGGACCAGAACGAGGGCTATTAGGGATTTAAGGAAATAGGAAGAAATGTGTATCTGATACTTACCGATTACGTTGGTCTTACACTGGCATTGCCCTGAGTCCTGGTGACAGGTGATATGTGGCCACAGGGTCCCGGCGGCGCTGCAGTTACAGTCGAGGCAGCCGTGGACCAGCGACGCCTGCAGCTTGTAGAAGCCTTGCTGGCACTGATTGCACTGTCGTCCAGACACGCGTCGCTTGCACTTACACTGGCCTCCCATCTGTAGAGGAAGGGTACAGCGCCTCAATTAGGACACTTCACTGTGCATGTGTGTGTGCATGTGTGTGTGCATGTGTGTGTGCATGTGTGTGTGCATGTCACAGACGGCTAACTCAACCCCCAAACCTCCATCTCGGTTCCGCTGGGAGAATTTCTTTTCTCTATTACTGGGATAAGAAAACGGAGGGAAAGGCTGGACAGACCTCTCAAAAACTGAAAGATTAAGAGGTTAAGAATGAATCGGAGGTCCAGCTTGGATCATGTTACCTAACACACATTTCCCTAATGATGCACAGGACTTCAGTGAAGATCAGAAGTCAGCTATTACACTCCTGTCCCTGCAACATGTGGAGTCGTATACTGTATATTTCAAAATCATTGAATTTTCAGGAAGTGATAATGATAATAAAGAACTGCTTTAAGAGAATCATTCCTTGTAACTAACCACAGACAGTGGTTTGTCCCCGACACACCTCAACGACAGACTCGAAACCCTCCCAGCTCCTCACAGCAGTGGCACAGTCCAACAAATGAAGCCATCAGGAGAGTAAGGAAATAATCATTCCCAGAATTTAAATAAGGCAACAATTCCAACACGGGTCTGACCCATCTATTGATTTCAAATTTGTCATCCAGTATATCTATTGACATGGATCCTCCCTGGGCCAGTGAAAAAAGCCTTTCATGATGCTTGGGAAAGCAGGAGCAAAAGGAGGGATTCTCCAGAGAGAAGAGGCTCCTAATGACACTTTTACATACTCGCAGCAATCCCTTTCCGATCGCAACGATGATAAATGCTGCGCCGAATGCTAAAATCGTCAGCAAATATATCGACACAAACATCTCCTGTGAGCAATGGGCCTGTAGCTTCATATCAATGTGTAATTTTGTAGTCTATCAACAAGAGGAGGATTAAAAGCCTCTTTATCCGAGATCTCTGGTTGCTGCGACTTGAGGAACTGTTCAAACTTTCTAATGTGTAACAACAACACCAGGGCTGGAAGGAAAAAAAAGTCCAACCATATATATATAAATGTATTTAACCACATAAAAAACAGGTGTGTGTGTGTGTTTTTAAAGCTTATTGTACCTGATCACACTCCAGACTGCCATTGACCGTCCCGCTGTCATGGCATTCACAGGGTTTACACGCGTCCTTGGCCCACAGCGATTCACCGACTCCTCTGTAGAACAACCTCCGGCACTGCTCACAGCTCCTCCCTTGTAATCAGATATGTGTGTGTTAATGAGAAAGTGTGTGTTTGAGGCCCCAATTTGAACAAGGCCAACATTCTTCCCTACAGAAATAAACTGACTTAACACAGGAAAGGAGAGGCAGCATGAAACATGTGGAGTTTGATTGATTGGTTGTTTACAACAGCTTAACACCGCATAATTTGCACTAGCACAAATCCCAGAATAAAATATTTATCTACGTTTATATGAAAAGGCTATAAAAACTCCCACATTAATCACGACTCTACAGCCAATCAGGGGCATCTGTGAGGTCACACAAGTGGAAGGAGCGGATAGCGCTGTGTGTAACTCCACCCCAATGGTGCATGAGCGAGCAGTTCGAAAAGCTGCGGATGACTGGCGTCACGTGGTTCGGAGGAAACGCGTGATAGTCTTCGGCCCTCCCGACTGAGTGGTAGTAAAATACTCTATCGAAGGCCAGTAGTTTTTCCTTCTGTATTGATGGTTCTACAATCTCTCCTTCAACACAAGTTAAAAGCCTGAGTGTTATCCTTGATCGCACCCTATCCTTTGAAGCACACATTAATAAACTCACTAGGACAGCGTACTACCACATCCGAAACATTAACCGTCTCCACCCGGCCCTCTCAATGAGGAGCGCTGCTATCCTGGTACACACTCTCGTCACCACACGCATAGACTATTGCAATGCTCTATTTTTTGGTCTTCCCCTAAAACTCCTACATAAGTTACAGTTAATACAGAACTCAGCCGCTAGAATACTAACTAGAACTCCTACAATGAACAACATAACTCCTGATCTTCAACAGCTACACTGGCTTCCTGTTCAACAGCGCATATATTATAAAAGTCTGTTTTTTGTTTATAAGGCATTACATACAGTAACCTGGCTCCGTCATATTTAACAGATCTTCTCCTAACTTACAGTATACTCCTTCTAGAAACCTGAGATCATCATCGTCACTAAATCTGGTTCTTCCTCGTATGCGTTTGTCAACCATGGGATCTTGAGCCTTTAGCTACGCTGCCCCTTACCTGTGGAATACATACTTTTAACACGGCATTGCTTTTATATGTTCCTTTATTATTGTTGTTTTTGTTGTTGTATTTTTTATGGTGTGTAAGGTGTCCTTGAGTGTCATGAAAGACGCCTACAAATAAAAAATATTATTATTAGTAGTAGTAGCCTTATTGTGGAGCCCCCTAGTGACGGTGAGGAATTGGACACGACTAAACTAGGGAGAAAATCTGATGTCAGGGATTTTGACCACTTGGGGTGAAAAAAAAAAAACTCCAGTGTGGAGGTACTTGTGTCTGGAAACTGCAACACAAAACGAAATGCTTATATTGGAAAACCAAGATATAAACTAAACAGGAATCATCTAAACTCTGAAATCTGAAACATCAGAGCCCTGGATTGGAACTTTGCACTGCATGGGAGTGGAACTTTGCATGTGACCTGGGATGAGATTGGTATTGGGACGGCATTTGCACAATGACTTGGTCATTGACTTGGCATGGGTTCCAGGTTGAGTCTTGGTGTGGGCCTTTGTTAAGAACTTGGCTAAGACTTGATTTGGGACCCAAGTGGCTGCATCATGGGCTTTCAGGAGGAAGTTTGTGGAGATGGAGTTAGAGCTTGGGCTGTTTTGTGCGTCTTCCTAAAACTTGGAAGGCGGTGCCAGGACAGTATCCTAAAAACTGTCATGTGGCACCAACATGAAATTTTTAAAAGCACAAGCATTTCAAAAACCAGGCGATGGTGGCATTATCAAAGCTAGGATGTAGAGCATGCATGACATCTTCAAAGCCAGAGTGTGAAGCATACAGTACATTACATGGGCAGAGCAAGGCCTGGTTGGGTCAGGACAGAGCTTGGTTTTGGGTGAGACCTGGCATATGGGGCAGTCTTGTCGACCAGGCTGAGCTCCACAGTGTTCTGCCAGGGGGCACAGTTCAGGGGGCTGCCCTGTCCACCTCACCCTGGACACCCTTCAGCTCTGTGCTGTTGGAGCACTGTCACCCTGTTGGCCTGAATCGGGACACCCTGGCGCTCTGTCATGTTGGCCTTTCTTCAGAGGTGAGTCACTCTTTCGACTTCAGCCTGGACACCTTTCTGCTCTCTGTCTCCAGTTGACTTAGTACAGTAGCTGACTCCCTGATTAGCTGCCCTTAAAAATGACTTGTGGAGGATCAAATCCTTTAATGTTATACAAGTTACAGTACACTACTTATATATACAAGTATATACAGTATGTATGTATAATAGTACAAATGAGCAGGGGAACAAGTGTCGTACTGTTAAAGTGGCCAGTTTGAGTGCAACATTACTTTGTTACCTGTGGTGTTATGAGTGCAGTTATCACACACTCCTCCTCCACCGCGGAAGTGCTCCTGAGGGTGAGGGTCCACACTGGCATCGTAGTGGCAGGAAGCTGCATGTCCGTGGCATTGGCAGGGTCGGCAGTTGTACGCCTCGACCTGATTCCCTGCTCGGAACGGCTTGTCGTTGAAGAGTGATGCGCAACGCTCACACTGTCCAGAGAGATCAAAATAAATAATCAGACAACCACTGAACAAATCAAAACAAGCATTAGTTTATTCATTCCTTCTCAACAGCGGTTATCCTGCACAGGATCATGGGAGGTCTGGAGCCGATCCCAGGAGACTCAGAGCAGAACATGCAAACTCCATACACACCAAAAAGACTTTTTAAAGAGGTTTTTTTTTTAATAAAATTTTTTAATCTCACATGCAAACAACCTGGCCATGTATGGAGATGACTTTCAATAGCGTCCTTAACTATATTCAGCTACTTTATCAGACTAGCATGAATTAAAGAGCGGGAAAAAAGGTTTTAACCTTTTTTTATTTTCTAAACAAATATCACAAGTTACAGTGGACACAAGTGAATAAAGCAGGTTTAAAGAATCATGGTTTACTGACGATGGCTCAGGTAGTGCTGAATGTTCTTAATGTCAGGATGTTGCTAGAAGAGCCAGAAAACCCAGGAGGATTGCTAATTTACACACACCGTGAACCTGACACTGGACTCGTACCTTTGGGATTTAGGTATTTATACCACACATGGAGTTTAAGAAGCTTAAAAATAGTAATGCTGTAATGTAGAAAGTGCTTATTAGTAATAGTGGTAGTAGTACTGTATGTTCTGCTTATGAATAATATTTATATATCATATACACAACAACCAGGACACAGAGTATGGTTAATGTCTTCTTCTGTTTCAGAGTGGGGTTACAAATGTTTTCTGTTACTGCAGAAAGATAAAATAATAATAATAATACATAATATTATTTTTTAAATTATTTTTTAAATACAGTGGTGTGAAAAACTATTTGCCCCCCCTCCTGATTTCTTATTCTTTTGCGTGTTTGTCACACAAAATGTTTCTGATCATCAAACACATTTAGCTATTAGTCAAAGATAACACAAGTAAACACAAAATGCAGTTTTTAAATGAGGGGTTTTATTATTTAGGGAGAAAAAAAATCCAAACCTACATGGCCCTGTGTGAAAAAGTAATTGCCCCCTGAACCTAATAACTGGTTGGGCCACCCTTAGCAGCAATAACTGCAATCAAGCGTTTGCGATAACTTGCAACGAGTCTTTTACAGCACTCTGGAGGAATTTTGGCCCACTCATCTTTGCAGAATTGTTGTAATTCAGCTTTACTTGACGGTTTTCTAGCATGAACCGCCTTTTTAAGGTCATGCCACAACATCTCAATAGGATTCAGGTCAGGACTTTGACTAGGCCACTCCAAAGTCTTCATTTTGTTTTTCTTCAGCCATTCAGAGGTGGATTTGCTGGTGTGTTTTGGGTCATTGTCCTGCTGCAGCACCCAAGATCGCTTCAGCTTGAGTTGACGAACAGATGGCCGGACATTCTCCTTCAGGATTTTTTGGTAGACAGTAGAATTCATGGTTCCATCTATCACAGCAAGCCTTCCAGGTCCTGAAGCAGCAAAACAACCCCAGACCATCACACTACCACCACCATATTTTACTGTTGGTATGATGTTCTTTTTCTGAAATGCTGTGTTACTTTTATGCAAGATGTAACGGGACACGCACCTTCCAAAAAGTTCAACTTTTGTCTCGTCGGTCCACAAGGTATTTTCCCAAAAGTCTTGGCAATCATTGAGATGTTTTTTAGCAAAATTGAGACGAGCCTTAATGTTCTTTTTGCTTAAAAGTGGTTTGCGCCTTGGAAATCTGCCATGCAGGCCGTTTTTGCCCAGTCTCTTTCTTATGGTGGAGTCGTGAACACTGACCTTAATTGAGGCAAGTGAGGCCTGCAGTTCTTTAGATGTTGTCCTGGGGTCTTTTGTGGCCTCTCGGATGAGTCGTCTCTGCACTCTTGGGGTAATTTTGGTCGGCCGGCCACTCCTGGGAAGGTTCACCACTTTTCCATGTTTTTGCCATTTGCGGATAATGGCTCTCACTGTGGTTCGCTGGAGTCCCAAAGCTTTAGAAATGGCTTTATAACCTTTACCAGACTGAGAGATCTCAATTTCTTTTGTTCTCATTTGTTCCTGAATTTCTTTGGATCTTGGCATGATGTCTAGCTTTTGAGGTGCTTTTGGTCTACTTCTCTGTGTCAGGTAGCTCCTATTTAAGTGATTCCTTGATTGAAACAGGTGTGGCAGTAATCAGGCCTGTGGGTGACTACAGAAATTGAACTCATGTGTGATAAACCACAGTTAAGTTATTTTTTAACAAGGGGGGCAATCACTTTTTCACACAGGGCCATGTAGATTTTGAGGTTTTTTTCTCCCTTAATAACGTAAACCTTCATTTAAAAACTGCATTTTGTGTTCAATTATGTTATCTTTGACTAATAGTTAACGGTTTTTGATGAGCAGAAACATTTAAGTGTGACAAACATGCAAAATAATAAGAAATCAGGAGGGGGGCAAATAGTTTTTCACACCACTGTATATAACCATAAGAGACTGTAACAGGCAACACGATAATGTAATGCCTTTAAGTAAAATAAAATAGATCCTTTAAAATTGACAGATTTTTTTGCCAAGAAGAGACCCTGATCTGTGTGTGTGTGTGTGTGTGTGTGTGTGTGTGTGTGTGTGTGTGTGTGTGTGTGAACTGTACACACACTCGTTCACCAACACCACTCGCACATTCCAGTAACTCGGCTGGGAGTTATCACCACGTCCCCTGGACAGTCCTGACCTCGCTCCAACACATTTCCACATGTTTGGGAAAGCCATTAAAGGAGTTCCTGGGAGGCCAGCGTTTCAGATGTGAATCAGTCAGACAGTCCGATCGCGGCTCCGGCGTACTGAGAGAACTTTCTACCTTGATGGTGTCCAGGCTCTAGTGAGACACTGTGATAAGTGCATTAGTGTATCAGGGGATTATATAGAGACATAAAGGGAGTGTTTCCTCTCAGGACTCAGTTCTGTTATTCTCTATTATCACAAGTCCCGCTTTGACTTGAACTTGTACTTTCTATGCAGCATTGATTGTAACTTTAAAAACTTGTATACGAATCACGTTTCTTGGCAACATGAATAGCCAGAAGAATATTGTTTCAGGTAATTTCAGGTGTTTGTGCTCATTCATTAAATTAAAAAGCTGACTGGGATAAAAACATGTACAAATCTATAAATATACTGTATGTAAATGGGAACACTGGACCAGAGGGAAACCTTTTTGTGAAGTAAATGAAATAATCACAATGGCTTGATAATAAATATAATTCAAGGGGAATTCATCTATAAAGCTTTAGCGGCCCGTCTTCAGGTCGTACCCGAATTCTTCACTCAGTGCCAACTGTGAGCAGCAGATGAAGAGATGAAGAGATGATGTCACTATTATTCTCAGCATCACTATGAGGACTGTAAAGAAAAATGATGAACTATGAAGATGAACGTAATTCTGCACAACTGAATGAACCGGTGTTTTCCATTAGACATGACCAACGTGCGAAGTGAGAATGCTGCGATTGAAACTGGAGTGTGTTCGCATTCTGTGGAAAAACCCTGCATGAACACCACGGCTAATTTCACGCTCCTCAGCTCAACCTTTAGCCCGCGTCCATACGCTCTGCTTGAGCATGCCTCGCCAGCGGAGCTCCATCGCCAACACTGTTTTGGATAAAGGCGACGTTGTGTGTAGAGCAACGCCGGCGTCTGCATACCAACACTCTGACATTTTATACTTCTTTATGTTCCTATTCTTACATTTATCTAAAGTTCAGAAGGATAAATCGAATCAGATCCGAGATCCGTGTGTGTTTTCTCACAAGCTGAAGAGGTACACAGTTAGATAAGAGCAGGACTCTGGATAAGTTTTGCCGTTAGGAGAGATCACTGATTGCTCTGGCATGTGTCAGGTGACCCCGGCTGCTTTAACGTCACCAGGGAAATTGTGAGGATTGGATCGGAATTCATTACTTCTAGTACGGCATTCATCTGTATAGAGGAATTAAATATTCATTATCTGCATCCGCTTGATCTAGAGCTGAATATCATATAGACAGACAGGCGTTCGCGTTTAGATCTATAAGCCTGTGTAGGAACATCCTGTGCAACATCTCACAGTGCATGTAACCCCTCTCCTCTCTTCCCTTTAAGGGAAAGCAAATATACAACATCGGCAAAAGTATGTGGACGCCTGAACATGACCCTCATAAGTGGGTCTTCCTTTATTTATTTTATTACCTCAATCTCACTGAAGACCTTTAAGATGAACTGAAACTGGCTGACCTTATTATTAATGTTCATCTGGCTGAAGGTGCACCAAAGCTCCCCAGAAGAGTGGAGGGAGTTAACGCAGCAACAGGGCACCAATTCAATATTAACAACAAAAACATTTTTTTTGTAAAGAAGTACATAATAAGCATGATCTGCAAACCTCTAGTCCTATTTAAAGCTCATCTTTTTACTTTACATGATCCCAAAATAACTTCTTAACCTTGACTTGCTGTTAAAACAACAAAAGATATCTTGGAATTGAAACAATGTTACCAAAGTTCTTCATTCCTGGAAGACACGCTGGACAATCGGCAGCACAAAGAAACAAGACACCGCCGACACCACTGTCACTCTCACTGCTGCTCTGCAACGTGGCCTGTTTAAATGCTGTGTGTTTGCACTCACACACACACACACACACACACACACACAGAACCGCTCCAAGGTGGACTGCGATCCCATCTCAGAGCCAGCTGTTCAGGTCCAGGGGTATTTCGGGTCTGAGGTTGATCACCTTCCCTCACACACACACACACACACACACACACACTTTCCAGTGGCGGTGATACACCCGTCCCCAGGTTTGTTCCTGTAAATGCAACAACGGCGTGGAGAGAAAGCAGCGGCCTGAAGTGAATTATGCATGGGGGCTCCTGAATAATTCAAATCACCAAACATCAGGTTTAAAAGTTTACTACAGGACTCACAGCCTGTGTGTGTGTGTGTGTGTGTCAGCGTGTTCGATGTGTCTCTCAATAGAGGTGTATTCAAATAGTCGGAAATTAAGTTGAATATTAATATTGTTTAAAAATAAATAAATAAAAGCTCTGAGCTGTTGAATTTACGGAAAGATAAACGCTGACTCTTAAACGAGGCTCGTTCTTACAGCAGAGTCAATCTCTCAATCTCTTGCCTACTGATCCAGATGAACAATAAACTACATCATAAAATATTGTTAATATCAACCACAGGGGTCCAGTGTTATGGTTACAAGTTAGTTGTTTCAGTCTTTATATTGATAACTGGGAATATTTTTGTTGTATATGTGCCGCTCTACTCAAAGTGTAGTTATCTCATTATACATCTGAGCAGTTGAGGCTCAAGGGCCCAACAGTGGCAACTTGGTGGTTGTGGGGTTTGAACCTGTGATCTTCCGAACCGTAGTCCAATGCCTTAACCACTGAGCTACACCTGGCCTATATAATCCCCTGATACACTAATGCACTTCTCCCGGTGAGTCACTAGAACTTGGACACCATCATCAAGGTAGAAAGTTCTCTCAGTTCACAGGAGCCGCGATCGGACTGTCTGTATGATTCACACCTGAAACACCGGCCTCCCAAGAACTCCTTTAATGTCTAAAACATGTGGAAATGTCCTGAAGCGAGGTCAGGACTGTACGGGGGACCCAGATTTTGAGTGATCAGACGTTCCACTCACTGAATGTCCACATGAACGTCTGCACTGAGCTCCAGCCGGGATCGTCATTCACGGACGTCTTTATATCAAATGCATCACTGTGTCTAAGACTGTCTGTCACTGTGTCTAAGAGTCTCATCACTGTGTCTAAGAGTCTCATCACTGTGTCTAAGACTGTCTGTCACTGTACAATGTGTTTGAAGTCTTCAGTTAATGTCAATCGCTTTTACACCATGACTACGATCTATTTCACTCAATTTATAAAGGATTCCAATCGTTTTGGATTGCACTGTATACAGTCATCATATACTGTACTGTAGGCGCCACAACAAAATAAACAACGATTATGAAACTTTCCATAAAGCACCCAGCAGGAATATTTTGTATATCAGCACGTTGTGGCAGCCGCATGCTGTAGCTCCGGGACACGGACGCTTTCAGGTTGAAAGTAAGAATTACTTGATGATGAAATGATGTTTGAGCAACGTTGACTACATGACATTCGGATAACGTTGCTAATAAATCAAATAAATATTTATTTAGATTTATTGAATATTTATTTTAGTTAGATTAATTAACATTTATTTAGATTTATTGAAATCCATTCTTGTTTACACCAAAAAATAAATAAAGGCTGTAGAGTATGTAGTAAACAATGTCTTTACCTGGTGAAGCCTGTAAACCTTCCTGCAGTCGGATGTTAAAATCTGGTGTAAATGTTTTTGGGGAAAGTCAAGTTTGGGGCTGTTTAGTTTGACTCAGTTACTGTATGATAAAAAGAACAATTTTAATATTTGACCAAACTAAAGCCTGTAACTGTTAAACCTCTATAACCTGGACTGTGTATGTGTGTGTGTGTGTGTGTGTGTGTGTGTGTATATAAAATGTCGCCGTGCTAAAAGTGAGAGCACTGGCAACGTGTGTCATCAGAGCCTTCCTAGAGATATAATTACCTCTGCTGGACTCATCAGTAAGACACCCGGGGGCTGATGGGACGCCGCGATTCGAGCTCTGCTGCCCACAAAACCACTTCCTCATCTCCTTCCATCCTGTCGCTACCTCTCTGATTCTCCACAGTCTCCCTCGTTCACTCTTTCAGGAAATGGGATACTGTATGTGTGTGGATCTCTCTCTCACTCTCTCTCTCAGTCTCTCTCTCTCTCTCTCTCTCTCTCAGTCTCTCTCTCAGTCTCTCTCTCTCTCAGTCTCTCTCTCTCAGTCTCTCTCAGTCTCTCTCTTTCTCTCTCTCACTCTCTCTCACTCTCTCTCACTCACTCTCTCTCTCTCTCTCACTCTCTGTCTCAGTCTCTCTCTCTCTCTCTCTCAGTCTCTCTCTCTCTCTCTCTCACTCTCTCACTCTCGATTGAAAGCAATTGGCGTCTTGACAATTTTCTTTTTGTTAAAATTTCGACATTTAATGCATCTTATATATATAGCTTTATATATATTTATCTTTGTTGTGCCAGTGCCCGTATGAGTGTGTGTGTGTGTGTGTTTGTGTGTTGCTGGAGCATGGCAGCTCCGGACACACATCGGTATGAGTGTTTAACTCGCTGGCATGGTGTGCTAGTGGTGTGCTCGTGGTCTGGTGTGCTCGTGGTGTGCTCGTGGTGTGCTCGTGGTGTGGTGTGCTAGTGGTGTGGTGTGCTAGTGGTGTGCTCGTGGTGTGCTTGGCGAGTTTAGAGCAGTGTGTGTTGGCGGTTGGTGATGTGGTGGGACACGAGAACATCGTCTCTGCTTCCCGAATGAACAGCGCTGTTATTGTGTTTGTAAACAGTGTTGATAAAGCGATTAAAATTGTCCAAAATGAAATCACAGTTAATAACGAGCGGATACTGGTTTCTCCCCTGAGCTCCCCAGCTAAGAAAGTAGTTCTGTCTAATATTCCTCTCTTCATATCTGACACTGTGATACGGACGCCTGGTCTCCCCTACTGTACTGTATAAAGAAAATCCCCCTTGGCTGTAAATCCCCTCTGATTAAACATCTTTTAGGAGAGTTGTTCTCATGATCTTTAAAGAGGGTGTAGAAGAGCTAAATGCTGTGTTCAAATCCAAGTTCAAAGTTGAAGACTTTGATTATAACATATTCCCTCCTCAGACGCCGATATTAAATGTTTTAAATGTGGAGCAATGGGACATCTCGTCCGTGCCTGTCCTGAAAGACAGAACGATCCTGATGCTCCTGAGCGACCGGGTCAAGACGTGACCGTGCCCTCCGTGGCCGTTCCCTCTGCGACTACGACTCGGCCGTCTACTGAGGGACCCGGAAATGCTGCTGATCCAGAACCCAAAGAGAACGAATGTAAGTCCAGCCTGCAATCCAAGACTCAGCTGAAGTAACAACGACACCAAAAACAACATGCTCGGCTAAACCGGACCGAGGGGAACCCAACATGACCCAACCGGCACCGGAGAGGCCGAGCACAGCCGATAAGGTCACAGAGGGCTCGGGTGCAGCGCTGGAGTCTCCTGTCCTCTCGGCGATGGGCACAAGGGTGAAGAGCCGCCGAGTGGAAGCAGCAGCCACCGCACTGTCACAGGGGGACGAGGTGGACATAGAGATGGAAGAAGAGCCCCTTTTTCAAAACACCCAAAAGGAAAAAAGACCACAGATGAGGAGGAAAAAAACTCCCAAGAAAGCCACCGAAACAGAATCAGACAGTGACGGATGCAGTGCTGATTCTCACCCCTGAGGAAGAGGAACTACCAGTCAGATACAGCGAGGAGTCCATACAGGTTTTTAACAAAGACAAAAAGGGGACAAAATATTAAACTAGAAGACCACTTCCCAAACAAGAGACATCGTTCATGATGTCATATATTTCAGAAAACAAAAGGTTTTTGTTGACACTGAAATATTCAGACTAAAGAAATGGATCAAGAAAATAAACAAAGAATTCGCTGCGGAGGAATTTTAGAATGTTTTCTGCTTCGTGCTGGACACTGGTATGTGTTTCTTATATATTAGACAGTTTTTTTTAATGAATGAACATTGAGAGCTTAAACATTAATGGGGAGAGAACGTATGAAAAAAGAGCCAAACTCGATGAACTATTAACACAGAAGAACATCAGCGTGGATCTACTTCATGAGACACATAGCGATGACAAAAACACTGCGGACTGCTCAAAAGGGTGGGATGGACTCGCGATTCTGAGTATCCCAGCTCTATCTAAGACTCTGGTCTCTGCAGGGATCTGTGTTTAACCTTTTAAAACCCTTTGTTTAACCCTTTTACCAATGCTTGTAGATTTTACTCATCAGCTATTTATTCCTGGTTTTAAACATGTCCAGAGAAACTGATTCATATGTCAATGTTATTATTATTATTACTAATTTTAAAACAGAAGCTTCATTCCATTTTATATAACCAAATTTGTAAAATAAAGGATTGTCAAAAGTCACCCCTCCTTCCCCCGACCAATCCATTAAGGGCCGTTTTTGATGGCGCTGTTCATTACAGGGAACTCTTGCATGTTATTAAGGGGATGTGGTTAATTAAAAAAAAAAAAGGAAGAAGGAAGAAAGAACTCACGTTAGCTCCGTGTGTGTGACTCTCAGGGATGCAGGCGCAGCGGTACGGCGTGATGCCCGTGTCACAGCTGGCAGCGTGGCCATGGCACTCGCACCTACGGGGTGTTGAGAAAAAGCAAGTCGGTAAGAACTTCAAACTAGAACTTCATTGATGTCACTGTTTTCAGGCCACAGCACACATCAAGAGGAATCAGTCCTGGGAAAGTTTCTATTCAAACACTTACGATTATGTACAATCAGGAGCTAAGGCTGAGTTACATCTCTATAAATAAAGGAAAGGTTTCGTCAGTACATCGGGTCAGAACTCTGAAGCTCTTTCAATGACATCTTTATGTTTCATACACATGAGGACCAGAAACCAAACTCAGATAAAATTTCTACAGAATTTATTCAGTTTTTCCAATCCTTGAGTATTTGCCTGAAGTTAAACCTGCAACAGAAATACAGTCAACATGTTGAGTTGAAGTGAAGTTATGAGCAGTTTTGTGCCAGATTACATCACAGCATTTACAGCTTTTTTGGACAAATATAGTGTTTTTCCCCCCTGAGAGGTGTGTGTGGCTATATGCTTCACTTAACACAGACAATCAACACAAAAGTGTTAAATACACAGAGTACGAGGAAGAGACAGAAACAACCGTCATGCACCTACAAGCCGCCGCAATCCTCAAGAAGCTGAAACAAAACACCAAAATACTCCAAAAAAGGCAAGTGGACGTGTACAGCCCACACACACACACACACACACACACACACACACACACACACCTGCCCCTCTCAACACTTTTACATCTCCAGTATTCCCGTTCCTTCCCTTCTCCATCATATCCCTACGTGCGTGAGTAATAGAACGTCCCATTCAACATTTATAAATGCCAGTGGAAATACCACCGAGCCGCTGTAATGTTCAACACCGAAGCTGACACGTCTCCATCAGAGAGACAGCGGGCACCTGCAGGTCACCGCTTTAATTATTCATCCTCAAAGGCCTGTTATTCACGGTGTCCACCGGGCCGCCTTTAAAAGGAGAACCCTTCACCTCCGCCGGGCCGGAACACACAACACACAAACAAATAATGCCGAGCGAGAGAGAGAGAGAGAGAGAGAGAGAGAGAGAGAGAGAGATGTCATTATGACTGGAGGTTACTGTATTACTGTGTGGTTACAAAGCTGACACTAATGTTCACAGATGCAGCCTGACACTCAGAACAACACAAAGGCAGAATTTACACACATTTTAGACTCGACTACATCCACACAAAGGGGAACCCACCACTGTTTACTCTCTCTCTCGCTCTCTCTCTCGCTCTCTCTGCATTTCTACAGTGTGAGCTGTTGGAAACCTCAAACAAGACAGAGAGCAAAGCAAAAACGAGTATAAAGCAGTATATAAAAAAGAAGGGAAAAGAGAGATGTACGTCTGAATGTCAAAGGACTACAGTATGAGATTCGACTGTCTCTAAATCTCAATTTCTTCAGTGCCGATTTAACTGGCTCTTAATTAAAGCTGCCTCTACACTCACACTCGCGCTCACACACACACACACACACACACACACATGCTGCCTGCATAATGATATAATTACCATAGGCAGTGCTGAGATACCATGCTCCTGCGAGTCGACTGACAAAAAAGGAGCGAAGAAATCCCACAACAGACCCATCACTTCTCTGAAGCTAAAGGAAGAGTCAAAACACTTCACACCATTTAACTCGACAAAACATTTTAAACGTGACAATTACACGTGGAGGCTGTGTAAACCGTACTCCAGGCATGCTGTTCAGTCTCCAAGTTTCCAAAATGCTAATTTTTAAAAAGAAGAAGAAGAAGAAGGAGACACCGCCAGAGACATGTCCGCCTCTCATTGATATCTGTAGCCGATTGTGTGAACCCGAAGTGCGTGTTGCTCACACTCCTGTCTCCTGTCCATACTCCCACACTGACCTGCTGCACGTCACACACGTAACCATCCCTAATTAATGCATTTCCTCCATAACTGTGTCGAATACAAGGAGCAAATCAGTAATAATGTGTTGAAAGGGGTGAAATTAGGATGGGCTGGTGGTGTAATTGGGTCTGATGAACGCTACGAGGTGGAGAAGACTCTGACCTGCCACTGATGGTGATCTCGTCCACGGCGTAGTAGCGATGACGAAAGGGCACGTGAGGGGCGCGGGTGCGGTATTGACCCTGCAGGTGGATGCGCACCTGGGTGGCTCTGACAAACTCCTGCAAGGTGGCGCTGTTGTAGAAGTTGTTGTAGCCTGGTCGCAGGTTAGGCTCTGGCGTTAGGATGCTGAACGTGATGTTGCCGTTAGTGTATGTGATATCGCTGTCGGGGAAGAAAAATGACACAGTCTTAAATACACTTGCACATCCAGCAAACCCTGATCGAGCTCATCCAATTCAGACTAAAAGTACAGCAGGTTTATACTGAATGTCTCAGGCCGTTTTCAATTTAGACACGTTTGATTTGTACAGCATTCAGGAACGATTGCTCCCTCCCCCCCCATGCCCCTCCCCCATCCCCCTCCCCACTGGCCAGCGTTCACATTGTTTTTGTTCTCCGTACTCGGGTACACTTGCATATTTACATTCTCCAGCACAGCAGGTGGCAGTATGCACATAGTTGGTTTGTGAGCTGCCATTAAACACAAGGGAAGAAAAGAACAAGGAAGTTAGCATTCATTCTATGCCTAATATTATTGATATTTATCAATATTATCTCTTTTTTATCTTCATTATCTTTTTATCAGAGCTTTTGGGTCAAATTAATTTGTAGCACTTTGAGCTTTGCTTCAAATATAAAGTTCATTATAAATAAAATGTATTATTATTATTATTATTATTAGTAGTAGTAGTAGTAGTAGTAGTATGTCAAGCGCAAAGTTCTCGCATCACATCTAACCATGAATCTACTTCCGTGCTCAGGTACGATCGACTTTCATACTGTATCTGATTCGATCCATGCCTGACTACACTGTACTGTGCTTGAGAACACCTTGCACACGGTTCCCAGAGTCTGGAACAATTGTGTTCTTACTGATAAAAATGATCCAGGCTTTGGGGTCGAGTGTTCTCGGAAACGACCCCGGAACCCTAATGCGAAAGCGGCCAAAATGTCTTTCAGGCAAGATTTGTATGTTAAATGTGTTTTACACTGTTTTGTGGGTTAGGATTAGGGATTAGGCGTATAAAATCAGACCAGTTCCACTTCCTGGACTTTTAATTCTTTAACTAAGGACTGTCTTGAATCATCAGGCTTGTCCACCAGACAGGACATGTCTCCCCACCTGCATTATTCAGCATTACACCTACGTAACACAACTGCCCCCTCTGCTTTCTGAGCCTGACTCCTAATGCGTATAGACTTAACCAGGACATGAACGGACCGGCTTTCCTAGCGCCATCTCTCTCTCCCTCTCTCTCTCTCTTTCTCTCTCTCTCTCCTGCTCTGTGCTTTTCTCATTCTTATCCTCTCTTCTCTTCAATTACACATTCTTGTTTTGTTCCACTGCCAAATTTAACACTATACACTATTTAGAGCATATTTACTGTAATTCCTTTATTGACAATGTTGCCATCTATCTATCTACCGTGTCTATCCTTTCATTCATCTATCTATCCAACTATCCAAGTAGCCAAGACCACCAGAATTGCCCCATCACACTCTGTCCCATCATATCTTATTGCTTACAGCTACTAGACTGCACCGGACACCTGACTGTCACACCTTAATACGCTTGTTGAAGATAGTTGAGGTGTTGAAGATTACATTCCTAAACCATGGTCTCTCTTCAATGGGGTTGTGTGTGTGTGGGGGGGGGGTCTAGGGGTTCCTCCAGTCTTCTGAGATGGCTCGTAAATAGATTTTGGAACATGGCTATGGCGATTTTTATCCATACAGCCGTAAGAGCAGTAGTAAGATCAGGCGGTGGCTCTGGGTGAGGAGGCCTTCATGCACATTCGGTAAGGAACATAAGTTCTTCCACTTCACCTTCAGCAAACTAGTGTTAATGGGGAATCCCAAAGATATTCAGACAATTGTGTTCCTCCTCCTTTGTGGTAACAGTGTAAAGAGCATAGCAAATAGTGTACGAGTATGACTGATGGGCATGTCCACATGGAGTACAGACACGTTCTAAAGAACACTACGCAGTGGATTGAGCTTCTGGAAATGCTGCGAGTTCTGTAGTACCTGGGGAACTGAATGCAGTTGACAGAGTCTGGGCTCACCAAAGGCCCGTTATCCTCCATCCCAAACCAACTGCAGTTCTTGGCTAGGTACTGCCAGTCTGTCCATGCGGAGGTGCTGCTGGTCTTCCTCTGAATACGTACGGCTTCAGGCTGCAGACCTCGGAACTGAAGAATCACATAGAAAACCTGCAGAAAGCGAGAGATAGAGAGAGAGAGAGAGAGAGAGAGAGAGAGCGTGCTAAATTCCAAGACAAGGAGGAATATGCATGAAATACTAAACAGCAATGGATTATCTATTATCAGCACCAGCACAGTCCGCGCTCGGCCGACTTCACGAGCGCCGCTGCTGCGAAGAACAGCTTGAAGCCGATCGGCGCCGGCTTTGACACACGCCCCTCACCCCCTTTCTTTCCATCGCCCTTGCGTCCTTCTCCCTGTCTCATTCTCTCTATATAGCTTTTTTTTTCTCTGAGAGTCTTTTCTTGTGAAAGAACTGGTGCCAGCTTTGACTAAGTGGACACTTCAAAAAGCTGTGCCGGTGTGTTTTATCTGCTGTTGAGAGACTCTGCCATAGAGCTACTCTAAAATCCACTAGTGCTTTTCTCCTGGACCTCGCTCTTTTTTCACAGCTTAGCGGCATGGATGACTTGGGAACTTGGACAAACACACACGCACACACACACACTTAAAGAACTTAGAGCAGCTGGTTGTTTGTTTGAACAGCCGAAAGGGTCCCAAGCCTTCGGATTTGCAAAGTAAAAACCGTTCAGGGAGCCGAGACAAACGCACAAGCCTTGAAGTCTCCAGCTGTAAGATTTGAGCAACTCTTCTAGGAGTGCTGCACTCAGCTCGGGAAGGATGGGGTTTAGGAGAAAGTGTCCACCAAAAACTAACTAAACATTTGTACTTCTCTGCAAGACACATATTTCAATAAAATACATTAGCAATAATCAAGATAAATAATTAGTTTTTCAAAGAAAGCAGCATCAGAGCACAGACTCAGTCAATAGAGGCTCCAGGGATAAGAGCTGGGCTTCCTAATGCAGTCTGGCACTTCTGGAAGTTGAGCTTGCAACTTTCTCATTATTATCACAGAGAAATAAAATAAATAAATAAATAAATCTGATCTACTGTAGAACTGCACAATTAGTACTGTTAGTCTTAAAACCTCAGTCTTTTATGTAAGCGGGCAGCCCAGATTTATGTTGTTTTCCCCAAAACTTATTTCAATGATTTAATTCAGGTTCCAAAATATAACATCATTAAGACTTAAGTGTAACAACAGCAATTACATTTCCAGATAGTTTCCAGAACTACAAAACAGGGATCAACAAGGACAAGGGGCAAAATAAACAAGAAGATAGTAAAAGACTAAAGTATAAAAACCACATGGCTTCTGCCCTGGCTACTGTACAGTATCTGCAAAGACCTTTCTACCTAAAGGTGTTTAAAACACAACCGGCTGTTAAACTGTGTATCTCACAATTTAATCCTAACATTGGAGAGCTGAATGCCAGAGCACAAGTCTAGAGCTGGGAATCGAAGACTGCTGATTCACTTATATTCACAGCTTACGCACTCCATTCAAGTAGGTGGCAGTATTGCACCAACTGCACATAAACAAACATAAGAAGCGATATCATAACAAAATGTTAGTATCTGGATGAGAATTTTTTTTAAATGTAAAACTCAATGTAGTTTTTTTTGTTAACCTAAGTGTGAATAAATTCTGGATCAACTAGATCAACAATAGATCGATTAAATCACAGCTCTGTGGCATAGGGGGATTTTGTCGGTGTGATTTGGCAACACCAGCGAGCAGAATGTGAGCATGTAAGAGAAACTTTGAATGAGGTAAACTACAATGGATATGTGAATGAGACCAAATATACAGTAACTCTGTGCAGCGATTGTAGAAATCTTATTTTGCACTATGATTGTTTAACTTTGTCCGTGGTTGCCCATGTATTTCTGATTGTGAGAGACGCAAAAGAAAAGCGCATTTCCATATAAAAAATACTATATATACAATTTTTTTAATCTTATTGACCATGTGAAAGCTCTCTTCGGAGCGTCACACATCAGCTGCTGAAAAATATTCATCCTGTACCTGGTACTGTCCGCTCTCCAGGTCTATGGTGATGGAAACCGCTTGGTCCTCCAGACTGGAGAAGACAGAGGAGACCCAGGCGGTGCCGATGTCGTTATCGTTGATGTAGTTCAGAGGGTGAGCGTGTGGGTGGAGGCGGAGCAGGCGGTTGTTGGTGGTGTCATCAGCACCGTTAGGGATGCAGTACCGTTCCACTACAGGGTGCGCTCTCGGGTGAGTGGGAGGACACCGGCACGACGTCTGCACGTGGAGGAGAGGCATTGCTCCAGAGTACACGTCCTCAATCTCCCTGAAAAGACAAACATTATAGATACTATATATATATTCCCTTATTATTGTATTTTTATGATATTTTCAAATTCCTATTCAAGTTCTGATGTACAGCAGACGGCAGAGTAAAGAAAGTACAATTCTGCAGAGCTAATTAAGTGGTCTAGCTGTGAATAAATAATTAAGCAGACAAACATCCTGAGAAAACCCTTCTGAACAAGTTTAATCAACATGGCTAGACTCTTATAAGGAGATCTCTCCAGATTGATGTCTGGATGTCAATCCACTGACCTGTTAGTCAAAGTCTGGGGATAAAATCTGAAATCCTGCATTCTCCCGATGAATTGATCGGACCCTGGGAAGAAAACCAAATGTCAAAGGCTGCTATTGAGGAGAGTTTGCAGGATCCATAGCGGTGAGAGGATTACCTTATCTCGCCCATTGTTTGGGGTAAAAGACATACTTGCGGCCCAGTGGATGGATTGCACTTATTTGCAGCTATGTGTTAGGTGTAATCCTGCTGACTCAGGGCTGTGGCATAGTTAGGACAC
Source organism: Channallabes apus (assembly GCA_030522415.1). Classification (NCBI taxonomy): domain Eukaryota; kingdom Metazoa; phylum Chordata; class Actinopteri; order Siluriformes; family Clariidae; genus Channallabes; species Channallabes apus. The sequence continues at coordinate 803,099 of CM060116.1, read as the reverse complement.
AAAACACACGCAAAGCCACCTCTGATATTAGATAAAACCAGAAAAATGCTGATTACGCAATTTTTTTATAAGTGCTTTCTTTCTGTGTATCATATTTATATCACCTGAAAATACACTACGACTAAACCACTGCCTCTGATCAGATCTACAGTATGTTTTCCAATTCTGTGCCTGTTTTGTCTAACACGTGCCTGGTTTGTCCCATGTCCACATGAAGAGAACGTCTCGGGTTACATTTCTGTAACCCTGTTCCCTGAAAGGCGGGAACGAGATGCTGCGTGAAAACGCTATGGGAACCAGTTTGTCGCGTTGCCGGTCGTTGAAGCATGCTGTGAAAACACGCCAAAGTTTTTGGCTATATATAACCTCGACAGGTGACGTCATCTGATTAGATGTAGGTGGAGGTTATAAAAACAGGTGAGCCGGCAACGACCTCAGATTAATTTGTCTGAACAGCCGTCCGGTCACGTGGTAGTGCGGCATTGCGACGCAGCATCTCGTTCCCGCCTTTCAGGGAACAGGGTTACAGAAATGTAACCCGAGACGTTCCCTAGCAAGGCTACACTCGATGCTGCGTGAAAACGCTATGGGAACGAGAATACCAACGCCGCCGCACTACAGGTGTCTGGACCCCAAGGTTGTGTAGCGTGTGCGCACAAAGCCAAGAAGGTCTCAGAGCTATGCCTGGGCAGCTAACTCGGGGGCAGTGAGCCCGGAGTAGCATGAACATCCAGATTTATAAATGTAAGAAATGTGTGCGGGGAGGAACCAACCCTTCGCGCCACACAATTACTGCAGGGGATACCTCCTGCTGGTGAGACTGGGATGATACCCTGGTTGGGTGGGCCCTGCTTCCCAGAGGCGAAGTGAACCCACGCGCCTCATAGGAGAGGGCAATATGCGTCTCCCACCCAGTATAGTGGCGCTCTGACTCACGCCACTAGCTGATGCGGTGGACGTGAATCTGAAAAGCACATACTGGATAGTAAGTGAAGTTTCTCCTGCTCCGAAGCTGTAAAAGGCGGAGGACAGAAGGCTTCAACAATGCAGCTAAGAAAATCCTGAGGGTACTAGGGCACAAGCCCAAGGACAAGCTTTTACTGCAGAAGCTCCAGCACTGAAACATTTTGGCAGTGGACTGGGTCTACCTGCTTGGCACACACTTGTTGCAGGGGAATACCTCTTGCTAATCCAATAGCTGAGGCGATCCCCTGGTTGAATGAGCCCTGATTCCTAGAGGCGAAGTGAGCCCACGCGCCTCATAGGAGAGGGCAATAGCATCTCTCATCCAGAGCATGAAGAAGTTGCTCTGACCTACGCCACTAGCTGATGCGGTGGACGTAGATCTGAAGAGCACAAGCTGGACACAGCAAGTGAAGTCTCTCCTGCTCCGAAGCTGTAAGCGCGGAGGACAGAAGGCTTCAAAAACAATAGGGTGCCTGTTGGGTTTATAGTTTAGCTTTTGGAAGATAGTTGAAAGAGGATGCAGTTACGCACGTCCTGAAAGTGCTAGGGCATAGGCCCGAGGACGGAAACTCCAGCACTGAAACAATTCGGCAGTGGACTGGGTTTACCTGCTTAGCAGACACTTGCTGCAGGGGAATACCTCTTGCTAGTGCAATAGATGAGGCAATCCCTTTGGCTGAAAGAGCCCTGATTCCTAGAGGCGAAGTGAGGCCACGCGCCTCATAGGAGAGGGCAATAGCATGTCTCATCCAGCACATGTAGAAACTGCTCTGACCTACGCCACTAGCTGATGCGGTGGACGTAGATCTGAAGAGCACAAGCTGGACGCTACAAGTGAAGTCTCTCCTGCTCCGAAGCTGTAAGCGCGGAGGACAGAAGGCTTCAAGAGCAATAGGGTGCCTGTTGGGTTTATGGAGCTTTCTGAAGATAGTTGAGAGAGGATGCAGTCACGTACGTCCTGAGAGTACTAGGGCACAGACCCGAGGAGGGAAACTCCAGCACTGAAACAATTCGGCAGTGGACTGGGTTTACCTGCTTAGCATATACTTGCTGCAGGGGAATTCCTCTTGCTAATGCAATAGATGAGGCAATCCCCAGGGTTGAAAGAGCCCTGATTCCCAGAGGCGAAGTGAACCCACACGCCTCATAGGAGAGGGCAATAGCATCTCTCATCCAAAACATGTAGAAGCTGCTCTGACCTACGCCACTAGCTGATGCGGTGGACGTAAATCTGAAGAGCAGTAAAAAGGCGAAGCATATCTTAGAAGGCAAGAGGTCCGCCTTGCTACATGAACATCTCTCCCTGACTACTTCGGAGTGGGGTTACCATTCCCCGTGTGTCAGAGATAGACTGGACAGTACTACTGCTCCCGCATCCATGCTGGAATGTAAATCGCTCTGAGGGACAGGAACCTGGTGCGCTAGCTGTTAGCGGCGCGAGCACAGTCCGCCCTGGCGATAATATATGAGACTGCCATAGTGTTGTCCCCCGCACTAGGACATGGCAGCCTCTCAACTGCTGGAGGAAGTGCTTTAGGGCCAGAAATAGAGCCATCATTTCGAGGCAATTGCTGTGCCATGCGAGAAGATAGCCTCTCCAGCTCCCTTGGGCTGGACAGTCATCAGAGACCGCACCCCAGCCTATGAGGGAAGCATCTGTCGTTAGCCTCAGCGACGACAAGATGAACTTAGAGTGGGACCCAGAGTAGAGACCGGGGTCTGAACCACGTAGAAAGGGTACGAAGCACCTGGCGCGTAACCCATATTGGGGATTGGCCCTAGTGATATCCCCTGGTTCTTAGCCACAACTTAGAATGCTCTCATGTGCAGAAGGTCCAAAGGTGTCACCGTGGATACAGCTGCCATGAGAGCTAGGATGTCTGAAAGTGATGGTCACTTTCTGGTCTAGCTTGTTCTCCTTGAGGGTGTTGAGAATGGGTTCGATACGAGCGGGAGACAGCTGTGCCCGCTTACGACGGAATCCCATATAGCACCCAATGTGTTGTCCTCTGCACAGGAAAGAGCACGCTTTCGTGGCGTTGGGTCCCAGTCCTGAGGACAGAGATGAGCTAGGATGACATGCTGATGTCGAAGCACTAGCCACCGGATGCCCTGGGACTCCCGTAAGAGCCAGGGCTAAATCCGTGCATTTTGTGTGTGTGCGGGTGAGCTAGACCAATGGAAGGACCCGATACTGGTAAGCTTCGCCCCCGAAAGCGAACCTCAGGATCTCCCTGTGTTGTGGCAATGTTTCTGTATGAAAGTAAGCGTCCTTAAATCGATTGTCAGAAACAATCGCTTGGTAGGGTTGAGAGCAATCACCTTTACAGTCAAGAACTGAACTGTATTCATTGATTTTCAGGTAGCGGGAGAGCCCGCAGAATCTGAAATATTGGACGCAGCCCCCGTTCCTCTTGGGAACCAAGAATACCGACTGTAGTAGCCTGACTCACCGTCTGGTGGGGGAACATGTTCCATGGCCCCCTTCCCCGGCAGCCTGTCAGCAGATGCGCACTTTCTGGTTTCATGGAAGTGGAGGCCACGCCATTGAAAACACAGAAGGTGAAGTGAGAACTGAATCCTGTAGTTCCTCTCTCCAGTGCTTAGTACCCAAGGAGATATACTTGGCAGTAGCTTCCACGCTGCCAGTTTCTCCTAAAAGGGCAAAAGTTTCGGCAGCTTGGTTAAACGGGGGGGGGGGGATGTTAGATGTTCGGCATCCTGAAGCATGGCAGGAAAAACCGAAGAACTAACAGCCTATTGGAGACTGGTGTTGCCCGAACACCAGTGGTGGCGGAGCAAAACACCGACCTCCTGGGGGTGCCAGGGAGAACACATATTCGTTAAAAAGGAATTCTGGGTGCCTTTCCCTATTGGGGGGGCCACCCCCATTTATTTTATACACGCATATGTATATATATATATATATTTTTTTTAAATCAGTCTGACCTCCTGTGTGCAGTGCAGCACCAAGCTGACCCACTGCCTGAAAGCTTTTCCCTCTAGGGCAGATAAAAGTCTACACAGCTAGAAAGGAAGTATAAGCTTACCAGGGAGGATGATGTCCCAGGAGAGAGATAGCCTGTGAAGCGTCTCTGCTATCTGGGCGTCATCATACAATGCCGCGTTTCCATATCGACTATATTTAAATAAACAAATAAGTCGATGGCATGAAAAACACAGCATGAATACAGCCTACTCCATGAAAGGGTTAACTCATATGAAGAGAGCTGAGAGGGGGTGGGGGGGGAGAGAGCGCGTCATTGAGGCTCCGCCCCCCGGCCACCCGACAGAAGCTGCCGTCTACTGCTTGTTTTAGTGCTTAAGGCTATTTTCATCTCCGGTAAAAAAGAGAGGAATCCTCGTGATGACAGCGCGGAAGAAAGGAGTTTTCTTACCTCCGTCTGCCGCAGCTCTGTCAGATGCACGAGTTTTAAGCCAGGAACGCGCGGCGGCTCGCAGCTTCTCACGGAATGCGCGGCGCGCGCAGCACTAGTCGAAGCAGTGTAGAGATCGCACTCCGATATGGATTATCACACACGGAGGGATTTAAACTCGTCAAATCGGTGAGTTAAACACCTTCCTATTTTGCTGGTTTATCACAAGCACGCTTCACAACAAGGCTGAAGACAAATGATCTGAGGTCGTTGCCGGCTCACCTGTTTTTATAACCTCCACCTACATCTAATCAGATGACGTCACCTGTCGAGGTTATATATAGCCAAAAACTTTGGCGTGTTTTCACAGCATGCTTCAACGACCGGCAACGCGACAAACTGGTTCCCATAGCGTTTTCACGCAGCATCGAGTGTAGCCTTGCTAGGGAACAGGATTTCACACACCTGGGCTTACAGTATGTGTAAAGAAGGAAAATGTGTATGAACAGGATTGTTGTTCTTTTGTCTTCATGAAAATGCAAAGTACTGTTCAGTACTGGCACTGAGATATCATAATCAGCACAATGCAGCAAAATGTTGCTGATGTAAAAGAAAAAAAAAAATCAAGTTTGTGCTGTGACATAGTAACCTAATCCTTTTCTTTTCCTTTTCTTTTGGTTTGGCTTCAACCTGCTGGAACCGCTTTCCTTTTATTGATTCACTACTGCATAACTACGGTCGCATACATTAAGGAGTGTTTCATGTAAATGATATGTATACAAGGACACAATAAGGCATGATCCATGCATATGAAGTGTGAACAGGGCATGAGTGGGCGTGGACTTGGTTTCTCTCTGCGGAAACCGATTCGCTGATGTGGTTTACATCACAGATCAATCTGATGGAGTAAAGCTGATTCCTTAGAGCGGATGCAGATTTGATCATACGTCGAGATCCACGCTCGTTTCTAAATTCATATATATGATGGAGGACCATTACATGCAAATTATATATTTCAATAATTAAAAAAATTATACAGTATACTCATGGCTTAATAATGTTGTATTCTCCTGGATAGTTGGTTTATAATAAAAGCTCAGTAGCATAAAAACTCGGTTCACCAAAAGATGTTCATTAATTGTTATTTAGTTTATACACAATAAGAATTATATGCTGAAAAAGGTTTGTGTAGCGCTGTCCTGGACAAACCCAGCTCTAGATCTCACTACTAGATCTCAATCCAATAAGTTCCTTTGGGACTCCTTGGAACGGGAGATTTGCATCCTGAGTTACTGATCAGAAGGTCGGCGGTTTAAGCCCCAGTTCCAGCTGGTTGCCATTGTTGGGCCGTTGAGCACGGCTCTTAACCCTATCTGCTCCAGGGGGCGCTGCATGATGGCTGACCGTGCACCCTGACCCCAACTATGCAAAGGAAGAATTTCACCTTGCAGTAATGTATAAGTGAAAAATAAAAGTCCAAAGTCTATTAAATGCACTGAATGATGTCATTTTGACCCTCAAATTACAGATGATTAGGATATTTAACTAAACTGGTATAGTAACTTAAAAAAAAAACTTGTACCAACTCCATCTGTCTGAAGTGATGTTTAAATCTTTTGCTTCGTGCTGCCTGTTTATCTTGCTATTTTCTTTTTGAATGTAAGACTTCCATGTTTATAAACCAGACACACTGTAGGAGCTGTTTATCAGGTTAATAAGGATGTGTTTTTCCTTGATATTGGTTTAAACTTTTGTATCAGTTATTGAAGTATTAACTAATGATTTGAATACGTGCACAGTCTCAGTTAGAGTATTTTTGAGTAATTTTAATTAACCACATTAATGTTGAGAATCACCAGCATTAGTAAAAGCTGGAGTGTGTTCAGAGGGTAGGGATGAGGGGGACTGGATTCTATCCCAGGGAACTCGGGTTACAAGGCAGGGTCCACCCTGGATGGGGTGCCAACAGGTTGCAGAACACACACACACACACACACACACACACACACACACACACACACACACTGGACAATTTTGAGAAGGCCACATTTTGTATCAGCCTACACTGCGTGCGCTTGGACTGTAGGAGGAAACCAGAGTACCTGAAGGAAGCTCTAACATACACACATACTGTACAAAGCAGAGGCAAGCTTCGAACACACAACCCTGGAGGTGGACAGCCACACTTGAAGGCTTAAGGAATCAAAGCGGGACTTTTGATTGTACAGAATAACAGAATACAGTCCTGAGAGTAAACACTCCCTCTATATAATCGCCTGATACACTAATGCACTTATCACAGTGTCTCACTAGAGCTTGGACACCATCATCAAGCTAGAACGTTTTCTCAGTACGCTGGAGCCGTGATCTGACTGCCTGCTTCACGTCTGAAATGCCGGCCTCCCAGGAACTCCATTAATTGTCTTTTTAAACATGTGGAAATGTCTTGGAGCGAGGTCAGGACTGTATGAGGGAAGTGACGAGCCAGCCGAGTTCCTGTAATGTGAATGAGTGTATGTACTGTACAGTTCACACAGACAGATGGAGAAAAGTTATCTGTCGATTTTGAAGGATCAGGCGTTCTATAAGAGTTTCATCACCGTACTGTGCCTGAAGTCTTCTGTAAATGTCAATCACTTTCACGCCTTCAATCATCAGAAATGTCATCACCAACCTTTGTTCATTGAATAATGTATAAAATATCCTGTAGATAAGATATACAGTAAATGTCTGTACGCAGATACACATGGCCTGTCACATTTCTACATTTGTTTTGTTTTGGCGAGGGTGTCTCCGCTATTAACAGGTCGAGACTTTCTTGTTTCTAAGCTGAACAGTTCGCCTATAAAATACCTATAAATATACAGTATGTTACAGCAGGGAAATCTTTTATCCCATATAAATATTAAAAACACTTAATTACTTGTTCTAGACAGATTTAACTAACAGGAATCTTGGATGGATGTGTGGAGTCCAGACGGATGGATGAACAGATGGACAACCTGAAAACACATCTGTAGGGAAATGAAAGTAAATCCAGAGCGTGATTGTGCAGATTAAATGAAATTATCCAGTACGATGCTTTTTTTAGAAGGTTTACTGGTTCTTTGATTTTCATTTCAGGGAAACCATTAAAAGTTACTACAGAGTATACTCGAATCAAAGCGTGCCAAGTAGAACCATTGTCCAAAAGAATTTAGAATTCATGTGCCACAATAAAGTGACTTCTAGTCTTCTATAAATAAGCTGATAACACAATGACGTAATCATATCACAGTGTTTGATGCATGAATCCCGGTTTCAGAGCGAAGCCATCCGGATGTGGGGGAGATATTTTAGCTTCTGCCACAGGCTAGTACATAAACGATTTTCACCACTTTGGGAAGGTGTTGGAGACATGTCCCCAGCGTCCCCTACGCAAGCTAGACCTGCACAGAAGAGGCGCTGCATTGGCCAAGCAGATAAAAATATCTCCATCTGGAACCTCATGATGAGAACGACCACCTCAGAGCTCCTGACTCCATACTGTATATCCTCTTTACCATGAGCCGTATTATTTCCTATAAACTTCTAATTTGCAGCACGACTTCTTAACTCAGGTCTGTCTTGTATTCCCCGACTGAGAGCAGTAATGGATTACCTAATCATTATTAAAAATGGATTGAAGGAAATTTGTCATCATAATAAGAACGCGTCCGCGACGGATCCCGGCGGTGAAAATTCAAGTGCAGAAACGTCCCAGAAAGGAAATTAAGGTAACAGAGTTGACATCCATTTAGTGTGTGCCATTCACAGATATGTATTCAAATGCGTTTTTTACTGTGGGTATTGCAGAAATCCCATCTCATCTCATTTATGAACAGATTATGTGTGGCCATATGGTCACCCCTGGCCTATATAAATCCCCAGATTTGATTAGTTGCTGGCTTACGGATCTTTCCGGAATGAAAAACTGTGGCACCTTTGCAGATTAGTGTGCCCTTTTCCCTCTTCCAATTCAACTAAGAAGAAAATGCTGTATGTGTAAATTAATTTAAAGTAAGACCAGCGTTAATTTAATATACTTTTATATACAACTCAGTAGAGGCCTGCATTACAGTTCCCCTAATGATATGAGTAATATCAAAGTAACAATACCTAATATAGTATGTGACAAAAGTAAGTACACCCCTGTGCAATATCGCTTAAATGTCAAATGACTTGTCAAGTTACTGATAATTAAAGTAGAGTATTTCCTCTTAACAAAAACAATTACTTTACAAACACTATATTGAAAATACACACCGCAAAGTAGAAACTCAATGCAGCAAAAATGAATTCACACATGATGACTGACACGCACTTTAGAAAAACGGTGATCATTGACATTAAGCTGAGTAGACTCATCCATCTCCATTCACATCTCTACATCTGCGTCATGGCTCCACATGGAACAGACTTGCCAGGGGAAATTTGGGTGTGTTTTCACAAAGATGAAAAAGAATACAGGAAGATCAACCAGGAGGAAATAAAAATGCAACATAAATAAATAAATAAATAAATAAACAAATGCTCTTCACGATAAAGAAGCCTGATGAACATTAGGGTCATGTTCACTTGATAAATTCAGATCGCCTCAGGTGGCATCCAGGATGTTCGGTATGAATCTGTTCGGGACCTCTACAGTGAGTGTACAGTACAGTGTACAGACGATATTGGGCCGCATGAGTACAAAAGGTGCTGAGGAAATGACATTTATTGATGGGACCATGAATGTCTGTGAATTTCCCAAAGTAGTGGCTGATGGGTCGACTCCCGGTCTCCAGAGGCTTGGCAGAGGAGGATTTTTCCAGAAGAAACCGAATATGACCTGTCCAGGTTTGTCATCTGACTTTAATCCAATAGAAAAACCTTGGAGAATTTTAAAGAGAAAAGCAGAGCAACACAACCTCTCCTGCAAAGAGCAGCTGAAACAAACAGAATGCCGGAACATATCTCCGGTATTTTGTGCAACACTGGCATTGTCCATGCTGAGGAGGACTGAGCTCGTCGGCGTAAATCAAGATGGACGTGAAACGTATTGGGGAAAATGAGATTTGAGTCTCAGTAATTAAAGCTGACCTGACTTTGGTAGGATTCATGCAGTTCCTGCTGTGTCCCTATACTGTACTTTTCATAGAGAAACTCCAAACTATTAGTTTTTAATAATTTTCCATGCAGGCTAATACCCAAGTGATCAACCCAGACGCACTGACTTTACTGTAAGGTAAGACACCATTTGACATTTACGTGATATTGCACTGGGGTGTTCTGCATCTCAGATAGATGTTGAAACTTAATGTCACCAGCATACTTACAGTAGCAGCAGGCAAAAATACAGCAGCACGAAAAACAGACGAAAAAATATAACTATAAGAAGCTAACTGCGGGTTCAAGCATCTAGTGTGCATCATGGCTGTCTCCTGAGCGAGTGCTCGCATCAGCACTGAACCTACAGCAGGCGTGAACTCTGAGCCACACTCAGTGGAATCACACATCACTTTCAGAATGTGTATAAATCTCTTAATGGTTCCTAATGAATCCGATTCAGCTGGAATTTAAATGCAGGATGTGCAATGAACGTACACCTCACTTCCTGTTTGACAAACTCATTGAGGTTATTTAAAGTTCCTTCACGATTGCACACCATAAATATTCTCACATTGCTATTGCGATGCCGTAGCAACGTTTAACTTCAGTCCAACAGTTTGGGTATCTTGACATCAGCTGACAACATTTTGGTTCTACATGATGAATTCTGCTAGAGGAATATTGAACAATGTGGTACCTATCAGCCTGCACAAAATGTACAAGGGTTAACTTCCTATTGGGCGGGGCATGATTGAGAAATTTGTCAGTCTTTAAACGCATCATATGTACTACACCGATCAGCCATAACATCAAAGACAAAACATTACGTATCAAAGGGTTCCCTTGTGCCATCTGGGCAGCTCTGGCCCCTCGGGTCTGGACTCCACATGACCTCTGGGGGTGCCATGGCGTCTGGCACCAGGCTGTTGGCAGCAGATGCTTTTGGTGCTTTGGGTTATGGGACGAGGCCTCTGTGAATCGAACTCGTCTGTCCCATGTGGTTTAACTGAATTGGGATCTTGGGTGTTTGGAGGCGGGTTCAGGGGCTGTTTGCCTGCTGGGCCTCATGCGTGGTGGGCTGTGGGGCACTGGGTGTTCTGGTGCCTTTCTGCTACATGTTGATTTGTGCTGCATTGACTTTTCTGTGGGATTGGATCAGACAGGCTGGCCTTTTGTCCCCGGCGACGTGGGTGAGCTTCAGGTGCCAGTCATGCTGTTACCAGTTTACTGTTTATAATTGAAAAGCAAAGTTAATGTGTTAATGTTATGGCTGATTGATGTGAAAGTGATCTGTGTGGGTGAAACCAGATGCCCAGGAATAAAAAGAAAAAAAAGTCAAAGTATTATTGTGAACCTGGGCCATGACCAGATCCACGCTGATTCCAGAACTTGACCACAATTTGCTGTGTGTGTTCCAAATTTCATGAGTTTATTCGTGCACCTTAAGAAATGGTCAAAAGTATTTAAAAAGAATAAACAGAACAAAAATCTTTTGCACACTGTACGTAGTATGTACTTTATTATATTAAAATATACTTTTTCATACAGTAATGCGGATCAGTTAGTAGTTCTGAGAGTGTTTTACCTTTAGAGTTCTGGCCAATCCAAGCCAAAGTGTCTGAGGTGACATCAGCGACGGGACCGAGCAGGGTCTTTGTGTCGAAGGCTGTTCCATCGTCCTCCTGTCCATTCAGGAACAAGCTCACACTCGTACTGTGTACCTAAAGTCCAACAGGAGTGTACGTTAGTGAAATACCACACAGATGTAGCCATGAAGTCCACAGCTGCCTTTATTAAAGAGCAACAAAGTGTCAAACCTCCCTCTAACTTCCTGCACTAAACCTGACAGCAGCATCACTGTATATGTGAATAATGCAGATTCAATTACAGGAGTTCGTATGAAACCTTTAAAACGGGAAACGTCCTATAAAGTTTCCTGCCTTTGCCGGATGTGCCACTCTGTGGTTAAGATAAAGAGCCCTCCTATCACATTCACATTTGTATGTTCACAGCTTCCTTCCCTAAAAAAAGTTGAAAAGGTGGATGGAAGTGAAGCGAAATTCCTGGAGGATGAAGGAAGCGCGAGACAACTAGCTGCCTCGAGGATCCTTAAGCCGTGCTCTTTCATGATGGCTGATTGAAGACTGGTGAGAGGCCGTCCTCGAAATCTCAAACCGGCCCGACGACTTGCTTCTTGAGATCTGAAGCCCACGTCAGAGTGATGTAAATGAAGTGTGAAGTGCTTCCATCTATTTAGCGCCAATGAAGGCTTTTGAAACGCGGTCTGGAGCTAAAGCGGGGTTCTGTGTATCGGCTTTTGTTTGGTTTGGTCTCTATAGTGAGCACTTATTACACTTTAAACGCTGGTATGTGTCTGCTCCATCACACTTTTGGACAAACACACAAATTTACTACTTTTTTTCATAAAAATACTGATATCAGCACATCGAGCATCAGGTGATACTGGATATCAATCCAAGAGAAATTAATAACTGAACATCTCCTCTATGCTTTGAAATATCAGTGGCATGTTTTTACACATAACACATGACCTGTGCTATGTCAGTCAACACACACACACACACACACACACACGCACACACACACACACACACTCACACACACACTCACACAATATGTCTAGATTAGATACAAATTCAGGATTTCAAACTAGAACTGAGCTGAAAAAACAAACTGAATATTATCACAATAAAGTCAGCGGGAATTTTTGGTCGTCAAAATGTTGTGGTGATGTTAATTTGACAATGTTAGTGACGTTGGGATGATGTTGGTGTTAGGTTGTAAAACACTGTTGTGATATTGGCATAACGTTGATCAAATGCACCTACTGTAAATGACAACGTTGCAAAAGCAGCATTAAGACCAAAGATACACCACTAGGGGGCATTCTGTTTGTGAAAGTCAATGTGATGCAGTTTGAATGCTGTACAAACATCATATTGCAGTATAGTCGAGTATTTTGGGAGCCCAAGACGCATCTCAGGGTCATAATTCAGAAAGAAAATAAAACGGAGAGGGAACATTACAGCACTAAGAGAAGTGTGACTCGAGATACACACACTGTGTGTGGGAAGCCGTTGTCTCCGTCTCAATCTCCGATCAGAACTGAAACTTAAGGAAACATCGACCTACCCAGACTTTGTGTGAATTGGTGTTAATTTGTGTCAATATTCCAAATAAAATAATTTAAATTAAATGAAATAAATAGTTTTTTTTATGTTGTATTTGGATTGTTTATTCAACATAATCTCTGCCATTTTAACATTATTTTCTTTGCAACATCCTTACAGCTGTATCACAACATCCATCCGACGTTAGTGTTCCTGCTAAGAAACGTCACATTAAACAATCAATCAATGACTTTCACCAGCATGTCGTTCCAGAGCGTAGACCCGTGGACGAGACATAAACCTGGGCTCTGATTGTTATACAATACAGTCCATATCTCTGACTGTTCTTTTGGAATTTGTGTGTGTGTGTGTGTGTGTGTGTGTGTGTGTGTGTGTGTGTGTGTGTGTGTGTGTGTGTGTGTGTGACCTGTTTAGAAAGCTTCCCTACAAGAAAAAGCCTATGAGATCACTTCAGCACTGCAGGAGATTATTAACCAGCCATTCTCTGGAGCTTTTAGCAACTTCATAATCAGCAGGTGCTGACATCTTAAAAGCCGCGTCTCAGCTTTCAGACTGAAACCAGGCATATTTGGTCTGTGCAGGGAATTACCTGAAATTTGCTACAAATTCATGCGATGGCTTTTATGAGACTGAATCAGGTAGCCAACCGGCATCAGAGCGAGAACTCATGCTGACACTCGGGGAGACGACACACAAACGCTTCACAGTCTGTACGAGAGTGAAAACATTCCCATTTCCTAAGGAACTCTTATGAATGTGCACGTAACAACAAAAACTTTAAAGAATTTTTCTGCACAATTCCACACTGGCAGAAGTAATTCAGCCATAAACTCATATGATCAAAAGCCAGCTGAGATTCGTGAGCTCAACTCTGAAGCCTAATGCTGAATAAATTCCACCAGATTATATTAGTGTTAGCATTTAGGGTTTAAAATGTCTGTAACTGCGCCCTCGCGTTCGGTTCTCTCTGCACAGTGGTGAACGAGGGCTCCGGGGTAAAGAACAGGTGACCTGTCGGTGCTGCGTCACTACATTTCCCACCAAAGCTCTCTCATGGGAAACTCTATCAGCTGACATTCAGAGGGAGAGAAATTCCATCTTACCTTGGAAAAAAAACACCTCCATTTGTTACAGATGGGAAAGTGAAATGTTAAAGCTCTCACTGCACCTTCAGCTTTTAAACTCTAAATACAGAACGAGCTTTTAGTCGCTTTGACGCCATCGTAGCACAACGAAGCCCGAACTGAAACGATCGAATCGAATCCGACCTTTTTGATGTTTTAGACCATTGTGTTCTTTTAACATTGTGGAAAAAGTTTACACAAGACTCACATACAGGTGTGATGGTTAGGTGTCCATATACTTATCGCCAAATCGTGTATTTAACAATACTGGAGGTGCATTTACAGTATATGGACCCCTCTATTCCACTTAGAATTGAATAAAATCTGAATAAATGTGCAATTTTCCTTCTGAACAAGACGGGCCGTGTAACCCTTTTACTGTATAATCACATTAACTCGATCTGCATGTGGGAATAAATATATTCTTTCTGTTCATGTTTTTGCTCCACGTCTACAGACCAGACTTTCCTCAACAGCATCTGTGTCTGATTGGCTCGCATTTCATACGTAGAAAAGAATCTTTCCAATCAGAGACTGGAATCTAAATTCCTTTAGGCACTTGGCAGACGCCCTTATCCAGAGCGACTTGCATTTTTATCTCATTATATGAACATCTGAGTAGTTCAGGGTTAAGGGCTTTTCTCAAGCGTCCAACAGGAACAATCTGCTGGAAAAATTTATTTATTGATGTATCACGATTCTTTTGTATAGCAATTCATGTACCGCTGACTTCAAAGTCGATCTTTTGAAAAATATTTTTTTATTTACTGTATATATAACAATGTTGCAGTTCCTCTAGAATCCTAGCACAGCTACCTCTGTTTAGAAATGTAACAAAATCTCAACAAAATAATAATATTGAATCAGTACATGAGGTTTATTCATAAAATCATCAAACAAATCAAATCACCACCTGGGTATCGTGATAACATTGTATCGTGTCTTATCCAATCAGAAAGCATTATCATGTGTGACTCCGACTGAATAGTCAGTTAATACCTCGAATGATTGAAAACATTTACATTTAGGCATTTGGCAGACGCTCTTATCCAGAGTGACTTACATTTTTATCTCATTACACATTTGAGCAGTTGAGGGTTAAGGGCCTTGCTCAAGGGCCCAACAGTGGCAACTTGGTGGTTGTGGGGTTTGAACCTGGGATCTTCCGAACCGTAGTCCAATGCCTTAACCACTGAGCTACACCTGGCCCCTACTGAGCTACCCCTGGCCCCTACGAGCTACCCCTGGCCCCTACGAGCTACCCCTGGCCCCTGACGACTGAACGTGGTGTCAGATGAGCGCTTCGATGAATCGATGATGAGACTGATGTCATGAAGTTAAAACCCCACTGTTTTCTTTCATTTATATTCACTTGAATACACAAAGAAAAAAGAGGTTTCATTAAAACACACAATATGGATTAACATTTATTCATTACCTAGCATTATACTGTATGGCATTGTGCTTATTAACACAATAAGTAACACAAAATAAAGGAAATAAATATCTCTGGTATCGCTGTGCAATATTACCCTTGTGCATTTTATTGAAATAGCAACTGTGCAATAAAAACATTTTAAACTGTGTAATATTCCCCTTGTGCAGTTTGTTGGACCTGGTTCAATTAGCTTGAAAGTACAACTATTTACACAATTTTCTCTTTGCTGTCGTAACAAAGAAATTTCCCCACTGTGGGATGAAGAAAGGTATATTTTATAATACTTCAAAATAAACCAAAAACAATAACCAGATTAATCGATTTTCAGAACAACAAATGTTCGCATCCCTACAGTGAAGCTCTGGTTAAGAAAAAACCTGAGAGCGATCCAGGGCACAATGTTTTATAGCTCCAGTTTGTAGATGGAATTCTGAACTCGAGGGAGGGGGAAAAACCCTCCAATGTCTTCTTCTTTTTTTTTTTTTAATACAAGTATATCTAACTTCAAATGCCACAGCTTTATATCAAAAATGATGCTTCGCCCTTTTGACCTGGCCCATAAACCAGGGCCGGGACACGAGCCCGAGTCGGAGCCGAGGCACCTTCAGCAGCCTGAGTGACAAAGCGCTCGGTGATAAAACCCTTTCCATTTCAGCGCCGGACGAGCTGTCAGGGCCTCGAGAAATATTCCACTCCGGATGAGGGTATCAGCGCAGCCAATCCCCAGCTTTTTCAAGGCATGTTGCTGATACCTGCGAAGCCTAACCCTTCTATCTGCGTGCACGTGCACGCACACACACACACACACACGGATGTTTTATTTACAGCTTAGCCCTGAGCCTCAGCGAGACAGACTCTTATCATTTAAATGAAGCAAAACTGTTTCCTTACTTGTAATTTGTTACATTATCCCGTGTATCGGAGTGCACGACTCGGCCAATCATTTGAAATATAACTGTCTGGACGAGAACGCTGCTGGAATTTCAGCGCCGATGCATCCGAGTCGGCTGGAGCCGGACGCGTCGCCTCAACATCAGCCATTACGCAGCGGAGGAGGCGGCTGACGAACAGCCAATTTTCCCTTTATCACATTAGCGCAGCCATGAGAGAGACGCATTTGTTCTACTCAAGTAGGCTAAAGCTACAATTACCAATCTCATATATACATGTTTTATATCAGGCCCTTTTCTTCTCCCGCAATGAGGGTGGCAGCGATAAATTAACACTAGCATGACAGTTTATTTAAGAAAAGAAAATTGTCTCTGTGGCGTGGGAGAAGGCGGAAATATATAAGGCGACGTGTCAGTGCTTTTAATAAAGGTAATAACTCTTGGAAGGCTATGCTTTAAGCAGAAAGCATATCAGAGATCTATTTCCTTCCCTCTCTTCTTCAGCATGAGCGAGAAAAAAAAGGAACAGGAATCATTTTTGCTAAGCAGCTTGCAAGGTTGTGCTTTCGCCTCGCTTTCCTACACACCGTGTGCCTGTGACAAATGTCTACGCTTAGTGAAATAAGTGATTTTTTCATAATTTCCAAAAGCTTCCTATAAAGGCTCGTGACGCTTCCTCACGCTGATTACAAACGTCTCCAGTGTTTCAGGAAGAGAAGATGGTGCTGAGACATGTCCCGTCGTAAGTGTGTCCTAACCCTAACCCTAACCCAGTACATTCAGGTGGTCAGCTGACTTCATTTTATTGCCCCATAACGTTACTGAGTCTCGACCTGAGTAACTGATCAACTCCAGATCATAACACTGTCTCCAGAGGACGTGTACAGTGGACACTATACATGATGGAGCATCACTTCATGTCCTTCACTTCTTACCCTGACACGCCCATCACTCTGGAATAGGGTCAGTCTGAACTCATCAGGTCACATGACCTTTTCCCCATCACTCCAAAGTCCAGTCTTTATGATCTCTGAAGCCTTTTACCTGATGAGTCTCACTGACACACGGTTATCTTATGGACATTATGGACACCAAGTGTTTAAGTGATCATTAAGTGATGATTGTTTTCCCACCACATTACTTCTACAACCATTTGTTTGTATCCCTCCAGGTTTTAATAATGTGTTCTTAATCCAGTATTTTGTTTATTAGAATGTATCCCTATTGGTTCATTTGTTCACGTCATGGATCTGAAGCGTACTTCTGAAACACTGGTTGGAGGCAGTAACACATCCAGAGGACAACATGCTCACACACGTCCCCCAACCTACAGTAGGAGTGATTTAAAGGATTCAGTTCAGCAACAGGCATCAATTGTACAGATGCAGATGCAGACAAAGCCAGACTGTTTTTCTGCTTACTTGGCATGCACACTTACTCCAAGAGAATTAAACTGTACTGGGTGATTTAAAATGAGGTCCAATCAAAATGTCACATATACACAAGTGGGAAAAAAAAAAAAAAACAATCAGAAAAGAAACCCAGATGATCCCTCATGAACATCACAGAGACGACAGCGACAATGAAAAACTTCTTGAGGTGACCCCAAGGGGGAAAAAATCTGAAAAGTAACCAGACTCAGAAGAGAACCCGAACTCATAACATGCAAATTGTGAATGAGAGCCCAGGGAGGCTCACAGGACAAGGTTTATGATTACAGCAGCAGATCTTAATATCCATGCGAGGCTGCCGCTTGGGCATAAACAACTTTCTAAGATTTGCTCTTTTTTATTAATGTAGATTTACAACATACGGCCATAAAGGATCGAGTTTAAAGAAGAAATAAAAGTGGTCACATGAGCAGTCATGTGACTGTCGTTACCTGTTCGGAACAAAAGACTCCAAATTAGGTTTAATCCTGATCACTGCTACTTACTGCCCTGAAAACCAGGATTTATTAGTTGAGACACCAGGCTGCACATGTACTGAATAAACTACTATTTTTAAAGCTGCTGAAAAAGTTTTAGCAGCTAATTTACAGCCACTTGTCTTTATTTATGCCGTGTCCTGTGAGCTGGTCCTCTTTATATGACTTTCTGCACACGACACGGCATGCACCCTGAATGACAGAGGGCCAGGGTGCCACGCTCAGACCATCCGTCTCCTGACAGGCCTCAGATTGAGGGCGGTGGCTGACACACACACACACACACACACACACACACACACACACACACACACACACACACACAAAACCACCACCTCCACACTATCTTGAGTTGTTTATTATGTGTTTTATAAGGTAAACTCATCCTATCATCATCATCATCATCATCATAGATGAAGCTCCTGAAATGAAGTGAACCATCTGAGAGAAGACGTCTGATCGAGTCTACCTTGAACTAATTTTTCATCTTTCACAAACACTAAGTTCATGTTGGCCCCTGAAGTTAAACAACGGCCCCAACACATCCGCAGAACCCTGCTGCTCCGATGGTTATATGCCCATATGGCAGGTGTTCCACAGCACTCAGCATGAGCAGTCTGATTCTAACACTGCGGATTCCCTCAGAACTTCCATCTCTGAAGTTATAGAATAAATATAGAATAAATATTATCCGGTTTACCAACTACAAAAAGCATAGGCTTCCATATAAGGTGGGCACAGAGGCTCAGCAGTCATCACAGTGACCTCACACCGCCAGGGTTGGGGTTCGAATCCCAGCTCCACCCAGTGTGTGTGTGGAGTTCCCTGGGATAGGATCCAGGCCTCCTGCAACCCTACACAGAATAAGCGATATACTGTACTGCATTTCATCACTAAATGAAAGACGTTTCCATAAACCTTTATAATAATTCAGACGATTTGTCCGGTGGCCGTGAAGTGCAAAACAAATGAACAAATCTGAAAACTAAATAAATTAAAATACAAAATAACAAAAACAACAAAACAAAACGGAAAACAAAATAACTCATTCAAAACTAAAATATCAAAACCCAAAACTAATTAGTTTTTTTTGTTTTCCGTTTTGTTAATTTGTTTCGCATTTCTCGTCCAGTCAGATACAAACCGGAAAAGGTCGGTATAGTTTGCAAATGGAATTCTTATCACTTATTGGATGAGACATCTGTCACTCAAGATATACAGGAAGTAGGAACTTACATTTACATGTAGGCAATTGACAGACGCAGATATCGATACAGAGCAACTTACAAAAAGTGCTTTAAAGTTAACATCACTGGATACATACTTACACTGGGTTAATGCGGTTAATAACTAAACTTGCTTCTCTATCTTTGTTTCTTATGTGTTCTGCTCAGAGGTGTCAAGTAACGAAGTACAAATACTTACTTACGTTACTTTACTTAAGTATAAATTTGGGGTATCTATACTTTACTGGAGTAATTATTTTTCAGTCGACTTTTACTTTTTAATTTTAAAAATAGCCTCGTTACTCTATTTTTATGATCAGAACGCGCAACCCCAATCAGCGGTAACAATTCCATTCACAAACTATACCGACCTTTTCCGGTTTGTATCTGACTGGCCGAGAAGTGCAAAACAAATGAACAAATGGAAAACAAAACAACAAATTCAAAACCAAAACAACAAAAACTAATTAGTTTCGGGTTTTGATATTTTGGTTTTGAATTTGTTATTTTGTTTTGGGTTTAGTTTTTTTGTTTTCAGTTTTGTTAATTTGTTTTGCACTTCAGGGCCACCGTAGATTTGCCTTTAAAATGAACCAGAACATTTTGATAGCTCTTCTAAATTTCATTTATCATGAGCAACATCAGGGTTTTTGGCACATTCCTTCTACATAGTCGTTGTACTGTCCAACGTCCAACCCTTCATCCTTCCCTCTCCTGTTAAAGTCAGTTTTTGGAACTCATGGCAGCACACACTAATTTGCTGTCAACATTTTGGGGTGATTTATAAAGTGTCCATGGCCTTTCAGCACCGGGCGCCCGCGGAGAGAGCGCTGGGGTAAGGTGGAAGCTCTTTTTTGCCTCTTCTCACCTTGCTTCACCTTCATGGATGCTGCCAATCAGTCTCCATCACTCAGGGTGAAATGAACCACTCGGAGAGGTCAGCTGACCCGCGGCCAGAGTCCGAGAGAGCAGCCTGATGCCGGCGCTGATGTCTCCTGTGCCAGACCTGCAGTCTCTTCACCTGCAGTCTTCACCAAAGTTTACTCAGAGTAATATAATCAGAATGTAGAGTTTTTCCTTATTTATCAGAATCACACGGCACAATTCAAACCAGAACCAAACACGACTAAACGCTCTTTATATCATGAAGGCGGCAGCTACATGTAGCATTCGACTCCATTCTCCCTTTCAGGATGAATAATATATTAATAAATGGCAATTCGTCCTCCACAGTTGCATGACCGAAGCACTCCGAGGCTTTTCTTACACTGCATGCTCTTTTCTTCGCCCCATTGAGAGGATACTTGAGAAACAACGCAGCCAGCACTAATTCCTCCTTCCACCTCCACACGATTCCACGATTGCTCTGGCTGGAGGGGATTGAGCAATGGACTGGCTGGCCTACATTTCTTTGGATAGGGGGAGAAGTTCACACGGGGTGATGAGCCATGTGCACATTCGGGTTAAGAGCTCAAGCTCGTGGCCAAAACAAAAACGTCCCCAGAGAACACACATCCTCCGTGGTGCACAATCGCCAGATTGAAATGCCACAGCCAAGGTCTAGACCCTGGTGGAAACTGTAATTGTGCGTGAAAACGTTCATGAACTTGTGGGATTCTCTTCAAATTTGAGGAAACAACAAAAAAATTCAGCAACAGTCACAAGAGGAACATGTTATAACAAACTATTTTATCTGCTCGAAAATGATTGTATGCTGGTTTTCATCACAACAAGATCTGGCCCAAACAGGAACTAAGTGACTCGAGACTCTCACATTGCAGTCACATATTAAATTAACACAGTGGAGCTTCTTATAGTGTATTAGTGGAATGATTTAAAATATTTATTGGTGAAGGAGGTAAATTCTCTCAATGACTAACCAGACAAAACGTATATAATGGATTTATTTTTCTTTCACAGTGCCCATATATAAAGTACTAAATACAACTTAAGCAGGTTATAAACTGGAGTAGTGTTTTGGTTCTTATTAAGCCCCTCGCAGAACCTAAATATAAATATTATCCAGTAGCTTCTTTCAGCCTTAAAGCCGGCAGCCGGGTTCCAACAGTCAGCACTGCAGCCTCCTTTTACACTGTGTCCAGATCCAAGAGCTGAAAAGTGAGATCAGACATCACAAACATACAAGATGTTGGCTGGTGATGATCATGACTTCACTCGTAACGCTATCACCTCTGTGACCTTAAACATGGTGCATTCTGTTACAACAAGCTAAACGCTGCACCTATTAATGTAGCCGTGCCAGTTTAGTAACTCCATCTCTAACGGGAGTCTGGTTCAAACACAACGTCTCATTTTTATGTGTTCCACCTTCTGCAATCTGCTAGAGGTCTTGAACTAACAAATTTGGCTGAAATGGTCTATCAGACATATTAAAATGAAGTAATATATTTTATACCAGTTTTACTTTCCCACGTGAAACCACAAGCCAGTCTAGCTTTGCTTTATCTCCATTACAGACGGAGTTCACAGTTGGGGGGTGTGGGGAATGTGGGGGGAGGGACGGGGGTCTCTGACAACAAGGTACCCAGCAAAACACTCACTGTCACATATTGTTGTCACCCGAAGGGGCCTCACGAAAGCGATATGGTTCTTCTCTACTCCTCATCTCATTGTCATCACCTGCACAAGCGCCTGCAGATCGGCAGCTCTGCTCTTCCTCCTTTCTTCTTGCTTTTGACTTATAAACACTATAAACTCTTCATTTTGTGCTTTTATCCTCAGCTCTCCGTTTGCCTTTAAGTTCCATCCGACTACAAAGACCTCAGCGGGAATCTTCTAGTTAAGACATGGGGCAGCGTTACACACTGCGAGGAAAGTGCTATCTGCCCTCTTCTGCATCCATGAGCTCATCGTGATTAGCCAGTGTTGATGTGATTGACAGGACAAATGGCCCAGGATGCAGCGCCCCCTGGAGCACACAGGGTTTAGAGACTTGCTCAAGGTCTCAACAGTGGAAGCCTTGTGGTGCTGGGGCTCGAACCCCCGACCATCTAATCAGTAACTCAGTAGTAGATATTAGTAACCCACAGTCTTAACCGACTGAACCACCACTGACTCTCTATTCCTCTCTGTTCAAATTCCCTCATTTTCTCAGTTAAGGAGCTCTCGCGTCAGGTCGATGGCTACCAATCAGGGAGAGCGAAGATGAATCACATGCTTCCTCTGTGATATGTGCTGGCAGCTGGCTGCATCATTTCAAACTGTTGCTTATTCAACATATCACACTTGGAGGAAAGCGCTGTCCACCCCGTCCACTTGCAAGAGCTCACAGACGCACGTGATTGGCCAAGTGTTGCCAATTGCTAATTCACTCTCTGAACTCCCGACTGCATGATGGGATGCGACCTCACGA
Organism: Channallabes apus; assembly: GCA_030522415.1. Lineage (NCBI taxonomy): Eukaryota > Metazoa > Chordata > Actinopteri > Siluriformes > Clariidae > Channallabes > Channallabes apus. The sequence goes on along the minus strand of CM060116.1, from coordinate 780,517 downwards.
TCTCCGGATGACAAACGAAGACAAACGGTTGTGGAGCTACTGTCCACTTTATAGGGACAAAGTACATCTGTACATATGTGCACCTGCACACTCAATCAGCCAATCACGGTGCAGCAATTTAATCCCTTTTACTTTTTAAAGTACTTATTTGAGTGAGACGTATACAGGTTAGGGCTGCTTGGGTGTGGCAAAAAAATCACAATTGTGCTTACTGTATATTGGTCAATATTGAGATTATTAATATCATTATTATTATCATAATATCATGATTATTCATATCATTGAACTCGTGAACTTGTGTTTTTAACATACAGTAGAAGACAATAGCAGTTGTAAAACAGTATTCCTATTAATGTGGCCAATGACTATATATTTTATTATAAATTAATTATTTTTTTTACTTTTTTGTAAAAAAAAAAAAAAAACTGCTTGTACTCCTGGATTTTAAGGTGTCACATGATCTCAAAACAGCCAACTAACTCATTATAAAAATAATCAATCCAAACAGCCGTTATGATCCGTTATTTCACACCACGCTGATCCGTACATCAGAGTCTATACTCTACTCGAAATCAAATGATGTCCACATGCGCCCGTTGTTAAACTGCGCTCACAGACAGGGACGTCAGGATCAGCGCAGCAGGATCTCACTACAAAATGTCAATTCTGAATTGTTGTCTAAATCTGACTGCACACAGGGCACCACACAGAGCAAATGGATGAAGATGGGCCCATTTTCTCCATTTCATACACTAGTTAGCCCGGAGATGAAAAGCCCAACTGGGCAGCTAAGATAGATCTACGAGCCCGAGCCACGGCTGACACCCAGCAGGGAACTTATTACCTATGAATTGTGGGTAGGATCTTATTATCATAATAATATTTTCGGTCCCAGAAGTCAGCCTGCTATTCATAATCGGAACGAGCGCAATTTAAAGCCACAATAATCACTGCTATTGAAAGATAATACTCTCTGCAGACGGACCTCTCTATTCGCTTACAATGCTGATGATGTCCCAATCTCTCCCATCCCTTTTCTTCTGTTTCATTTACCAACACACAGATACTGCCACTCACTTACAATGCTGAACAACGCCGGGGCTCGGAGACTCATGGGCCTGTCTGTGCAAAGGAATTCAAGAGGCATAAAAAGGTTTCTGAAGCTGATTAAGAAACATCACGGTGCATATCAATCATTTCTTTACCACCAATGACCTGGAATTGCATCAGAATAAAAGCAAAGGAAATTACTTTCACGCTAAACAAAAACGTTATCGCAGGACACGCGCTCCGGCGTCTTTACACAGGCGGATCCACGTGAACTCGGTTATAAAGTGATCTGTCGGGTTTCTGCAATATTTATGCAGGGAAGGACGTGAAAGAAGGCTGCGCTCTCGTTCCCTGCCCTCGATGCCCCCGCAGCTGTGAGAAAACAGATGTTTACCCCTGTAATTAACACATTCCGTTCATGCATCTTATCCGGGTCGGAAATCTGTTGTGACACGGGTTCAGTGTGAACCTGCTGCGGGTTTTCTGATGCGATATTAATATCAATAACCTCTGCCGCCTAATTACTGAGAATATGGATGGACAAGGATTAGTGCCCGCCACAGCCGCCTTGTAGACGAGGTCCGATCGAGCAGATTGAAGCATTTGATCTCTCGTGCCAAGAACGATTCGTCAGCTCCGCTACAAACGGTGCGACGTCCCTCAGTTTACCGGGTCGGAAATTTGCTTTGCTCTCTTAATGACCTGACGAGCAGCCAGAGGAAACAGCACTGTACGAACATATACTGTACATCCTACCTGTAAGGCCACGTGTGTCCACTCTCCTGTTCGGATGTGACCTGCGGAGCTTATGGTTATGGAGAGGTTCTGGCCACTCGGAACGCTGTACTGGAACTGGACGTCCATTTCTGACACGGTGAGGAGAAACACCAGCCGGTCCGTGCTCCTCTTCTCAAAAACAGTCCTGTCCATGGAGAAGATCCGCCATTAAAATAAATTATTAAAGAAATGTATAAATGATGCCTAGTCACTATTCTGTGGATACACTCCTCTAACAAACCTTGACTTTATTTTAAACAGCTTATTTTACAAATTATGAGGGGCGTTTAAGTCAAACCGAGACTTGTGATGAAATTTCTGAAGAATGAAGGCATATAAGTGATTGACATTTCCAGAACGGTGCAAACGTTTTAAAGAAGTCTCGAAAGAAGATCTCAGCTGAGGTGGAGCTCAGAGTCCACTGCAGTCGTTCCTGTGAACATTCTCCTTCCTGTGAAGGCCTGATGCTTAAAAATCCACATCGCCAACTTGTGGCAGAGACGCATCTGTGTGTGTGAACTGTACATACACTCGTTCACCAACACCACTCGCACGTTACAGGAACTCGGCTGGGGGTTATCGCCACGTCCCCGTACAGTCCTGACCTCGCTCCAAGACATGTTTGGGAGTTCCTGGGAGGCCGGTGTTTCAGATGCGAATCAGACAGTTCACGGCTCCGGCGTACTGAGAAAACTTTCTACCTTGATGGTGTCCAAGCTCTAGTGAGACACTGGGATAAGTGCATTAGTGCATCAGGGGATTATATGTGTTCCGTGTTCACATATAACCGTATTCTGTTATTCTGCACTGTTATCAAAAGTCCCGTTTTGACTTGAACACCTCTTGTATAGTCTGAGGCCAAAGACAGATTGATTCAGGCAGATCTATAGAACCATGAACAAATCAAGTCTTTACTTTATTAAATAAATTAAGTTGTTGTATTATGAAGAAAAAATAAATGAGGCAACACACGATTCGACTTTCTATTCCTCCGTCCCCTGATTAAAGCCCTGTTGCTATAAAAAAAAGCCCAAATTTATTCCACAGATTCAGTTCAGGTCTGACTGTCTCGTGGCTGATGTTTTGTCCAGTTTCTGACATAAAGAGGTTGAACTGACCGTACTGTAAGTAAACACGTAACAGAGCTCTGACGAGCGGTTATAATTCTGCAGCGGCTTTTTACTAAGAAACGCACTTGTGTCTGAAACGGGCTTCACGCTGACACGTACACGTATGCTCCTTGTATCAATATTTTGCCTTTGCCTTTCTCTTGTTACTGCAAATTCTCCTCATTTACCGTCAAATGAAAATCCCATTACTAACATTTTACAGAGCAAACGGGAGCGTTTACGAACACGGGCCACCACATCCAATAAATCATAACGTAAACGTGTTTTGCGTTTGGGTCGGGTCTGGTCCTCGAGTGCCAGCAGCCTCACCTGCAAACCACACTTTTCTGCATGCTCTACTTGCAATTAGGCCGCGCTTCTCCGCTGGGGAAACGCCAGCACTTTAGCATTCACCAAGGCGAGCGCTTCTGAAGCAAGTCGCCGTGCTGCATATTTTTATGTCATGTTCCCGCGCATGCTGCTCCAGTTGATATTAAACACAGTCCCATTAATTCACTAAGAGAAAAATTAATCAACATGTACGCTAGTTGTCACAGCCGCTGCCACTTCAGGGCGGGAATTCTAGGTTCTCTCGCACCAGTTGAACCGACTCAATTATTTATTTTTTCGATACCACACGCCTCGCGACTTGTCTCCCTTTTCATCCTTTACACTTGATCTAAAATGTCCAAGCAGTAGTTGTTCCTCATGAGTCTCTCTCTCTCTCTCTCTCTCTCTCTCTCTCTCTCTCTCTCTGTCCTTTCATCCTATCACTCACTTTCAACTATATCATTTTCTAGGCCGTGAAAAAAAAAAAACACAAAGTGGCCTTTGAGATGCTTCTCCTTTTTTTCCCCGTGCCAGAGCTCAGAAAACACTGCAGCAATTTCGTTTCATTGATCTAAACCTGGCCACAGCTGGTCTTGTTTGGGGCAGACTAGGGGAGGGGAAATGAGGTGCTGTTTCCCTCCCAACATGACAAGACAGCATATTACAAATTACATCCAAACCAACGCCGCACACGGTGACTTATCAGCACCAGCATGTGGTCTATTGTTTTCAGGTGCACATATAATATAGTTCCACAACCTTGGAGTACGTGCTGATCTTCTCAGGTTTATCCTTTTCTAGCTTTTTTTGGCACACAGGAAAGGACACTAGGGGGAAAAAAGCTATTCTGTTGGTACAACAAATGAGAAAGCTTCTGGGGATTCGGTTCAAATTCTGAACCTCTCTTAACATTTGGAGTCAGTGAAGAGAAACGGATCTGACCTATTAGCTAAGATATTAGTTCTAAAGTGACAGCAAATGCTTTGTGTCGAACATGTTACTGTAGGTGCTTAAGTAAAAAGGTTCCAGCGACGAGTCTACTTACATTACAGAGGCTTCTTCAGGTTTCAGCCAAACTGTTATGGTAAATGATCCTGCTTGTCCCAGGTTTGGAGCAGCCTGAGAAGCCGAGCAGCCACTCTGGTTTCGAAACACGAAGCTCACAGATCCAGTCTCGGAGCCCGGGCGCAAATCCTGACTCTCACCTTTCAGACATGCGTCCGGGTGCCAGTCGAGTAGGTTGGTATAGCGTGGCGTGGACGAGCGATACGGACAGTCCTGGATGCAGAACTGCTGGGAGCAGGTCAGGAGGTCATCCTGAGTGCGGGCGGCCTGGCAGAAGGTGCTGCGCTCTGGCATGCCACATGTTGCCTCGCTCGGTGCCACACTAACAGATTTGTAGGCTGCGATATTCTCCAGTTTGGGGAAAGAGCCCTGAGCTGCGACTGAGCCGAGGGCGGCGATAACACCCAGGGTGTACAGGAATAACATCGGCCCTGTAGGCTCAGGGAACCAAAACATGCTTGGCAATGAAAAGCGTCTCAGTGTTAAATAAATAATGATCGGTCATGCTTGGAATGACATTTTCTCTTCTTGAGAAAGGTAAGGTAGCTTAATAGCACAATGTCACAGACGAGGCCAAAGCCATCACATGATAGCTAGGATTTGTCCCGTGACAGTCTCTCTGGAAAACCTACAGAACAAAACAGAGAAAGGAGAGGGAAAACTTTTTAAAAACTGACCATGGCTTTTCCGAATCTGGGCCTGGGCTGCACGGACACGCATTACTGCAACTACCGCAGGTGCAGGTGATAAAATCACAGTGAAATGAACAAAAAAAAACTAAACTCTGATCAAATTTAGACAAAAATATGCACAAGAAAGCCACCTTGTTCCGGTAAAGTTAAAGAAGCATTGGCTGAAATAACAGGACTGTTTTGGTTACATGTGTGAATCTAAATAAGATTTATTTATTTATTTATTTATTTATTGTACCCCTGCTTTCATCCACGCACGCTGTGAGGGAACAGTGTTAAAGCTGAGGATGACTGATCGGAAGGTTGGAGGTTCAAGCCTCAGTACTGCCGAGATGATCCAGCGCTCTGACCTCAGCTTCCGAACAAAAAAATCCAAACGTATAATAATGTACATGTGACAAATAACCCAAGCTAAAATATATAGTGGCTCAGTACAGTACAGTTATCTTTAACAAAACCTGACATAACATCACTTTAAACATAAATATATTTTTCATAATAATTCATGATGATGTACAGTATAGGGGTTGGGGGTGTGTCTTAAATTAAAATGACTGACAAGAGAACAAACACAAATTCCAGACTGGAAAGCAAATTTCCAAGCAGTTTTTTTTCCTTCTAGCTTATTAATACACTAATATACACTTCCTCTGAGACGACGTTCATTTATAACATCATTACTACATTATTTGTACTCGTGTGCAATAAAGAAATGTTGCTTACTGCATCTTTAAAATGTCCAGCGTGAGACAATCATTCCTAAACCTACCACATAAACAATTTCAAACACACACCGGGAAAGGCAGAACATCAACACTGCACTGGAATACACTCGGAGTAACACTCGCAGAAGACATGACGTCACTAACAACACTTGACCACAGACTGGATTTTGAATAATCAACTGATATTAATAATATTTCATAAATAACTAACATTAAACTACAAAAAGATGATGAGAAGTAGACTACTACCTACCTTGGTATCACCAGGGACACACACACACACTAATACACACACTCACACACTCTTGGTGACTGAGAGCTAAAGCAGATTACAGTAAGTTTGCCATCTGTTGCTCCTCGGTTCGCCGTGTGCGGGTGTGTATGAGTGTGTATGAGTGTGTATGAGTGTGTGTGTGCGGGTGTGTGTGCGGGTGTGTGTGCAGAAGCTCCACACAGATGAAAAGCACCTGTTGATATCCGCGGCAGTGCTGTGTCTCTCTCCCAGCTCCTTCCCCACCTCACCCCCCTCCTCTCCACGCGTTGGTCTCGTCCCTCTCAGCTCGAGGACGCTACTGCACGTTGCCTAGCAACCGGCGGCGGGACACACTGTCTCATTCAGGTGCTGCACTCAGAGTGTATGTGTGTGTGTGTGTGTGTGTGTGTCCACCACGGGAGGGTCTAACCAACCACATGAGGGATATTCGAGGAATACATGACGTAGATGACTTACTAAGTCGTGGGAACGAGATAGTATAACGCGCGGCCATGAGACGTTGTGGCTACGACTTACTGTAAGAACATGTGGTAATGAGATCGTTCATGTTCCAGATGTGACAGGATGGTTGTTGTTTTGGAGTTATGTTGTGTGTCAGTGAGTAAGTAAAGATCCATCCATCTAAACTAACAGTTTCAAATTTACTAATCTATTTCATTTACTAGAGGCTAAATGCTAGGTTTGAGGTTATTAAGTTTACAATTAACATAGTATCTTGTGGCCACGCATTATATTATTTTATTCCCACACCTTAGTAAGTCACTGGTGGCTCAGTGGTAGGTGTTTCGCCTGCCATGCGGAAGGCCCGGGTTCGATTCCAGCCAGTGCCCACACCCCAGCCACTGGATACAGTGTCGGTCCCAAGCCCGGATAAAATGGGAGGGTTGCGTCAGGAAGGGCATCCGGCGTAAAACCTGTGCCAAGTTGTAGTGCGGACTGGATATTCCGCTGTGGCAACCCGGGAGCAGCCGAAAAACCAACAACAACAACATTAGTAAGTCTTGGCCACACAACATTTGATGAAGATGACGATGCTTCAATATCTGGCGACTCCACTAATACTGCTACAATATACAATATGATTTATTTTTATACATTTCTATACCATTTGGTTTCGTCTCGTACAGTGCTGCAGTATGAACATGATCAGGCGATTCGATGGTACCACTGAGTCTGCGACAACAAGATTAGATTTAGTAGCATCTGATCATTATGTCAATAACTTCAGGTGAGATTATTTAAACTTTCAAAGTTACAGGTAAATGTAAAACTATTTTTAGGGCTAAGGTGTTCGCGAATCATTTTTATCTTTACTAAGATTCAGTCCTAAATTTGAGGGGAAATTCTGAGAAAATGTGATAAAACGTGTAAATCTTTTAGGTTTAAGAACCTTTTTGTGAAGTTCAGTAAGAGCCAGTTCTACAGTCCAGTTTTTAAGGATACACTGAATCTGATATTTTACCGAACCGTATGATTTCAGAAGTTGCTCCAATATTTCACAAAACCACTAAAGTTGGTGGTTCAGTGGAAGGTTTCTCTCCTGCCATGCTGAAGGCCCGGGTTCAGCGGCCACCCAATGCCCAAACCCCTGGCACTCGAAGTAGTGCCGATCGCAAGCTCAGATAAAATGGGAGGTTTGCATACGGCATAAAGCGTGTCCCGAGTTACGTGCAGATCCGATGGTCCGCTGTGGCGACCCCTAGACAGGAACAGCCGAAAGACCAACAACAACTAAAGCTTTCCTCTGGCCCTGATGTCTTTTCTTTTTTCATTGCCTTTTTGATTCATTTCAATAGTTTCATTATAAATTAAAATCATCATCCAGTCACCTGGGAGAAGCTGTTTTACACTGGGGTGCTGGGATTTTTCCAGTGTACATGTAATGTAGTGTGAGCTGCCGTGTGATGTTTATCTCAAATGATAGCTGAATCATTTATTCTAATACAGAGATTGTGTATTGATTACAATATTTCTCCTACAGCAGCACAATTAAGTGTTCAAATGTGAAGGTTTATTCACTTTCCATAGCAGCACAGATATGAATATTTATGACTATAACATAAATTAGAGGTTTATATTCCATTTACATTTATGGCATTTGGCAGACTCCTGTATCCAGCGCTACTTTAATGTGCTTCGCACTTCCTTGCATTCAGTCATCACACTGTTAGAATCTACTGCAAAGCGAGTAAATCACCGCTGTAGCTTCCTGCTGAAAAACCCAGATTAGTCCAATGTTTTATCCCAAAATTATAGCCAGCATTACCTTTTAGACTTCATTTTACATCACAAAAGGCCTGGTGTTGGTGAAGAGCTGGTCTAGGTGAGGAACAAAAATTACTTACCATTTGGGATGACAGCAGCCACACACCAATGTACACCCTTCTGGTATTGTGTATTAAACCCTGCCTGTGTCACACACTTTAATATTTCTTTTAATCACCTTTTGCTTTGGTTACAGATCACAATCTGGTGTGATCAATGGACAGTGGAGTCCTGGAATAGCGCCAGTAAAGAAAACCACCATTAGATGTGAACCTGGTGATTCAGTACATTCAGGTGGTCAGCTGACTTCATTTTATTGCCTCGTAACGTTGCTGAGCCTAGACCTGAAGCAACCCCAGACCATAACACTGTCTCCAGAGACCAGATGGACCTTCATAGACCACCATGAATTGGATGGAGGAAAACAAAACTCTTTCAGTATGGATATGTTCCAAAGTATGTTAAAAGTTGATCAGTTAGAACTTTTCATTGATTCTCCTTCAATAGGCAGCAGGAAATATGTCATGCTAGCAACTATATCTATACGCGCTGGTTGAAAAGTACGGTATGTTTGGATTACAGTATTTCCGAACAGCTGCTATGACTTTTGCGGCCTGAGACGGTCTGGCCTAACCACTTTTTAATGAAGTGCTCCTAATGACCTAAAGCAGCTTAGTGCACTAGCCTAATAATCAATAACTAACAGCAAGGCCACAGCCAAAGGGAGGATTCCACTTGAAACATGTCAGGGCCGGAGTAACTGCAGGCCTTCTCTCTTCTGCTGGTGTTAAAACACACATCAGCACTGTTCATCTACTCTGAGGAGTCAATACTGAGTGCACGTACTGTATGTAGTGATCCAGGTCTAGGTGATGGAGTCGTGTTCAGTACGGTAGTATTTTTACTGTAGAGCAAACATCATGTTAGAGGCATTGTTCCTGTTCATCAAAGACCCGTGTACAGTACATTAACCGCGGTGTTTGAGTTTGTTGCATGCCATGAGTTGCACCATCATACACAAAAACACATCAATTTTGTTCCCTTGCTTCCAGGTTTTATTCTAGTAGCGTCGATTTCATCCACGTCTGAAAATCTGCTGCCCTCGAACACTAAGGCTGTTTAGAATGAAGTCCAGTATTAGAATGAGCGTTATCTTAGCTTTAGTCCACAGAGATTGCATGCAAATGAGGGAGCCACTTCACATCCTTCACATTCCAGTTCCTCTAGAGACGACACTGCCCCCCTCCTCCCCCCGCCCCCCCCTCTTAGGCTGTTTAACCCACTCACGTGGACCAGACACCTCTCCTAATTAATGAAGCCTGCATTCTACAAACATCAGATCTCTTTCCAAGCCAGCTCCCTGCAATGAGCTTCATTATTTACACCCCAAAGACAGTATTTTTTTTAATCAACCAGAAATGCCAAAGATGGATTTACAGGCAGACATACAATCAGACGCATTCATAAAATTTATGATGGTCCATTTACATAAAATTCCATGCTTACAAAGGCAAGCAAATAACATGGCAGAATGGTTACAACAGTTCCCTTTTAATGTGTAATCATAATGCTTAGTTTATGGCTATAAATGAGACAACTTGATTATATTTATGTTTTGCAGGAGGGCTTCATGTTACCATTTCTCTGATCTAGAGGTCTGCCTATGCCATTTTTTTTTCTTTTTTAAAAAAAACCTATTTAAACCTAATAATAAATGTAGCTGCTCTGATCATTAATATAAAGCAGCTACTGAAGTTGCATGTACAGTACAGTATGAATACAGTAAAAGCTTGGCACAGAGCCATGTGAGATACCTACAGTATGCATGTCGATGAGCGTGACCTATCTTTATCTTTATCCTGGAAACTTCACACCACCTACTCAGAATAGCTGGCATTGTATGAAGTGTTTAATCACACTAGATCTGCTTGGAATTAATGCGCATGTTGTTTTTTCATCAAATCGTCCTTTCCAGCTTCTTTAGCCCCCCTTTTACCCCCTCGTACCCTACACTGACTAACTCCACTTCTCTATTTCTCTGAGTGCTGAGGTCTTTTTGAGAGACTTTGCTTTGGCTCTGCAGTCAATGACCCCATGCCCTAGGGTTACACAAAGTCTAACACAGTTTCATGCATTTTATTTCTAAAGCCATACATGTAGTATCTGTACTTAACCGCAAAATATATCATGATTCTGTCTCTATAAACTGCAAGTGAACATTATTCTGCTGTTCAGCACTATGGATGGAGTCCTTAGGGTCACGGTGAGAAATCCCTCGCCTGCTGATGATACATCCCATCATATTAACCTCCTTGCCCTGCCAGAGTTAAAAATAAATAAATAAATAAAAAACCTACAACTGTGCACTAAAGCTGTAGCTAAAATCAGACTTCATCAGACACCAGTCAGCATTTTTACAAACCAGTTGGAGAAGTTGGACTTCCCTCGTACTCCCAATTTAATTGTTAACATTTCTGTACTCCATTGATTGACAAAAAAAAGCATAAAATATTCCTTTGCACTTAGGCCAAATAATGTCTAGTGAAGAAAGTTTGGGCTTTGGAATCACAATGCCATGGCATTCCCAAGGTTCCCACCAGTGAATGGCAGCATCCTGGCTTGTGGGATGCCTCATGGCCACTGGACAGTAACTACATCAGATTAGTGAGTCTTGATGACCATGTCATGGAGGATTATACTTCAGTTTATCCTTCAGGGTCATTGTAGTGGTGGAATAATTAAACTGACTACCCAGGACTCCAATGGTAGGAGGGTGCTTGCAAGATATGGATAAAAAAAAAATCAACGGAGACCCAAAGAGATTGTTTATGTACAGTACAGTATTTATGATTGTTTATGTACAGTACAGTATTTATGATTGTTTATGTACAGTACAGTATAGGACTCCATTCCTGCAGTTCAAACACTCAAAAAGAGAAATCTGAACATCACCATTCCGAAGAAGAGATTCTGTTCAACATCCAGTCAAGTAATTCCTAAAGGCACCCCGTCGCAGGTTAAAGTCATCAGTAAGACACTGGTTCACACCAGTAGACCTCTGTGATGTTCCATATTTTCCCATCAGCCCAGACACAGGTGGGACTTGACATGAATGCTAGTATTACTAGTATGTTGTTAGTTTAGATTAGTGTTTATTAGTTTATTAGTGGTAGTTAGTGTTTAGTTTAGACTTATTAATATTTTGTTTTAAATTTGTCTCTGCCTCCTGCCCATGTATTTCCTACCCCCCCCCCCCCCACCGCCCCTCCTCCCCCCCAATTTGAGTGCCTGCAGAGCACAGATTCTTTTACAGAGGCATTCTGGGTATTTGACATTAAACTTACTTTAAACTGGACATTGGCTTATTTAGATTACTAAAATACTAAAATATAATTGAAATTCAATAAAACTTTTCACAATTACTCCTGTAATTGTGTGCGTGTGTGTGTGTGTGTGTGTGTGTGTGTGTGTGTGTGTGTGTGCGCCACTCTGATGTTCCCAAGTAACCAATAGCCACCTTATCTAGTTCATTGCGCTAAATGGAGACGTGAATGTGCTGCCACTTGGGCCACAGCTTGAGTGACCCAAATAACCTGCATGTGTTCGGATTGTGGGAGGAAACTGGAGTACACAGAGGAAACCCACCAAACACAGGGAGTACATGTGAGCCCCACACACACACACATACACACACACACACACACACACACACCCCACACACACACACGCACGCACACACACACACACCTACCTAGTCAAAACCAGCAGAGGTCAGGCGGGCGTAAACGTGATCAGTCTAAACTCGGAAACAACAACACAAACAGGGTCAATATCAGAAACAGGTATTGAAGAACGTCTTGGTAACGACACTGGAGCTAATCGGCCGGTAGAGGAAACTGGTTGACGATGCCAGTAGAGGAAAAGAAAATGCACAATCCAGGACCGTTGCGTTAAAATGTATAGATTTGATTTAATTTTCCTGTGTAATAAAGTGCATGTAGAATTGTACCAGAACCTGATGCAGGACATCTTATGTATAAACACTACAGGTATTAGAAATGAGCAATTTCACATATTTAGTGTAGTGTTGTAACAAATATGAAGTGTATCATACTGTACAGTAATTCTGTAAAATTCTGAATCCTGGTTATGGCTTTGAAAGACGATCAGGTCTCCAGTTTCTGTTTCTCGCTCTGCATCACTGTGAAGAAAGCCTGAGAAAAAGCGAGAAAACTTCAAATCTCTGGTGTCTGTCTACCAGAGAGAGCAGAATCTTCCTCTTTGCATGTTGTTAGGAATCGGGTCTACACATTTCTTCTCTGCTTCTGCACAAACATCTTTGCCCAGGAGACTTCAGGGGAGTGAGAGACCTGCGAAAGGCCATTACCACAGTGCAGTGTGGCCCATCAGCAGAGCCGGACCCGGGAGACACCCGCACTGACGCTGACAAATAAATCAGGAGGAGTCTGTGACAGAATGCATCAGGGTGAAGCTGCACACTGCACACAGGAAGATGAAACAATGGTTTTTATGAATAAAAAAAAAAACGCAAAGATTTGGAATAGGAATAAGCTCTTAGTGCCAAGAACACGAATGAAGCAGAAAATCTGTTTAGTCGCTTTAAATTTGTTAAGATAGACGTGCATGGATGTGTCCGGCATCCTTCGGGAAGACTTACGAGAGGTACAGAGTTACTGTAGGGCAAAGCGGCGTTACAAGAGCCATGGAGCACTTTTAGCATCTCGCAAGGTTAATGAGAACAGTCTTCAGTGACTGAAATGCTCAAGTAGCTTTTATTGTATCATAATAATGAATGAACGGTATGAAGATAAAATAAAATAAATGAACTCCGAAGCCACGAGTAAAACGTATGTGCGGCGCACAGCCATTAAAGCGGAGGTGGAAAGAAAAATTTCCGAGCGGCCGCTACCTTCTCTAAGTGACGTCCCTTTTTTTTTTTTTTTTTTTGAAAAATATTTGCCTGCAGGTCACTGCTCCGTCTTTAAAGGTTTAAACGTTTTTGCTACAGAACATTAAATATCTCTGCGTTATAGGCTTGTATTAGAAGAAGATGATTTTATTAGCGTTCCTCTCCAGTCATTCCGTCGACTGCAGACGCCTGGCGTGGCCTACGACAGAGTATACACTGTCACTCACTCTGAGCTTCGGCTGTCAGAATCATGTAAAAGCGCGTCCCATCCGCGTCCCTTAATATCGCCCGTGGCTTAGTCTTGCCGTCTCGTTCGTCCATAGTGCCGCCATACTGAGTTAGTCACTTATGACTAAGTGACGGGACTGTGCACGTGTGTGTGTGTGTGAGAGAGAAAGAGAAAGAGAGAGAGAGAGAGAGAGAGGCCATGTCATCAGTGTAGAGTGTTGTCTTACATCAATGTGTCCGCTCGGCAGCCTGAGGGCTTAGCGGCTGATTACTTTCTGAGTGCACATGCCTCAAACGCTGCATCAAGTTGTCAGGGACTCTTTTCACGTCCGCCATTTCTCTTCCCCCCTTTCTGAGACAATAATATTGTAACCGCAGCAGAATGAAGTGTGGCTGTGTGAGACGGCAGACGGGAGACACTCCCCAAAGACGAAAAAAGAAAAGGCTGCAGTGGGAGAAAATTATCTCCTTCATTTGTTATTTCACATCACAATCGCAATCGAACACATTTTTACTACTGTAGGTCTCGTCTCGGTGTCGGACACGGTGGACCCGGTCAGGACTAGGGTTGGATATGGGTTGGGCTTTTTATGATACTGGTTCTTTTAAAAGTGTACTGGTGTCTGAACTTATCATTAACTGGTCACAAAAAAAATGGTGGATAACAATAAAGAACAGCGTTTAATTGGGAAAAACAAATAAAAACAAACAAACAAACAAACACACAATATACTAAAAGCTTCAAGTACATTTAAGAAAATATAAAACACAACAAATGTTCATACTACCCAACCCAAGTGCAATAATTTAACACAATTAACAGTAGAGAAGTTGGTAGGGCACTGGTGGCTCAGTGGTAGGTGTTTCGCCTGCCATGCGGAAGGCCCGGGTTCGATTCCAGCCAGTGCCCACACCCCAGCCACTGGATACAGTGCCGGTCCTAAGCCCGGATAAAATGGGAGGGTTGCGTCAGGAAGGGCATCCGGCGTAAAACCTGTGCCAAGTTGTAGTGCGGACTGGATATTCCGCTGTGGCGACCCCTTGCCGGGAGCAGCCGAAAGACCAACAACAACAACAGTAGAGAAGTTGGTATTCGTGGTCTTCTACAAAACAGCTTCAACTTTCAGGAATTCTTTTGCAGAAATATGACCATAATTGTCTTATCTGGGAAACCATGACACCTCTCCTGAATTTGCTGGGGTCGGAGGAACCGGGGCCGGACACACACACGCACACACACACACTGCCCGCTGATGTCCACAACACGGTACATCCCCACGGTACGACCCTGTGTGTCCTCACATGTTTTTTTTAGGTTTGACGTGTTTCCTCCTTTACATGCAATTGCTGAAAGACATCTGTTGCACATCACCGTGTCGGAAGCCTTCGTTGTGAAATACAGCCACACTTTAGTACGTTTAGCTTTAGGCAGTTTAATACAGTACAGTATAAGCGCGTTTAGCGTAGCTTAGCGAGGTAAAGCTACCTGCTGCCTTTAGAGCAAGTGTAAGTTCCACATTAACACGGATAGTCTCATTTCCAGAGTCGTGCTTTTAAGTTGGAATGTGAACGTAACATGGACACTCTTATATAAATACAACTAAAAGATTAGTTGTATTTATATAATTTGTTCTTTCCGGCTCACGTTTGCGTATATCTTCTCAGTCTGGAAATTACTTTTCATGGGCGGCGTGAGCATTTACGGGCAGTGGTGACTCAGTTGGTTAACGCTGTGGGTTACTGGGTTACTGATCAGAAGGTCTGGGGTTCGAGCCCCAGCATCGCCAAGTTGCCACTGTTGAGCCCTTGAGCATGGCTCTTAACCCTATCTGCTCCAGGGGCGGCTGTAAGCTGGCTGACCCTCTGCTCTGACCCCAGTTTCCTAATTGGGATATGTGAAGAAGACAGTTCTACTGGCACTGGGTTTCAGTACCCGACCCTAGTCAAGACCAGATCTGCAGGGACATCACTACATTGCCTGATTTATTTGTCATGTCATTTTTGTGACTGGATGTAAAACTTCCTGCTTCAATATCGTGACTCATTTCTAATTAGATTTTTTTATTTTTTATCTAGATTTTATTTTTTTTACAGTCATTTGAATGTCTATGCACATCCCTAGCTTTTTATTTTATTGATTTATTTTATATTTGGCTTATCTTGTGTGTTATCAAGAAAAAAAACAGCCTAAGCTTTCAAGCTTGCAGCAGTTGTACACAGTGAAGATTCTGCCGAGAGCAGCAGCGGCACCGAGTCTGGCTTTTTGAAATGCATGCGGTCGGATAATCCGAGTTTTACAGTGAGGTTGGATCGGTAATGTGCAAAGAAAACCTGAATCAATCTCACTCGCTCTCTCACTTACAGTACTTACTGAGTGGTGGTACAGTATGTGTGGGTTGCACCGAGATGTTAAAGGTATGTAATAATGAGGTACTACGAAATATAATCCTGAACTTTTCATTAACTATTTTTTTTCAGTTTTTATTCTTTGGACTGTGGGAGGAAACCGGAGTACACGGAGGAAACACACCTAGCACGGGGAGAACATGCAAACTCCATGCACACAGACCCAAGGTGGGAATCAAACCCAAAACCTGGAGGTGCGAAGCTACAGTGGTGATCACTACGTCACCGTGCCACCACTACCCCTGGACTGAAGTACTGAATTACTACTTGATACACTGTGGATTTAATGATGGTTTAAACAGGTAGACAAATGACAAAACCTGCACAAAGGAATATAGTTTTTGGTGGAAAGTGAAACATAGCAATGTTGAATAAAGATTATTTGAATCTATCTGACGATAGGAAAATTGTCTTATGATTATTTTATTAAGGTTGACTTGACTCTCATGGTGCAGGTGATCAAAGAATTGACAATGAGCTTCTTCTATATGTGTTTTATGATTTGCATGCTCCATCTTTTATTGTGAACTAGCAGAGGTGTGTAGAGGAGCCAAGAATTTGTACTCAAGGGTAACTGTACTTCAAAATAATATTACTCAAGTAGAAGTAAAACGTACTCATCCAAAATACTATTCAAGTAAGAGTAAAAAGGTATTTGGTGAAAAGTCTACACAAGGACTGAGTAACTGTTTCATTGTAATATCTGATTTATTATTATTATTATTATTATTATTATTATTATGCAATAAAATGAATGCATAAAACTAAATATCTTCACAAAATAGTAAATTAGGAACAAAAAACACAAATAAAAAAAAATCACAAAATAAAGCCTTTAAAACAAATGCCTACTGTAGGTAACGTGTGTATGTTTGAGCAGTTATTTATATATATATATATATATATATATATATATATATATATATATACAGTACACACTACCGTTCAAAAGTTTTAGGACACTTTCTAACTCCATGATGGTTCCTGATGTTTATTTCTTTCTACATTGTAAAGTTTTGCTGAAGGCGTCCAGTAACTGCATGAATCTCCTTTGAACAGTTGATATTGAGATGTTTCTGCTACTTCTGCTCTGTAAAGACTTCATAACGCCTCTAATCTGAGCTGCTGTTAATTGGTCATTTTTCAGGCTGATAACTCTAAATGAACTTCTGGTCTGCAGCAGAGGGAGGTTTTGGTCTCGTCCTCCTGGGACGGCCTTCATGAGAGACAGTTTCATTATGGTGCTGGACGGATTTTGCAAATGCACTTGACACAATACTGTTCTTGCAGGAACTATTACAGAAAGGCCGACCTCTGTGTCTTACAATAACAACTAACTGGTGTTTTTCTTGTTCTTATGTAATTACTGTATATATATATATATATATATATATATATATATATATATATATACTATTATGTTAACATTGTAAAATTAAATAAAACAGCTGAACTAAACGTGCCATGTTTCCTTCACTGTCTACTGCGCGTGCTCATGTGACTACATGTGTTTTCTTTTACTGCAGCTGATTGGTCAATCAGAGTCATGTGATTAGTGTTGCTACGTCTGATTGGTTAAACACAGTCACGTGGTCGATCCACCAGCTGCATTTCTCAGGCAAAAGTAAAGAATATCTAATGTGTAGAATAAATGATTAGAAAAGTAACGCGTGTAGCTGAATGTAGAGGATTAAGAGTAGAATCACAGAGGAAAAATGGAAAAAGTAGATCAGTTAAAAATGAAGTTTTGTCTTAAACGATAACAGCGCTGTTATTTCAGCCAGAATGAAAATATGAACTAAAAAATATTCACTTTATCTTTTCTAATTAATATCTATTGCTGCAGGTGTTTGTTTACATTGAGACAGAAGCGCATTAGTAGATTATTATACAGTAGATTATTAAATCCAGCACATAACTGTTCAATATTTCTCTTATGGTGCAGGTTAAACTTTAGTGCAGTACACTATCAAAACTTGCTGTTTATAATCTGGAATAAAACTGCTCATGACGTCACCTCTACACAACATTCTGATTGCATTCATGACGTACAGTAGGTTTAATTTCAGACGAATACTGGCGTGTTCCTGGGCAGTCTGAGGAACACCAAGTAATCTGCAGGAACCCAACACACACCCCGAACGAGGACGTGAAGCAGCTCCTCTCCGTACCTGGAGCTCCGGTTGGTCCTGGAGCTCCGGTTG
Source organism: Channallabes apus (assembly GCA_030522415.1). NCBI lineage: Eukaryota > Metazoa > Chordata > Actinopteri > Siluriformes > Clariidae > Channallabes > Channallabes apus. The sequence continues at coordinate 762,462 of CM060116.1, read as the reverse complement.
GGCCTGGAAGCGTCGATGTTCCAGTAGCTGCTGCACCTCAGTGTGCATCGCCTCAGCCAACATACTGTGTCTATTGCACTTTTTAAACGAGGTGAGTCTCTAATAACAATGAAAACAGCAGCATGGTAGATCATTTAGCTATTTAATGTATTATAGTGTAGATCTTCTTTATTGTACAGCACAGTATTTTTTGAGATGTAGCCATTTTTATGGATTTACTCATATCCAGTACGTTTAACAATATTCGTTTAATTAAATCTACTTTTAAGCCCTTGCTTTTCTATACCGCACTCAGGGCGTAAAATACCTCGAGTGCTTCGATCATATTTGCACATAAGCCGAAGGTTTAATTTTATTCATACATGCTTTGCAAAATGTTTGCATAATAACTTATTTGCTGTTCACCGCACATGGGAATCTTATTCCTGGACTAACTGTATGTAAATTATGGTTATTTAAAATATTGTTATGGAAATTACATACTGATAGTTTAGCAGTTGATACAGTGATAATAAAGAGGGGAAAGAAGAGGTGTTTTTTTTATATATATATATATATAAGTAATATATTATATATACTTTTTTATATATATATATATATATATATATATATATATATATATATATATATAGCACAATCAATGGTTCCGCTTTGATTTGTACATCTCTTTTGTGTGTGTGTGTGTGTGTGTGTGACTATACACATATAACCAGAAACAAATGTGCTGTAAATGACATTAATCTTAGTTACTCTGTTTAAATTATAAATTAATACATTTAACAGCCAAGAATAAAATAAAAAATGAGAAAGAAAGAAAGCAGCCGGAGGTCAAAACTGGAAGCATGTTTTAATATTGCTCTACCATTATCCTGAAAGGCATAATTGGAGTTACACATCTGAATTGATCGTAGTTACAGAATCATAGGTCTCTCTTTTTGCATTGAACAATATATACAATGTAAAATAAATACATTTACACAAATGGACAGAATCGTTGGGAGCACACTGTATGGTACACGTCACAAAAATATACAAGTAATTGTTTCACTGATGTTCAGCACATCTAGAGCTACAGACATGGTTCTCACTACAGGCTGTTTCAGCAACTCCTGGACTGAAATTGATATCATCTTATTTCATCATATACATTTTGTTTTAAATACCCCACCCCCTGCCCCGCCCCACCCCCTGCCCCGCCCCTTTTCCCTTTCTTCAGTTCTCTCCGTTGATTAGTGTTGATTACATTTTGCTGCATGTTTGACTTCTGCTGCAAGAAAAAAAATCCTTCAATACATTCCAAAGGCGTGAATAAATACAACCCATTCCCATAAGGTCATCTATAATAAAAAATAGCAGTTGTTTGTACATCATCTATTTTTTCCCCCTTGTATTTCTATTTTTCAAAATAGTCCAATAAATACAGCATTTTTGATCTAAGTCAGTTGCAGAGTGTGAGTCCTGATTGCCGCACATATTGCTTTAAATAAGAAAATACAGTATGTTGGGAAAAAAAAATGAAGAAAGTACCGCTGGTAATTTACACTTTGATTTCTCTCCTCCAATATGTTGAAACCGACAGAGCAAACAGAGCCTTGTGTTCATGATCTCAGTTAACCTCAGGAGCACACTGTTACTGAAAGTCACACAGTTCACAAAATCCAAATTGTGGAAGAATCCATATTTTTGTATGAATTCCTCGTGCAACAGAAAGGAAATACTCAAGACCCGGGGCAACTGATCCCAAGTCAGCTCTTATAGGGCTACGCACCCAGGACCAGGACTGCTTGCTGCAACATCTGCGTGACGTTAGAAACTTACAGAACTGAAAGCTCAGCTCAAATCACCTAAAATGATCTGCCATGTCCATCATGTTTGCACGGTGATCTGTACCATAGGCGTAAGAAAGACAGAAATGTAAAAGACAAAGGAAAAAGAAGAAGAAAAATCACAAATAATTCGAAAAAAAACTCGAAAGTGCCGATGTCCGATCAACAGCAGGAAGCGTCCAGTTATTGACCTTCTAGCGATAACTTTACACTCTCCAAAGCACTCTTTAAAGAAACCATAGACTCCATATAGCTACAGTAATGGCAATAATTACACAGTATTTAAAGAACACAGGAGGAAAAGAAAATAACAAACAAACAAACAAACAAACCCTTTTCCCTGTTTTATTCCAAGAATGACTTTTTTTTTAGTCCTTTTCTTTTTTATTTAGCACACAAACTGGAAGCGAGAGCGTCAGAAACCGGATCCTACACCAAAACAAATAACGTTCCCTTGCAGCCTCAAGGATTTAAAGATAATATTACAAGAGTCGCTCAGCATGGAAGGCCTTATGTACAGCAGCGTGTAAAAAAAAAAAAAAGAAGAAAGAATAATAATAGTAATAATAATTTTTAAAAATCCACTATAATTTTGAGATACTCAAAAAACTTTTTTTTTTTCAGTTTAACCTACAGTAAGATATACAGTGTTAGTCTACAGGAAAGTAGTTAGTTAAAATGATCTCCTTGTTTTTTCTTTTTCTTTTTTAAATATATCGCTCCTTCCTTTAAATAACTGTTTAATCACTTATACATCATGATAGATTACATTGATCATGAAACTGTTGATCTAGCAGTACCTTCGCACGAGTCCTTTACGTCAGAAAGTTATTTGAAACCCATCATCCATGTCTCCTGAGGATTCGTACATCCAGTAATGTCTCTGATTCTCTGATTTCTTTAAAAAATTTGAAAAATTGATGGCAGACAAAAAAAAAAGTAGAAAGAAGAATACGATTGCATCATATGGAGAGAAAAAAAAATAAGAAAGACTTCAGGGAAAATTACAGTAGACACAGAACACACAGAAGCTGAACTTTTTTTTTTTCTTTTCCATTTAGTTCCAATAAAATGTCTCGGGTTAGTTTTATAATCTGTTCATTTACAATATACAGTGTTAAAGAATAATCAGGAAAATCCCCCTGTAGACCTACTAATACTGACATATCTCTAATGCGTGTAGTGGAGAGCTTGCTCAGTTACGTGACCTCCGCTAAAATAAACTCCATATTGTAGATTACATCATGATATCATGGCCATGTTTGATCAAAAGCACATGAAACTAGAGCTGTGTTAATGTTCGTCCCTAAGTGCTAATATACTGCTTTGATTAAAAAACAATTATATCAGTAAAAGTAAGTTTGGTGGTAATATTAATGCATATATCGTTGTGTTGAGTTCATGTTCATGGTCCTTCTGGCCACTGAATATCATACTGTAAATATTAACCACAGAAAGGAAAGTTAAAGCTGCAAGAAATCTTGTTAAAAAAAACAAACAAACAAACAAAACGAAACAATCAAACAAAACACGGGCACGAAACAAAAATTGCATAAATTTACACTCCTTTGAAAACCTCTATTGCTTAAAGAAGATAGCAAGTGTTCTGTCCCGACTCGTAACAGTTACCGAAAGTGTTAGAGTTGGTAGGAAAAAAAATCATTAACAAAATGCGATCAAATGCTTGCATGATGTCCAAACTACATATTTACACCCTTCAGTATAAATGCACTGAGATAAAGTACAGTAAAATATCAATAAATAAATTAGTCTATTCCGTGTCCACTACAGTACCTCTGTTTTGTATTGCATGAGAGACTAATGCTCAGGATATTCCCTGAAAAGAGGATGGAGAAATCACTAAAAGTGGCTAGAAGTGTTTGGAAGACTCGAAAGAAAAGAAGAAAAGAAGAAGAAGAAGAAGAAGAAGAAGAGGGGAATCGAGCCCCGGTGGTTTAAATGAAGATTAGGAGCAGGTTCTTCAAATGGGTGGAAAAAAGACAGAATTAAACCAAGAAACAAACAAACAAACAAACTAAATCTCTGTTTGGCGAATGCGCTGTCGAACTGCTCGTGAGGTCAGGTGGTAACACTACTGCCTGCTGTTAGTTAGAGAGGGACTATTGGACGTGGGTTCGGGACATTCCAGTTTCATTGGCATCCCACTCAGTGGAACGGCTTCCTTTGGCAGGGTTTGTCATTCTTGGATCCAGGTTCCATTTAAGGTGAAAATCAACAAAAAATTTTCTTTGAAAGCTCTAAAAACTGCCCCGGTTTTCAGAGATGACAAGTCCAAAGTCGGTTCGAAGTCCTGCTGATGAATAGTACAAGTTCTTTTTTTCCTCAACAGCCACATTTTATTCGTTCTTTTATGCATCGTGCATTCTGTCCGCACAAAAGTGGAGTTTTGTTAAGGGTCAGTTATTAGATACCGTTGTTTATGGAGAAAAGTTTTTCAAACGGTATATCAGTCATAGCCTGGCCGGTGCAGTCAGCACGCCCGTGTGTGTCTGTGTGTATGTATGTATGTGTGTGTGTGTGTGTGTGTGTGTGTGCGAGTGTGTGTGTGTGTGTGTGGCCGTGTGAGACCACAGACCCGGTCTAGGCAGCGCTGGTGGAGCTAGACCTTGGCCTCGAGCAGCTCCAGGAAGAGTTTGTGCATGGGCACCTTTCCGTCCTGTTTGATGCTGTAGAAGTGCTGCACGGCTTTAGTGGACGTCTGGCGCAGCAGCGGCAGCGTCATGAGCAGCTTCCCGGCGCGGCGCGGGTCCTCTGCGTGCTGGTTGCCCTCGTAGTCCTGCAGCGCCTCGTGCAGCACGTCCTGCAACTTCTGCACCGCCTCCACATCCTCTATGTGCATGGAGTCTACGCGTGAAAAGACACAGATGCTGTGTTATATACCGTTTAAACAGCGTAAAGATTTATAGATAAATAAATAGCGTATCTTAGTCCACATGTTTTCAGAATATAATGACACATTAGATAATCAGATCTTAATCAACATGTTTATTCAAATTTAATGATATTTTATGAAAATGTACTGCCTCTTAAACATGCAGCAAACACTAATTATATACTTTTAATTCAAAAGAAGCTTAAAGGAGATAATTGTTTGTGAAATGTTGGTTTAAAAAAAAAAAAAAACAAGCTGAGGATCACTGCTAAAAAAGTGAGGAAAAAGGGATTGACTCGTCCTTTCTGCCAGGCTGGAGCTCAATTCTACAGTGATTAAATGCACACTGGAGTATTAAGCAGCGAGGTTGCGCTCGGCGCATGTTTACAAGGCTCTCTGCGGGCCTGATGAATGGCACACGCGACAGGAACAACACTTGGAAGCGAGCTGATACGAAGCACGAGCCTGAACAAGAGGAGACAATGAGACGCCTTTCAGGCGTCAATCCCTCCGCATGACTGGCATTGTCGAAGAGGAATGTCAGACAGGATCCATTTGCATATTTGCTTGTTAGCAAGGCATGCACGCCTGGCGGAGCACCTCTACGACTGTAGCTAGACTCATAGAACTAAATGCTCTTTGCTGGAACATTCTCCAGGGGTTGTACTCTATTGAAAACACCGAGCTGAAGGCGGTTCTGCCAAATAGTTGGCATACAGAATGCTAGCGGAATTTTTAATGCTTTTCTGTACCGACTCAGGAAAGTCTCGAGGAGGAGGAAAGAAAAAAAAAAAGCCTTTACACAGCCACTCGGGTAAAGATGGTGCTTTAATGGGCCGCCAAATCTTAAAGAACGCTTCAAAGCCAGCGCATTGTCATGTGAGCAATAAGCCGTTCTCACGGGAGTACATGACTCCACACAAGTCTTTAGCCAAGCGATTGCAATCCATGCCTCACTCCGAGTCGATGCGAACATGCTAAATAATAACTGCGAGGTCACATACTGATGAGGAAAAAATCGTGCACGCGAGTCCGTCTGTGTTGTCGCTGCTAGCTCGGCGCACTGCTAGTTTTTTAGAAGCGTGTACAATCTGTCTGCTGCACATACTGTAACGGCTCAATATTCCAAGCCTTCACTGTCAGGACACCCAATCCGAGCCCATCTAGAATTCAGACAGCAAGGTCTTGTCCATCAGTCACATGGGCTTTGGCCATCTGAAAAAAGTGACCCGTGACGGGAGCGAAATCCCTGCCAGGAAAATGCTTAACTGCACCTTTCCAGCAAACCTGCCACGAAGACACCGCCATCAATCTAGGTATCAGCAGAAGTGCCAGACAACTTATACCACTGGGGGACACGTATATATCATTGTCCAGGCTTGAGAAGCGAGGTCTCATTGCTCTAAAATGTAGTATTTGCTTATATTATATAAGAAATAGAAATTCCTAGAGAGGGCCATGCTACAGTACAAATGATGCTGGAGAACAAAGACAGGTGAGTTAATGATGTCATCCTGTAAGGAGCGCTTTAACACCACATCAAAGTGTACCGACACCAGAGCTTTTCTAGGGTCACCTCGAGCGTGTGACATGACATGAGAGAGGAATGCGGAGGGAAAGAAAGAAAAAAAAGTGAAAGCAAAGACGATGATTGGGAACACCAAGTTAAGTAAACTGATTATTTTTGTGCAGACGGTTGATTAGCAGAACTGAATCACTGGCTGTTATGGTTCGTATTTATGTAGCCAGCTGGCGTGACCAGAGAACATGTCCAGCTCAGGACGGAGAGAAATGATGCATCGAAGTCCTTTGGAATAAATCTGCACATCACTCTGGCCTCTTTTGCGTTTCCCCCCCAAAAACAATCACCACCCCGTCGGTCTCTAGGCGCGCGGTCATCGACGAGAGGGATGAACCGTTAATTACAAAATCAATTAAAAAAGAATTTCTCGAGAGCCGCGCACCCTCTCCTTCTGGAGGGCAGCAGGGGCCGCGAGTGTCCGGCGGGCCGAGCTGTTGTCTGTGAGCGCGAGCAAGAGCAATCTGCTTTTTCATTTTTCAGCATGGCCAGACCCAGCCGGAGATTGATCGTCACATATGGCCTCAGAAAACAAACTGTCAATACCTTGAACGCTGGAGAATTTGAACAAATAGCTGCCCTCCTATTCAAGCTGCTCGCTGCATCCCATTTAACAGATTTTATCGACAGTTTCCTTCTTGTAATTAAAGGGGGGAGGGCGATGAAAAAACACCACGGCCAGCAACCATGATAAAGTTCAAAGATGGGGTCAAAGGAAAGGAGCCGCGGGGGCAGGAGGGGCGCGCATCTGAGCGTGTTATTGACACGCAGGTGATCATTGATGGGCTTCTTGTTTAAGACGTGTCAGAAGATGGACTTATGCTAATAAGAGAGAAGGGACATGCCTTCAGACAATGAGGGATGGTGGGGGAGGGGGGGGAGCTGAGAGCTCTTCTTTATCAGTGTAATCTGATGGATCTCTGCCTTATAAGACCACGGTGGAGAAAGACATCAGTAGATGTATAAATGCCAACACACACTCTGGCACTTTATTAGGAACACCTGTACACCAGCTCCTTCATGCAGATCATCCAATCATATGGCAGCAGCATCACAATGCTTTAGTTATCAGTAAATACATAATCAAGAGTTTTATTTGCTTAAGATGAACAAAAATATTAGCGTGAATAAGGCTTGACTAGGTTGTCGCTGATGGTTGGTTTCTGTATTTCTGAAACTGCTGATCCCTTGGGCTGTTCACACGCGAAAATCTTTAGAGTTTACACCGAAGGGTGGAGAAAAGCATCCTGTGACTTGAGGTTCTGAAAGCAGATGAGTGCGATGAAGGAAGAATAGCCAGACTGGAACACGACAGTTCCTTAAAACCACCATGCTTTACAACTTGGGTGCATCTCAGTATTTATGCCAAACCGTCACGTTAATGTGCTACGACCTCACCGCTGTCCCGCTCCTGTCAGACACTACAGTCCATGACTGCTGAAGATTGGAGAAATCTCACTGGACAATACTGCAATCTACAGCGGTCCAGTATGAGTGATTCTGCACCCTGAGAGCTTGGAGCTGGAAGCTGCCTGGACTGGGACCCTGGTGTGGTCTCCTGCTGTTGTCCCTCACCTTCATCAGGATATCATGTGTATGAGCTCTAAATAAGATCTGACCATTCTCATGTGATCTCTCTCATCAACAAGATGGTTTTGTTTTTGTCCCCTAAAGTCATACTTTTTCGGCTAATTGGGAATCGAACAAATGAGCAGATCTACAGTTCAGGTGTTCCCAATAAAGTGGCCAGGGAGCGATATATAAAATGTTATATAAAATCCTAAACGCTATAAACACGTTTAGCAAAAGTGCAGTGGCTCACCTGAGTTTGCAAGCGCGATAGCTTTCAAAGTCACGAACTCCTCTTTCTCCAGCTTCATGCTCCGGTACTTCTTCACCAGTTGCAGGATGGCGTTGTTCAGGTCCAGCAGGCCAGCCAGTTTGGACTGGTCTTCATCCATGATGTAGTCCTCAGCGTACACCAGCTTGTCCTCGAACGACAGTGACCGGTAGACCACACGCAGGATCAGGATCTCCATCCATGCGCTCTGCAGCAGACTCATCTGATCAGCCAGCGACAGCGAAGAGAAACCTATGGAAAATAAATAACAACAATCCCGAATTTAGTCTCAAACCTCTCGCCGGAGCATTTTCGAAACGTCTCGAAACCAAGGCGAAGCGAACATTATCGGCAACTCTTGGTGCCGTTGGCGAGTCCGTGGGATTTGAAGTGTATTGGCGTTCTAAAGTTGTGACTGCAGAAGGATGGAGGGAACAAAGAACGGAGGGAGGGCGGCGAGGCGCCCCGGCGCGAGGCTAGGCTCTTGTCTCACTCTGTGCAGCAGGCCAGGGGGCATCCTGCGGGAGGGAACTCCTTATCTCCCCAAACATGCAGCATGGATCAATTCTTCCCATCACAGAAGCTGAAAGACTAATTGCTTGCCTCAAACTCCCTTCTTCTTCCTGCCCACCTCATTCATATCACTTACTCTCTCTCTATCTTCTTCTCCTCTCTTCCTTGCACACCTCATCCTTTTTATTCCCTTCGCTAAAAAAAACCCTGAAACAGACTTAGAGGAGCGAGAATATAATAGCAGGACGGGAGATACAAATGGACAGCAGATTGAGAGAGTGAGAGCGAGCGACCTGAAGCAGTCGGGCAAAGCGGATAAAACCCGGGCGCGTTACAGCGGCATCATGGGGACGTACAGCATCATGTGACAAACAAGGTGTTAGCTGATTGGTGGGAAAGAAACGTTTAGCCTTAACAGGTACCACCATTAGTTTTTGTTCGATTCTGAAAGATCTTATTAAGGTTATGTTTTTAGATGAAGTGCAGATTTATTAGCCGGACTGCTAAAACCCGTGGTCTTGTTAGAGAGCGCCGAGCAGTCGGTGTGCTTCCTGGCCTGCTGGCGGACGCCGAGTGCCAGTTGGCAGCCGCGTCTGACGCTACTCAATAAAATCATCGTATGACTTTTTTTTTTAATGAAATTCTTCAATGACTTTAAAGATACACCATTCTCGCAAATGAAGACGGAGCCAATGCACTAAAAATATAAACCCTTACATCCTTCACTCTCACTCTCTCTCTCTCTCTCTATTTCTCTTAATTTTTAACAAATCACCTGAAATGACACTATACTACGCTGAAACTGGGCATCTTTTAGGTGTCAAGCGAATAGATTCTATGCATTCTAAAGCTGAGACAGTACAGGGGTGAGTTGCACAGCTAGAAGAGCCACGCTGGGGGTGGGAGAGAGGACAGCAGTGGCAGATGGACAGAGCCCGTAGCCTGGAGCTCCCCGTGTGCCATATCATAGCCCTCCCTCCCAGTCACTGCTGTTAGTAAATAATTAGATTTACACGTTCCCTGATCTCCAACACGTCTCCCCACAGAATAATTAAAAGCTGGATGATTATTTTATTGAGTGGAAGGAGGCAACATCCCCTACCACCCCCCCCCCAACTCCACCCCCAAATCTCCATCCCACCTTTACCGAGTTCCATCGACGATTTTATCGGGAGGCCGGTCCCAGCTTTTACGGTTGTCATGCCAGCACAGGCATCCAATTTTTCTTATCTCCCTGATTAATACAAATGCAGTTTCGGAACGCATTAATTAACAGATACAAATCTGCGTTCTCATGGCCGGATCGATGGCGTGAAGAGAAGGAGGCATCAATGTGAATTTACTGCCGAAGACGGAAGAGGTGTCTATATTGACAATTACGTCGGGGGGCCAAACTTGAAAGTTGTGTCCCGCGCTCTTTTCTTCTCGCCCGTCTTTCTGTTAATTCATTTCACAAAAGAGCCGTGAGATAAGAGTGATAGTGGCTCACCTTTAAAAGCCAGGGGGTGGCCGGGGAAGATCATTAAAGAGACGAATTAAATACCGGCGATGGCGATGTGGACGACGGTAAACGCATTTCTTCCTCAAAGGAGCGACAGTAATGCAGACGACTCGGTGAGAAGCGCGGAACCTTGTATTATCATTCGCTGCAGTGATTAGGTGGAAAGTCCATGTCCAGGTTTCTGGCCAGTTTCAGAGCCTGAACAGGCAGGTTTTATTAATTCATTATTTTATTTCTTTATTATTATTATTATTATTTTGATATCCAAGTATATCTTATATTAACAAGTATATCTTCAGTAGATTCGTACTCTTTAAAGAAGGAACCGAATGACACCAGCAGGCACCAACACCAACGTCTTCTTCAAAAGAAAGAAAAATGTGAATCGTTTCATGGAGCAGAAAACGATAAAGCACGTGGAACATGGAGGAGCGGTCGGCTCTAATAGCCTTTGTGAATTCAGCAGTGGCTTTTCAGCATGTGCATGTGTGTACAGTATGTTCATATGTGTGTGTGTGTGTGTGTGTGTGTGAGTGTGTGTGTGTGTGTGTGTGAGAGAGTACTGTATGTGTGCGTGGCATGTTGCAGGTTGACAGAAAGAGGCTGTGGTGCAGCCAAGCGAACTTAACCCCTACTGGGCACGAGAGCTCAGCTACAGAGTTTGCCAAATCTCTTCTGACTGCACATTCACACCGCTGAGAAGGCTTTTGAGTGAGCAGACACACACACACACACACACACACACACACACACACACACACACACACACACACACACAGTCTTTGCATCACCACTTCCTTGTTTTTTCAAAGAGCTTCCACTGACGGTCTTCGTAATATAGTCTATGGGTTCTGTTTAAAACACACTGGTCTTGGTATCACACAACAACAACAACAACGTCAAAACAACGTCAGTTTTACGTGTCCACTCTAAAAAATTAACCCCTGTTCTTTTTCCTTTGACTCCCTGAGACTTTATCTAGACGTGAACGTGTTAGTAGTTTTACATCATACACACCTGAGTCACTGATCACATGGACACGAGGATCATCTCCACTCGAGTCACAGGTAAAGTATCAAAGAGAAAGCTGGAGCAACATCACGATGCATCAGAGCACATCAGCATGCAACATCTGTATCATCTGGACAGAGTAGAGACTCGTATCACAGGACTTGAGTTAAAACTGTGTTTCAGGAGATTTCTTTTTCCTCGACTTCGTATTATTGGGACGCAGAGAAACAAACAAAAACTGCTTTTCTTTTCCGTGTGTGTGTGTGTGTGTGTGTGTGTGTTAAGCGGATTAACCATTAAAGTCTGCTCATCATTCATCCCATGCCTTAGTGTGTGTGTGTGTTTAAAAAGATTGGGCACTAAGCCTCTTCTCATGTCCGGCGCTGCTAGCGTACACGTACACAACACGTCCGGGCTTCAGTCACGCGCACGGCAAATATTGAGCTTCTGAAAACGTGCGCAAAACAAAAACCAACATGAAAAAGACAAACAAACGTGTGTGTGTGTGTGTGTGTGTGTGTGTGTGTGTAAACAAAAGTCTCTCAGGTCTTTAGGCTGAGGAAGTGATGACAAGAGATGCACACACACACACACACACACATCATGCTCCTGTTCCCGTTCCTCCTCCAGCTGACTGCTTTTCCCTCAGGCCTTTCTTTTTTTTTTTCAATTTTTCCGTTACACAATAAATTATGTTTATGCTTCTGCTTCTGTCACAAACACTTTGTTACACTCGAGTCATAAAGGGGTTTCCACTCTGACATTCCATAACTGACTAAACTGCAGTTGACCCCGATCGAGCGCTCGCTTCGGTTACAAAACCCCGACGAGAGAGAGAGAGAGAGAGAGAGAGAGAGAGGAAAAAAAAAGCATTCAATTTGCTCCATCTTGATACGTTGAGCCGAAGCTGAAGCTGTTAACGTCTTCGTATGGCATGTTGGATATCTTGTTTGTGTGTGTGTGTGTGTGTGTGTTTTTCCTTCGTGCAGGATTTGGCGCTGCCTCTGGGGAGGGGGGGTGGGGCGGGGGTGGGGGGGGGTGATGCCTCCTTGTCGGCTAATCACAAAGTGTGTGCAAAGCCGCTTGATTCTAATGCACCTAATTAGCAATCGGCAGCCTCTTAATTGCATACATTAAGGGCCGATTGGTGGCGCAGATTAATTCAAAAATACTCAGGCAGCTGGTTAAGATGCCACGGATTACTGTACGGGCCGCGCTTTTCCACTTAATTAGATATGAAAACGAAGCGTCCGGGCCGGTGCGGCGGGAGAAGAGGAGCTCCCTGGACTATAATAAAGTGACCGCATGAGAGACACTCTCACAGATGGAGTGACATTAACAACCGGGATGGGAAGCCATTTCAAACAATGAAATATCAATATTTACATTTTAATTACCCCGCTTGCCGGCGGTCTCGCTCTCTCTGGCTCGCCGTCGAGTGCCTCCATCGTGACCGCTTGGCCAGGGGGCTCAGAGGAGGCAGGAGGGTTAGGTGGCACTAGATGGAATGCGGGATGACATTTCGGTTCGAGATGCTTTTCACTGGGTTTTTGCACTGAAATATGGGATTGATAACAATCCTAGAATCTGATTAGTCAAACTTCTAGTGATTACAATATGTAGATAGAGTATATATAATATATATATATATATATATATATATATGAGTTCCTCTGTGTTCTCACGCTGGTAAAGGAAGTCGTGGTTCTTTCCTCAGGAGGAATCTGAGTTTCTCCTCTATAATACTTTGACCTGGACTTGTGTTCGTCTCCATAATCGTGATTTCCTGCTTCCTGCATCGATAACGAGCCACTAAACTGGTCCAAGGATGATACTGGTATAACACTGAGCGCTGACGTGTGTCACTACATCCTGCACTGCTGTGGAGCTCTGAATGCTCGTGGACTGCAGTTCTAGTCTCTACACGGACACTGAGTGCTTTTGTCTTCTTGTTGAACTGATGCTGAGTGAAAGTAAGCAATTTGTCTCTTCATATAGAAAATTACTTTAAATAAAAGCCAAAAACCCAGCAATGTACATAAATGTAATATAAATTAAAGGAATTGGAACACAGGTTTCACTAAAGATACGATTTACAAACGTGTCGTTTCTGTACCAGCCTCAGCAGCGACCTCATTTCCCCTCTCGTCCGTTCCAACCCCTCAGCATTCAGCATCAGCAGTAAACTAATCACCTCCTGATCATCCGTCATCATCTGCACCTGTTTCTCACTCGGTCAGGACTTAATGTAGATGTTTCTTTATACTTGAATGATTCATGGGTCACTGTGTGGCTCAACAAACCAGAAACACATTCCTGTGACACTGCTCAGGGACTGCAGGGAAAATAATGAAAATGAGAGGAAGCCTGGAGAACTATTCCTTAAGGTACACGAATGTCTGGAGGTTTGTAGGCAAAGTATGAAGACGTTATAGGGAGGTCAATACTTTTGCAAAGTACCGTATGTCTTCCACACGTAATAACTGGAGCAGGATCCATTGGAGATTCCCATTTTTATTATAACTTCATTTCAAAGACAAAAATGTCCCTCATCAGACTCTAATTGCATACCTGGAGTTTAGCCTCATCTCAAACATGATCAGTACATGAATGCAACACACACACACACACACACACACACACACACCTATAAACAACAAACACTCATCTGTGCGCATTGGGCCTTTTAATAGAATGTCTTCCCAGAGAGCCTGTGCTTAAAGCAGCCGCTTAATGTTTCTGAGATGAGACACGACTCCCCATTCCACGGCAATGAGCACCTTTTAATTTCTGCAAAAGGCACGGCTGAAAATCTTAATTAATTGTTTCATACTGCTTCAGGGTCATTATGCAATGCAATAAAGGCCATGTAATTATGAAATTTTACAGCCATTACCGAGGCTGATAGCTCGTATTTCATCATCAGGCGGCCCGATGGCTTTCCAGGCGCACGATCACGCGTGATGGACTACGCGCGGATCCATCAGGGCCCAAACAATACGCCGGCCGGGCCTGCTGTAATAGCTACCCACAGATGAAGCGACAGATAAAGATAAACTATAAATCCAACAGCACGGATGCTAACATGGGGCCTGAGAGGGGGAAGGAGCAGCAGCCGGGTGTGTCTGACTCTCTCTCTGTATATCTGTGTCTGTGTGTGTGTGTGTGTGTGCGTGTGTGTGTACTGTATGTCTAAGGCTGGATGCTATGGAGAAAACTAAAATGTGTGTGAAAGGGAAGAGTTGAAACTAAGTGGCATCAAGACAGATTTTAAGCTATAAAGAGAGAGAGACAGACAGAGAGGGAGAGAGAGAGAGACAGACAGGGAGAGAGAGAGAGACAGAGTGAGAGACAGAGAGGGAGAGAGAGAGAGAGAGAAGTGAGCACATGGCTTGAGAGATGATGATGAAAATATCATTCTGTGTCAATTTTATGGTAAACTGTATTTAATACAGAATACGTCTCTAACATAATAGAGGAGGTTCGCGTGATTAAATGTCCTGAATATTATAATAATAATAATAATAATTATTATTATTATTATTATTAGTAGTAGTATTAACAGTGTTATAGGACGCGTCGCACCTCCCCGCACTCGTGCTCGGCCGCGGTGGCTCGTGTGGCGGCGTGCAGAGTGCCCGGTGTCAGAGTGCCCGGTGTCACACACTAAAAGATGTCCAATCATTTTATTCATAAGCGACACAGCAGGTCTCATTCGCACGTGGCCTCGCTGCCAGAGCCCCGACCACATCGATAATAATTTACATCTCCATTAAGCGCATCCTTCCTGTGACTTGGTGTGTCAGAATAGGGCTGTTTAACCCACCTCTGCCTCTTCACACACACACACACACACACACACACACACACACACACACACACACACACACACACACACACACACACAGGGTTGTAATTCCTCAGAGCGGCCCGACAGCTCGAATCCAATCCCATTTTCTTGCCTGCTTAGTGTCTGATGGAGAGGATCCCTCCCTCTGAACTGTTATTTTGGGGTGGGGGGGGGGGGGGGGGGCGTTCCAGGGGCCGTTTCAGGGCCCGTCTGCGTGAACTTTGCATGAACCGGCGGAAAAATAATGTCATGTGATGACAAGCCTGTTCTACCTTCCAGGAAATTTGCGGTGGGAGATGGAGGATGAGCAGGAGGAAGAGGAAGAGGAGGAGGTGGTGCACATGTGTGTGTGTGTGTGTGTGTGTGTGTGTGTGTGTGAGGATGAGTTGAAATGCAGTTTGGTTTTGCGTAATTACATCCATCTATCTTTATATTCCAGCAGCATATCGCAAATTGAAAATACCAAAAAATTGACTGCCGGTCCGGATAGTTAATGATTGGCGGCAACGAGGCCGTGATTTATTGGTTACTTACTGACGTGACACATTTGCATCTTATTAGATGGAGATTACTAGGAGGCCCGTCTCCGATTGCACGATGATGCGGCCTCCTTTTTTTCCCTCCACAAAGCGTCTGATGGATTGATTTGATTTGCAAATGTAATCAAACTAATAAGAGGGAAAATACGAGCAATAATGCCTTGTTTTTTCAACTAGCAATCACAAAGGGCCACCCCGTTCCACAGAGTCGCGGGGACGCGGGGACGAGGGGGACGCTGTGGCGGGGACGCGGGGACAGGAAAGTGAAAGTGTACGGGGACGTCGTCCTGTCCAATCTAACCTCACGCTGACGGGTTACAGCAGCTTTAAACAACGGGTGTCCCTTATAAAGACACACACACACACACACACACACACACACTACTGCAGCCAACCCTAAGAGCTGTGTTGTGACAACAAACTGAGGTTCTCACCCAGAACTCTAACACACAGACTGTCAGTTTTATTCTCTATGAAGGGTACAGTATGTGTGTGTGTGTGTGTGTGTGTGTGTGTGTGTGTGTGTGTGTGTGTGTGTGGTGAGAGTTTACAGATTCATTGTGCTTCATGTTTTGCTGATCTAATTCTACAAAAGCAACAAAGTCAATCCAGTCTAGACGTCTGATGTATTCGAGTGAACGTGCCGGTGTTTACGCAGCAGACAGAGCCGTCAGACGTCACGCTGCTTTATATAACTTTTATAAATAACTGTTTGTTTATGCAGTGAAAAATACAAAAGATGGGAAACTGTTCAGCTGTGAAGCGAGAGTGCGGTAGAGTCTCAGTGCAGTACAGGACACTGATCAGGGTTTATAAATCACACAGACAAGAAAATATTTATATTCAAATAAATAAATAGAATAAAATAAAATAAAAAAGGAGTTGATGCAAGAATCATAAACTATATACAAATTAGATATTTTGTATTTTTTACAAGGTTTAGATTATGTAGTTCTATAATAATAATAATAAAAACAATAATCTTCATATATTCATATATATATATATAGAATGCGGCTGATGTGTTACACTGCATTCGTCTATTGTTTTTATTTTCTCTTATTAATTACTCACAATTATGTAATTTATATTTTCATAGTATTTATTTTATTATTTTTAATATATTTTGTTAATTTATACTTTTATTTTACTATTTAATATAACACATGCTTTAATATTTAATTGTTAATATTCTTATGACACTTTTATCAGTCAAATTTATGAAAAACCTAGAGACATCCTCTCTAAAGGTTTTTTTGTGTGTGCATATATGTGTGTGTGTGTGCGTGTGTGCGTGTGTGTGTGTGTGTGTGTGTGTGTGCGCGTGTGTGTGTTTCTTCGCCTCCAGGTAATTAATCTCCTCATATCATATAGACGAGGCAGCTGAGAGGAAAAACACGAGAGAGCGAGAGAGTGAGAGAGAGAAAACACCAAATAATAATAATAATAATAATAATAATCTATAGAAATGTTCCCACAATGCACTGAGCCTGAAAGACCAAACGTGTCGAGTTGGCTGGAATAACAGACCTGAAATGATCCCTCTGTAAAACTAAAGTACGGAACTGATGCAGTCGGAATTAAAGGGACGTAAATATTCTTCAGTGACGAGGAATAAACGCGTCGTCTCTCCGTCAGGTTCCTGCGAGTCTCACATGGCGTCTGAACGGCGTGCAGAGCGAAACGCTCGATGAAGCTTCTAATTTTCCTAACGATTTACGGCCTCGCGTCCACAAAACGACCAATCTAGAGATTGATGAGATCACCAGACGCCGATGATGAACAACACCCGGTTAGTGAGGACTTACATCACCGCGGCCTCGTCTACACCCTGTAACGCTCGTCTATACGGTACTTACATTACTTTCACTGCTTAACACAATCCTTCTCCCTGTCTCCCTAACACACACACACTCTCACACACTCTCACACACACACATCATTCGCTTCGCTGTATTTCCTTTGTTTTGTTTTGTTTTTCTTTCCCAGACGTTTTCTCTGTCACACTTAATTTAGTGCCTCTCACTTTGCTGAATGCATGCGGAGCGAAACCCGGCTAAAAGTGAAAATTTGATTTGCTAAAAGGAGCTTAGGGCGTCTATTAATCAATATTTGCAGAGTGTCAGGGCGAAGTGTGTGTGTGTGTGGGGGGGGGGAGGGATGGGGAGGGGGGGTTGACAGACAGGCCCCCATTTGGAGATTGGCTGGAGAGGGGACGGCTGGGAGGACTAGCGGGGCGTCTCGGGTAGCACAGGGGAGGGGACAGAGTGAAGAGGGATGAGAGTGCAAAGACTAGGTACTGTAGATGCGAACACGGGCGCAAAAGCAGAACTGGGTCAGTACCGGGCCCGTTATTGAGCTGAACAGCGTTTGGATACGACGAGCGAGTAACGGTGAACATACGGAGCAAAATCCTGGTGCGAGAATCAGACTGGCAGGCGCGTAATCCTTTTATCATAATACCAGTAGTGTGTGTGTGTGTGTGTGTGTGTGTGTGTTTTATTTTTCTATAAAAACCCTGAACACGCTGCTATAATACCCACACTCCCCACAATTCCCTCTCTTTCACCTCGTTGATTAAGAGATTGTTCACACGGCCAAAAGCACAGACGAATCAAATAAATAAATGAAGCAAATAATAAAACAAAACAAACCTAAAAACTAAAATCACAGTTCTGCTACGGCCTGAGGCGGGAGACACGGCTTCGGTCTGGCGGGTTTTCTTTAATTCCCTTTGTGTGTGTGTGTGTGTGTGTGTGTGTGTGTGTGTGTGTGTGTGTGTGTGTGTGTAAGAGCCTATACACAGATCAGCCAATAATGATGCCTCAATCAGGAGGTGAGACCGGGCCGAGCGAGAACCTCCACCGTTTTTTTCTTTTTATTCATAACAGGGTTTCAGGGTGAATATTCTAATCCTGGACGCGGCACAACAACGCGGCGGCGAGAGGCTACCTAATCGTCTTTATTACAGCCTGTGAAAGCTAGCCGCAATACGCGACCAGGAGTCTCCTGCCTCGGTCTGTGTCTCACGTGACGCAATTACTAATCCCAACACCACTGAGAGAGAGAGAGAGAGAGAGAGAGAGGGAATTAAGTGGACTGTGGACGTACCTCAGTATCTACATAAAAGAGATTAGAGACGACAGGCTTCCATTTTACACCTCAATCACATTGTGTTAGCACGCGCTTATCCGCCCGCCGGCCAGAATTGAAAGAGAACTAAAGGGGAGAAAAAAAAAGTCCCCGAGATAGGGCCCGAGAAGCCCGAGCAATTTCGGCTGCCATAAAGGCGCTCTAATAGTGGGAAGGCTGTCACGCTAAAAAGGTGCTGCTACACGACACGGCGCTCTGTCCGTTCCTCAAGTGAAGCGAAGTGCGACTGGGCCGCTATTGTGTGCTCTCGTGCTCCGATAAGGCCTGTCACAATTACATGACAGTTTTCTATTCTCCAAATTCTATTCTGTTATATTTACAGATAAAAAGCCGCCTTCAATGGGGCTTTCCAGCCTCCGTCTCCCTTTTTAAACCCTTCACCCGCCTGCCTTCTCTGAACGATGACGTCCGTGCGGCTTCTCAAAGGCTTACGGGAAACTCAGACGCCGTGTTTTCAGTTAATAAATTCTACAGATACTGTACCGCACCTGAACCCCGAACCCCGAAGCCAACATATCACACACACGGTATATACATTTTTATGGCATACATGCCGGGAAAAGGAGACAAGGAGTGTGTGTGTGTGTGTGTGTGTGTGTTACAAAAGCAATCAGAGAAGAGCGGAGGCATGTGAGAGTGTGAAGTAGCTCGAGTCGAGACGTTTTTAACTCGACTGTGCCGAACACAGACTGCTTCATTATCTCGCAGGCCTCGCGGCACAGCAGCGCCTGTAATGCTGAGTGATGTTTAAATTAGTTTACAATTTGGCCTGCTCCTAGCCTAGGACAGATCTTAAACGAAGGCGCTCAGAAATGTCAGGCGCGCTCCTAACCACCGTAACAAATTGTTGCCCGCACGCTGCACGCACCTAATGACTTCAAATTAGCTCCCGCGCGAGGCCCTGACAGTTGGTTACGACGGTTAGCAACACAGCCGCTGTATCATGAGCGCTAAATTGCTTCGCAGCTCTCTCAGGGAGGAATGGAGACCTTCATCAATTTGATTAAAAAAAATTACTGTACCATAGGAAGCGGCAAAGCGAGCTAGCTTCTGCTTCGACAACGCGGCAGCTGCACCAGCACATCCGCGTGGGTTAAAAAAGCTGTTTAGCGAGCGCGTGTCCGATCATGTAGGTGAACCGGAGAGTGCGGTTACGGGTCTGTTTAGCTGGTTATCATTTTGAGTATAACAGTACATGTGTGTGTGTGTGTGTGTGTGTGTGTGTGTGTGTGTGTACTCAGTGCTCCCTGATAAAGGGTCACTGACATGTTTTTTTCTAGATCAGATTCCTTTCCATCAGACGCCGGAGGAACGCGTGAGGCTGGAGATGAGAGCAGCAGGAGACGGCGGACTCGAGCAGAACTCCAATTGCCTGCTGAGCTCCTGTCATCTAGTTATCTCTCTTCTGCTGAGCAATCGCTCCCAGTCCAGTGCACACACACACACACACACACATACACACACACACACACACACACAATGTGAGCTACCGTCACTCTTTATTTAACACTAGGAATAAATGTATGTGTATGAGAGACACACACCTGTACCTGTACATAAACATATCAGGACTATTAGTGATAAAAGCAGGACCCCCAACTGAGGACCTCCAACCACCAGGGGTGCCATGATTAAAGAAAAAAAAATAGATATGTAAAACAACAGGCTGCTAAGTGTACAGTAATAAAGCATGACGATGTGATGAACAAAAACATGCAAAAAAATAAAATCAGGGGTTTGTAAGCAATTCACAAACTTCTTTTTAAAATTGTAATAGAAAGCGATCATGGCTAACTACGTAGCGAGCTGGTTAGGATCTGTTATCATTTCTTCAGCTGTTCTTAGTTCATTATTTGTTTTCTTGCAAATAAAATAATTCTAGTTATTATTTTTATGAGCAAAATGATTAACTATAACCTTAATTTCAGGCATGAAAAGGGTTTACAAAATCAGGAATGAACCGTTTTGGCCGTGATGATGCGATATCCACTCAATAGACGCGGGTAGCTCAGTGGTTAAGGCGTTGGACTACGGTTCAAACCAGGTTGCCACTGTGGAGCCCTTGAGCGAGGCCCTTAACCCTCAACTGCTCAAATGTATAATGAGATAAAATTGTAAGTAGTTCTGGATGGGGGCGTCGGCCAAATCCTGTAATGTAATGTAACCCCCCCCCCCCTCCCCCATTTTACTCGGGGAGCTAATGCTCCACTCCAGATGTGTCCATCCATATTTTTTGCACTTATTCCATAATTATTAATATAAAGTCATGCACACAGCATCAGACATCCTGCAAGCATAACACTCTGTATGCTTTATGCTTAAAATCCTCTCTGTAGTGCCAAGCAGAAGAGAGACAGGAAGAGGTGAAGGAGAGCGCCGCTCGATGGTAGCATGTTTTTGCTCACGGATGGAATCAGATCCGGGCTGCAGGGTAACCCTGGAGCAATCTGGCTCCAAGCCACACACACAAACGTCTGCTCTCACATCTCATGACACACCATTAGCCCTGAATGCCACTCTGAGGCTGCGCTATACCTGATGCCCAGTGATGGAGCATCATCATCATCATCATCATCATCAGCACCAGATACACAGTAGTGGTCCAGCCCAGTGGCTTACTACTAACAGATCGTCATCTACGGCCTTAAAGAAATGCGTTAACATCACGTAAATAAACAAAAACACTGAATCTTCTGACCTTGCTGTACACATCACTGTTCGTCTCTTTGTGTCTGACCGCTCTCATCATAAAAGCAGCACGTAAAACTCGGCTCAGGCGGAGATTAAATGCAAAAAGACCGCCTTTGTTAAAATGATCACTGAAAATTCCTCATTCTGCCTGCGCGAGATGGGCAATAAAGCAGTAGCCAGGGACTCCAGAGAGAGAGAGAGAGAGAGAGAGAGAGAGGGGGGTGGGGGAGATGGAGTGAGATCAGGAGGACCACTTGTCTCAATCATGGTCACCGGAGCCATTACTGCTCACCGGTAATGTTGTCCTTTCAGTCCGTTCAGCAGCTCAGGTGAGCAGGAAGGAGAAAACGCTTCAGGTCTGCTGGTGTAGGTTTCAGGGCGAGGTGCGTGCAGGACTTAGTCTAAAACTAAACCAATTGATCTGATTTCCTCTGTGTGTGTGTCGTCACAGAGAGAGAGAGAGGAGGGGCTGCTCACTGCTGAGTGTGTCAATCATGGCTGGTGTGTGTGTCGGAGTGTGTGTCGCAGTGTGTGTCGGAGTGTGTGTGTCGGAGTGTGTGTCGCAGTGTGTGTCGGAGTGTGTGTGTCGGAGTGTGTGTCGGAGTGTGTATCGCAGTGTGTGTCGAAGTGTGTGTGTCGGAGTGTGTGTCGGAATGTGTGTGTCGCAGTGTGTGTCGGAGTGTGTGTCGGAGTGTGTGTTTAAATACTTTAAAATGTAAAGGTTATCACTGTCGCTACAGTTTATATGCAGCAGACAGGGAAGGAGTCTCCAGTGTCAGCGCTTTGTAACGTCTAACACAAGAATGCTTCGTGACTAAAGCGAGTCTGTGCTTTGGGTCTTAGTAACTTCATGAAAGATTAAAAATGGACAATGTTGTAAGAGAATGATATTTTTGTAACATTAGTCATATAGGATAAAACATTCCTGCTATAAACACTCCATTAATACATAAATTGCTGTAATCATCTGAAACTTGCTGTGTTGCTGGTGTTATTTATATGATTAGATACGATAACGGGCTTATCAATGTCACACACGTCTACGGTTCGAGTCTCGCCTCTGGTCTGTGTGTGAGGTTCTCATTCTGCTTTAGATTTCCTCCGGTATAGACGATGTGTGAGTGTGTGTGCTTGTAGAGTGCTAGAGGTTCGAGTGCTCAGGAGAATAACTTCCTCATGATCGTTCGCGTGACGTCATTGTGACTAACCACCGGCCGTAATGAAGGTGTTAATGAGTGTGTGTGTGTTAATGTGTGTGAGTGTGTGTGTGTAAGATCTTGTCCCTACCTGGGATGTGCTTGGCCCAGCCGATATTGACCACCAGCTCTCGGTCTGCCAGGTCACACAGCGTGGTCAAAGCCTTGATGTCACTGTCGGGCACGGTCGGGTCCGGCATGGCGTAGATCTTCTCGGGTTCGGCCACCAGCAAGTGTGACACGATCTTATTATCTGCAAGGCAGCCAAAGGGGACTGTATTTGAACACCAAGGGGAAAACACAAGAAAAGAACAGGATTATACGAGCATGCTCACAAAGAAACGCCATTGTTCATCAGCAAGTAGTTCAGCAGCTCAACAGGAAGTATTGACGAGGCTGTTCTTCCTCAAGCAGAGACCGATAGAGTCGTTAAATCCGGCCCGAGTTTTCTTTTCTGAACGAGTGCTCGGCCTCATTCGCTCTGACACAAAATTGAACCGCACGCCTTTTTTTTCTTTTCTTTTTTTTGCTGCAGGTGCTGATGTTTGAATGGATTTTATCTTCTCATCCTTTTCTTTTTTTTTTATTCCATCCAAAGACAGAGTGCTAAATAAACACTTAATGATTTGTTACACAATGGGGTATTTGTGATAACATTAATAACAGATCACGTCTCTGGATGTGACAGACGTACCACTAATTTAGCGATTAATCTTCTAGATCAGGGCAGTATGATAAGAAGACACAGAGCGAAATGGTACAGTGTGAGTATAATTATGACGATAACAATAATAATAATGAAGCTGAAACAGAATAGAAATCGCTGAGGTGTGAAATTTGAACACAGACACAACATATCACTAAATTAAACCCTGAGTCTTTATTTCAAGAGAATAAGAGAGAGATAAAAAAAGAAAAGGATCGGGGGGGGGGGGGGCAGTGGTGAATCAATTGGCTCAGGTTCTTCAGTCCAGGAGGAGAGAGAGAGAGACAGAGAGAGAGAGAGAGAGAGAGAGACAGCAAGAGAGAGACAGACAGAGAGAGACAGAGAGAGACAGAGAGAGAGCGAGATAGCAAGAGAGAGAGGGAGATAGACAGAGAGACAAACAGAGAGAGAGAGAGAGAGAGCGAGACAGACAGAGAGAGAGACAGAGAGAGAGAGAGTGAGAGACAGAGAGAGAGAGAGACAGACAGAGAGAGACAGAGAGAGCGAGACAGACAGAGAGACAGACAGAGAGAGAGAGAGACAGACAGAGAGACAGAGAGAGAGGTGCTATCTTTAGGTAAATCTTATTTAATGTTTCCCTAATTAGAATCAATGCAACCCAATTTCCAGCCCCATGCCTTTGTTATGTGCAAATAATCGATCAGGAAGGCTGTGGCCACGCTCATCCCCCAGCTCCCTCCTCATCCGTTTATAGAAGAGACAGGACGGGAGGGGACACGGGAGGAGTGTGAGGCCACACGCGACACGCAAACGCGACACGCAAACGCAACACGCAAACGCGACACACAAACTCTCTAATGCACTTCCAATAGAAGGGTTTAGCAATTATATACAAAGCTGCGCGATAAACATGATAACGATTAGCCTTAATCTGACTCTTAGTCCAGGTTTGGTATCTATAACCCTGAACTGAAAGAAAGAAAGAAGGAAAGATAGAAAGATAGAATAGTGTCTCAGAAGGATCAGGGGAGGAAAAAAAAGCTGGACTGCGAGAATAAGCTTTGAAATAAGTTGCTGCGGCGAGATGAAAATAACGCGACCCCTGGCAGGCGGATCGACGGGATTAGATGGAAGGTTATTCCGTGGCGCGGTGTTTCGAATATGATTTCTGCAGCTGTAATAATTGTGATTATTTCGTCCGCTATCACGCATAAAAGCATATTGTGTTCCAGGAGAATATGCTAGCATTAAGTAAAAAGGCTTTAGGGCCAAATCTGTTAAGCGCCGCAGCGCTGTGTGTTTGCAGAGGAGTCAGACGGCGAGGACGAGCCGACGATTCGGGTTTGATGTCTTTGCCAGATTGGATTTAATCCGGATTAGGTCTCTCTCTCTCTCTCTCTCTCTCTTACACACATATATTCACACATACTATAGATAAGCCACTGTATGTACACACACACACACACACACACACACACACACACACTGACCTTTTCTGTGCGTATCTTTCTTTGTACAGTAGCACAGACAGTGAGGTCAGTAATAATGTTTGATTTTATTTAAGTTTTATATAATTATCAGGATCGTGTACCGATTATAAAATTACAATATTCTGCATATTTCTTTATATTGATACTAAGAGGTGGAATTATTATTTTATTAATTGTAGTTAGTGATTCTTTAAACGCCATTAATTATACGATAAACACGTGAATTATGGATCACATCGTTCATTCTTTCACACTGGGTGATGCGGGAAGATGGAGGAAGCTTACATGGCTTTTTGGCCGGCAGGGCAAGCTGTGGGTTGAGATAGGGACTGTTCTCTGCGTCTATCCGGCGTTTGTATTTCTGTCTGCCTCCACGCACTCTGTCCAGCCGCACTCCTGAAAGACAAAAACACACACAACAAGCAAATCATGTTATTTATCTCTGAAGGATGTTAATCAGACCAGATAAATTTAATACATCAGCTCAGAAGGTCGGAAAGGTCATGTGGTGGACGAGGTTTTGGACTCTGAGCATTAAGGTTTTCTGCCGCAGGATTGTTTTAATAGCGTTGCA
Organism: Channallabes apus; assembly: GCA_030522415.1. NCBI lineage: Eukaryota > Metazoa > Chordata > Actinopteri > Siluriformes > Clariidae > Channallabes > Channallabes apus. The sequence goes on along the minus strand of CM060116.1, from coordinate 737,139 downwards.
CTGTCACTTTAAAAAGAATTGAGGGCAACGAAGAGCAAACGCTGGGTTAAACCCAACTGAGCAGCAGCTGTCAGTGGCCATTTCAGAGCCGTGGACAGGAGATGGCCAGCTGCTGACAGATAGGGCCACGACCGCTCTCTCCACGTGACGTCCGGACACACACCTGCCCGTCTCCCACCGTCTCACACTGCCTCGCGTGATTGTCACCATGTCACTTAGTGTGTGTGTGTGTGTGTGTGTGTGTGTGTGAGAGACTTCTAGAACTGTCGAGGATGTGAGCGCTTGATTGTTAACCTGTGTTTATGTTTCACATTCATATTTCTCATATTTATAAGTGACCAGTAGTTACTAGTGCAAGAACAAAAAACAAATACAAAATATATAAAAAGCGTATAAATCACAAATTTAAAAAGAGTAGATTCTGGTTCTCCTTTCTGCACCAGGATGTTTCGTCTTGCCCTTTTTCTCCAAGGCATGCCTGAACCTCCAGCGAGACACGATTAAATAAATATTCAGAATTCCTCTGGACCTTGGGATCGCAGGAGTCCTGTGGGTTTGGTCATAAATCCTCCGGGTCCAACCTTTAAATCTGCCCCTGTCTCCGGAGGACCGATTGAAAATGCAGCACCGTGTCTCCCCGACCTGCCGTCCTCTTCCACACTCTTTCCTTCTCATAGTTTTCCTCCCATTAGTCTACGTAACTGTCAGTACTTTGTCCCATTAAGAACCAGTAACTCACTGATGCGCAAAAAAACCCACAACACTCAGGTTCTGCTTTTTTCTTTCTTTCCTTCTTTCTTTCTCATCAGCTGATGTGGCCCGAGACCTAAACATCCGTCCTTTGCTTTTAATTAATTGACATACAAAAGAGCCTTAATTTAATTACACCAAGATCCCTAGAGGAAACAGGACGTTCTGGTTTCGGTGGAGGTGACGTGGAGACGTATGATCATGGACAGCTCTTCATGCAGGTGGTGCTGTAACGAGATGTAATATTCGTCCTTCATGCGTTACTCTACATTTCTGATGGGGAGTGGTCTCTTCAGCCCCCCCCCCATACCCCCCCCCCCCCGCATCATTTTAATATTAGACAACATTAACCTGAGAAAATACAATTACACAAAAATGCATTTTTGTTATCATTGGAAAAATATAAAAATGTGCAAACCTGACTGGCCCTAAGTGAAAAAGTAATTGCCCCCAAACACCTAATAAACGGTTGTGCCACCTTTGCAAACAAGCATTTGCGATAATTAGCAATGAGTCTTTCACACTGATGTGGAGGAATTTTGTCCCGGTCTTCTTTGCATAATTGTTTTAATGCAGCCACATCGGAGGGTTTTTCGAGCAAGAACCGCCTGTTTAAGGTCAAACACTGACTTAGGAAATTAAAAACGATGCTCATGCTGTATATTTAATCCATGAGATAAAGGTCAGTGAATATTTAGTGTGCTGTGTTGTGGTTAGAAAACAGTTATAATGCTTTGGGATATACCCTAATGAACACTAATCATCTCTGTCACGGCTGTGTCGTTCACCCAGAATGTCCAGAGGAAGAGAAATTCTTGATAATGATTGTTCTTTTTTAGGAATCATATCGAACAAACTGATAAACTCAGACCTCAGCAGGGTCGGAGTGTGTGATAGAGTTTATTGTGTTAATTTGCTGCTAGCACTGGCTTCCCGACTCATAACGCCATCACCTGCAGCCCGTGCTACATCTTATCTCTTCCTCCCCCTCCTGCGAGCCTCTCATCTGCTGCCTGGCCAATGCTGTCCAGATTTATGGGGCTTTCATTAGCTCGGTCGGATTACTGACAGTCCGGGCCGAGTTTCCTGCCACACCTCGGACAGCTCGAGAGGAAAGCGGCTCTTTGTAAAACAAAACACACTCGGCTGTGACAGGTCGGAATACGCAGCCAGACTTCCCATGTTTCTTCCTGTTCTTAAGATCATGGTTAACATTACTGAGATTTTGGTAGAAGACGCAGACCCTAATCAGCACACACAGGAAGTGACATTCGAGGAATCAGGAAACGCCGAATACACATCAGGTGCTCCGTGCGTGAAGGGACAAGGCTGCAATTCTTTCTCCGCTTGTGTAAAATGAGTGATCGAGTTATATCTCCAGCACTGGAGGCGTGAGCTGCTTCCCCAGACACCAGGGCTTATTCCATAGCTGTGCTTTCATTTCTCCATCTCACTCCACGGCCTGAAAATCAAGACTAACAGGTGCCTCGACACCCGAAAGTGGGGCAAAGTGAGGCCACACAGGGACGTATACAGTGACAGATACGAGCCACGTGTCCAGCGGTCAGGCGCCGCGCTGCACGCGCTCCTACATGCTGCTAGATTGGGTTACACGTACACGTGCGGACACAAAAGGCTGCCGTCTGTTTGTCTGAATGTATATCTATAGGCTGGTGTAAAGCGGCATTGACATACAGCTCCGCCTCATAGCAGCCTGCGTGCTGCCCCCGCTGCCCTCTGCCCGCTATCTCACTACAGAGTTCCTGGCACATGCGATCGGGGTGGCGTTGTGTCCACAGGACAAGGACAAATGAAGATTCCATGATTACACACAACTTTTAGGGGAAGAAACATTCCCAAGGATGTCTTTACTGTATATGTACCCCACCCTGACACACACACACACACACACACACACATGCAGTGGTGCAAGAAAAATTAATTCCTACACCAGGGTAAATCCGCACCACGTTACAAGATGCTTTCGGGTTTTAATTACGCTCACGGACACGTGTCTTGTTCAGCGGCGCGAATGCAGGGATTTTTATTTCCGCCTGATTTTTAAATGATCCACCTTTTCCCTCCCTTTACGAGAACCTCACAGATGACCATAAACATCTTACGAGGCTTGTTTTGAATTTCATAGGTGGCGTGGAATCCCAGCGAGCTGTCTGCAGCGCTTTTACAGGGAAGTGTTTGTGAAGCAATCAACCCACTGGCAGGTTCGAAAAAAGAGAGAGAGAGAGAGAGAGAGAGAGAGAGATGCTAATTAATCGGATGTGGTCGGAGACCTTTGACGTCAGGGGCCGTGTGTCAGAAGAGGAAAGGAAAGCAAGATAACCAGGAAAATAAGAGAAAGTGAGTGTAAAAGCTGTCCTGAGGCCTGTGATAAATCAATAGTATATACGCTTTTTATTTCTCTTTTTCCACTGAAGGACGACTATCTTCTTCGGTTACGTCAGTTACTGTAACCAAACCAATCGCAGTCTTTCTGGGAAATTGACAGACCCTCTGTCCCCCCCCCCCCCCGCCCCCCATCACCATACCCCCCACCTCAAACTAAAACTGGTTCTGAAAGCAAAAGGTTTTAATATATATATATATATATATATATATATATATGTCTGAGATATTTTATTAGCGGTGAGATGATGTGACGGGTCGTGCTGTGGATTAAATACAGTTTGCCTTTGGCAGGTTCTCAATAGCCTGCCTTAATATAACTGTATCCGCCGTAGCCGGAGTGGCCTCTAAAGCATCTTTGAAATAGCGTGTTGGCCCTGGGCTACGGAATAAATGAGTTGCTATCTGTTAAATTATGAGGTAATGGATATTTATGAGTAACAATAAAATAAGACGGTATTTTGCGGGGCAGCGGCTTGATTAGGTTATTAGCGAGAGCAAGCCGAGCGCGGTGTACGCGGCGACAGTGGAGCTCGTGGAGCGCGGGTCACGGCAAGAACATCCTACAGTACAGTACCACCGGGTCGAGAACCGACATACACGGTACAGCTCACGTGTACGGATTACAGAATACGGATTTTGTTCCTCAAATGCTCTTGATTTTAAATCTTCCAACCAGGATTTTAAGCTTCACTGAAACCGAGACCTTTTTCCTGAAAATAAGTTTGTTTTCATGTCCTGTCTCCTAAATAAATAAATAAATAACAGGGTGAGGTGAATCTGGGGGTCAAACATGTGCTAAGGTCAGGCAGATTGAAAGCTCTGTGTGTGTGTGTGTGTGTGTGTGTGTGTGTGTGTGTGTGTGTTGCTGTATACATGCCTTCCATTACTGCCTGGCTTAAAATAGCCTCAGCTACATTAAACTTCACCACATCTGTCTTTCCATTATTCTATCCATGTCCACTCCTCCATCCATCTGAGCAAAGCTGTAGCTTGGTGCTATGTGAAATCAAAGCTAACACATCCTACATACTCCTGCACACACACACACACACACACACCTTCAAAGACAAACCCACAGCCTCGGAAAGGATTTCAATCGAGCCCGGAGTTAAGCCTGCTAGATTACTGGTTCACTATAAACAGGAAACAGAGCGGGAGGTTTTCTGAGAAGACGCTGTTGACTGTACATGGGTGTCCAAGAGACGAGAGGAAAAGGAACGGGGAAGGGAAATAGGCTGAGTTCTATGTCCATGTCTGTATCTACAGCTAGACGGCTGATTTTTTCTCTCCACTGTTAGTTTTGGGGGAAAAACCTGGAGACTCTGACTGATCTTAAGGGTCGTCACAACAATTAATCAGGAACACATTCTGTAGGATAAATTTCCCACCTTAATTTCAGAAGTTATTAGAACATATGATTCAGCAGGTGATGCAGGTTTAGTGTGCGACAAGCAGAGTTTTTCTGAGCAGCAGAAATTCCCCCAGCGTGTTTTGACAATTCTTAGAGGGGAACCAAATTGCTTTGTTTTTTTTGTTTTTTTCTTTCTTTTTTGTCTTCTCACAAAAGCATTCACGAGCGCTCTGATTGTGCCAACGTGCGGCTCACTGTGCAAGCTTTTATTAGGCCCAAACTGTGCCATTCCAGCTGAGAAGAAAAACAAAGCGTGCGGTGAGCGGCGAGGCTCGGTGCCGCGTCGGGGATCACCCCCGTTCTGAGACGAAGAGTGGAGCAGCGGCGGCGAACCACCGGAGCTCCCACCTCCCATGCAAATGGGCCAGGAACAAATTAATATGGGCAAGCGACTGGACTGTGGGTTGCCAGATCCCCCGAGTCTGCAGAGTTATTAAATATTCACACGGAGAGAAGGATGGGAAAAGAGACCAGAAGATGAAGAGAGGTGAGAGAGCGAGAGACGCCGTGGTCTCGATCGCCCTCCTAATACTACGGGAATTGATTTCCTGTGTCCCGCAAATGTAGCGCAGTAAGCTGCAGGACAAGTGCGCTCCGGTTCATGCATATAAATTCATTTGTCAAATAGCTTTTTGATGTTTAAAGCTGTTAAAATTCTCCTCCGCTCACTGGAACTCGGCCGAGTCCACTCCTTCATTTTTGCCGTAACTTGATTACTCACGGAGGAGAATATTGACAGCATTTGTCTTGCAGACGGAATCTGCGCAGGTTTTTCAAGAAGACACGGCTCTTTAAAATCGTGCGCATCAGACAGCGGGGCTGCTTTAACTTTTTTGACTGAATACTGAAAGATTTTCTCTCGTGCTCTCTCGGCTTAGCCCTCGACGAGGATTTGCATCCTGAGGAAATGTGCTGACCGCCGGCGAGTAAACAGACGTGACCATGGTGTCTAATGAGCCAAGTTTACTGTGTGTGTGTGTTTCAGGCCCATCGAACAGCACTGTTTATATCCGAAGCAAATCCATACCTTGACATCACAGAAGAATATTCTAGACTTTCATAGCGGCCTACAACACACGATCGCTCGTGATAATATACTGTAACCTGATGATATACTGTAGTGACCTGCCGCCTGAAACCAGACATTAATAAACCTGGAAGATCGTCTGCGTCCATTCAGTCCCAGAGTCCTAAAGTGCAGTAGTGATGTTGTAGTGGTGTTCAGGAGTTGCTCCTAGTGAGGTGGATTAATAATTCTGTTTCGTTAGACGCGTTTACACGGACAATATTTCACGGAAATCATTCTGATTAAACACGTGGACACTCGTCTCAAAGCTTTTAATCAGAATATAAGATCAAATGCCAAATCTATTCTCGTCTATGATTGGTCAGATGCTTTACTGCGTGTGAAATGTGAGCCAATCAGAGCTCCTTCCTCAGGCAAAGACCCAGTGGATGAAAGTCTGATGAAAGATGAGAGAGAGAGAGAGAGAGGTGTTTGAAATCTTCCCCCATGGGGGGCAAAAAATGAACAGTTTTTATACTGTATGTATCTACGGAATGGATAAATTAAATGATTACACCTCCCCTCTAGTTCCCACTGGAAATGTATTCGGATCGGACCGGGTCGGGTCAGACTGTTTCCGACTCAGGTGTTCACATGTTGTACTTTTACTCAGATTGGGAAATTATTATCATGATTATTAGTGAAATATAATCGGCTCCATGTAAACACCGCTACTGTTTCACGTGTCTAAATTACTGAATCGTTACGATTGACAGGTTTCTCTTCTTCTAGTTGTCTCTAGACCACTTCCTTTAAAATGAGACCTGAGGCAGAATGAAGGTCTCACGAGAGGTCCAGTTCTCCAGAGGTCTCGAGGAAACTGGAGGTCTGAAGCCCAGTGATGGAGGAGAGCAGCAACTGAGGACACGAGAGAAACGTCTTCCTCTGGATGATGGACCGGAGTTCTCACGTCGGTGCAGTGAGACGTGTTGGTCTCGACTTCTCACTAAACTCTCTTTGTGTAACATTAATCTCTCAGTATCGCTTTCCCTCTCCGTCTTTTATAAAAGATTCAATAGCACAGTGGTCCTGATTACCTGAATCCTCCTCCACACCACACCACACCCTACACACACACACACACACACACACACACACACACACACACCTTAATAAAGAGTCATTTGTACAAGCTCATTTATTTTCCACAGAATGAACTCACTTTCTGTCCTGATTAATGATTTTAATCTAAATGAAGCAAATTAAAAATTGAAAATTATACTTCCAAAGCTCACAAAAAAAGGAGGAAGAGGAGGAGGGGCCATAACGAGAAAAGCGACCGTTCCAGTTAACAAATGAACCTTATTATAGTAATAGATGACCAGGGAGGGGGAAAATGAAACGTGTCCGGTCTCGTTCCGCTTTCCTTCATGGAGCCGAGCTGCGACGATACGCGAGGACGCGACGAGCAAAGAAGAATGTTGGAGCGCAAACACTTTAAATCCCAGGAGACTTCACTAAGATGTCTTCTTTCTTTAATTATTGTGTGAAGGTCTGTCTGTAACCTCTACCAGCTTCCCTCTAAAAGAGGAACTTGAATGATCTACTATATTCACACATTCATGCTCCCACTAGGGGGCGCCACAGTGGATCATCTGACCCGCCTATTTATTCTGGAGGTTTTGTAGCCTCTGTCTTGTCTCTGGCTTGGGACCGTGGGGGGACCCTGGGGGCCGGGGGCGTCAACTCAACTGCGGCCCAGGGCAGACGAGACGCCTACCACTGAGCCACCAGCGGACCGGGCACTGACTGATGCTGATAAATTTAGTGCGATCCGTTGGCACGCACACACTCCAGCGCCGGCTGCTCGGTTCCTCTATGGGGTGTCAATGGCAAGCTGTCAAATGCCCAAGCGACTTAATAGACAAAGTGATGAACGGCGATCATTTATGGGCGCAGGAACATCTCAGAGAGCCGATATCTGCACGGAGGTTGATAGGATCACCATTGGATTTCTTCTGGAGCACACACACTTCAAACAGCCCCGGATGGTGCGTACTGGACACTGAGGTATCGACTCAGGAAGGAAATTGACAGACGTGTGCTTTTGTTGCAGGCCGAAATAAACAAAGGAGATAATCGGATGAAGAGCAACAAGCCCACACACTGGTGGCAGGAATCGTTCAGGACTCCTTGACACACACACACACACACACTTTCTCACTCACACAGCCTCCATCCCCGTTGCACGCTGCCGTTATGAGACCTTGAGGCATAGCGGGCCCTTTTTATGAAACCCCATTCCTCATTCCGGAGCCCAATCAGAGCAGGACACTGAAATTTTAAAGGCGCCGCTGAGCCGTGATGGAATGACAAGTGAATGATTGAAATGTTAGGATTCATAATTGGAAACATGGCGCTATCTTATGGGCTTCTCCTCGCCGCGCACACACACACACACACACAGTGGAGTTGTGCCTGGATGTTCTCGCTGCATGGGTTTTTATGGTAATTGAGGCAGTTATATGAGGCGGCTTTGGATGGCTCCTTACACCCTCCACGCCTTAAGCAGGTGTTATCTTTGGAGAGACAGCGCCTCCGAATTGTCGACTCAATAATACAAGAGCTCTCTTATCAGGGGGTTGGAGGTGACTGATTGGCAGGATGATATTTTGAACAAATACAACAACAACGATGAAAAAAAAAATCTAAAGCCCATTTCTTCACTTGGGTGAGATGGAAACTGAACCACATGTTCTACAGATTCGACACTTGCTCTGTCCTCCTAAAGCCTGATGGCACTATAGTGGGGGATTATTATTTTTTCTTTATGCTATGAACCCCGTCAAATATATTATTATTACTACTTATTGTTGTTACAGTATTTCCATTTTGTTGTAAGATCTTCTACACAATGACCTTAACATCGCACCCCGACCTCACAGTGCTTAGAGATAAAACCTACGAACCATTCCGAACTCCTGTGATTGGACCTGACGCTGGACTGGCGGAGAGCGGCTCTGTAAAGTGTGTGTGTGTGTGTGTGCCGTCCCTCCCCTGGCCATTTGATTACAGGGGAGATGGAGAGCGTTCTCCTCCTCTAGACACACTTCCCCATCAAACAGGGACAAATGAGACGGTGCTGCCCCTGAAACGCGAGACTACAATCTGTCAAAGTACAATGCAATTGAGGGCTGATGCAACATCGCTTCTCTTTCTCTTTCATCCTCTCTTCATCTTCCCCCTTCCTCTAGTCTTTGTTTAACAGGACCTCAGCGCTGGGGTGTACGCGAGCATCATATCTGGATTTAGATTTTTACTATCGCTTGTGGTATTCTGTAGTTATCCCATTAATATAATTAACATTAGTGCTAATTAGCTAGCGTGACCTAATTTTCACAAGGTTTATAGCGTCACTACTTTGTAATCCTGCAGCACCTGCATCCCTCCATCCCCTGTCCAACACACATACACACACACACACACACACACACACACAGACCACGCTGACAAACCTCAGTGCTTTTTATATGTTTGAACATCGGGACCTTGAATAAGGCATTTAATTTAAAGTAAACATAAATAATAGTATTTGTTTTTTTTAATCCTGCATATCAGTTAAATGGAGGCCGAGCTGGTGATTAGTTTGCCTGTGATGCCTCATGCACTCATACAAACGCTCTCTGTCCTTCCTGTCATGCCAACACACCCCTAACCAAAGCCTGAGTGATGCCCCAGAGACCCACATGACTGAGCAGACGTGTGTGTGTGTGTGTGTGTGTGTGTGTGTGTGTGTCCCCGGATGAGTGTGTGCATTTAAGGATTAGAGTAGTGTGTCTCTTTTGAGATATAAATATAAACAGGGTTTAAACTAATACGACCCGCAGCTTCCACTTCTGTGTCATCCAGGAAAACTTTCACAAAACTTACCACAAGCTCTTTAAGCACCTAAGGAAGAAAAAAAAACCATATAAGCGCTCACCAGCCCGTGGCTTTTCGTGTCAGGTAATAGTCTATCAGGAGCTGAGAGATGGGTAATGGCCTGGGCCTTGGAACGGCAGGTACAGCGCTGGCAGGCAGCTATACAGCCGGTGTGACGCTGGATCTCTGGCTAATGGAGGGCGGTCGTATTGGAGGGTGAACGAGCCGGAGGAGGGAGGGATGAGGGGAGCGCGACGCTGCTGGGGGGGGGGGCAGCTCTGGTTAATATGAAGCAGGTCGGAGGCTGATGGGGTTATGAGCGGTACACCTGCAGGCACCTACAGGCCTGGCAGTCGGAGAGAAGCAGGTAATTACTGTCGTTCTGCGCCCCGTGTGTGTTTGCTCAACCTTTTATACCTTTTGTCCTCCTACATCGCTTCCCGTCTGATTACAATTACGCTTTATTTATGGTTCGGTTTTTCATCGTGCGGTTCAGGTTCCTGGGTTTAAAGGAATGTTTTTGTCTAATGATAATAACGCTTACAGGTAGGATGTACGAGGTGTTTAATATGACGCTAATGAGCTCGTATTTGTTTGGACAGGTATTTCCGGTGGTAATAATGCTACATTAAAAAATAATAATTATAATAATTCTTTCACTTGGGTTTAACAGGAAAAAAACAAACAAACCAGCTTTACAACCACACACACGTGATTTAGAAAGTGTATGTCCTTCTATACTAGACAACTAATATCTGTTTATAACAGTGTAGATGAGATGGACTGGACTGAGTGTGTGCACTGATCATGGAGTGTGTATTTGGGGTGTGTGTGTGTGTGTGTGTATGGATCATGAACGGGTTAAACTTCATTGTAGTTACACTGCCCGCAAAGAAAAGAAAAAGAACCTTATAAATAGTCATATTTCTATAAAACTGTTTACAGTAAAAGTGGAACATGTGGAAATAGATATCCTGCGTCGGAAGCCGTATTATCAGCGGACCTACAGCTGATAGATGAACGCCCTGGAACCAATTTAACACGTCGTTACCATACTATTTTTGGATGAGAAATTAGCAGGTGCCCAATGATGTGCCTTATGGAGAAGCAACAGAAGTGCATTTATAATGCTTAGTTTAATGCCCGTGACCTATTTAACTACATATTATACAAATCTTCGTTTTGTTTGGTTTGTAAAAAAAAAAATAATAATAATAATAGGCCGTGTAATCATGCAATATATGTATTATTAATACTATAGCTAATAACAATGCCAGTAATGCAGTTTGTCGTTACGGTATGATGATGATGATGAAGATGATGAAGATGAAGATGATCATTCGAAAAGCTTTTGTAATAGGCCTGTATGTTTAATATCTAACACTAGGTTGAGTATACGTGTTGTCTTAACTGCAGGAATGCTGCGCCTCTGCGCTGCCTGTTTGCCTGCCAGCCCCTGCCATTCCCAGATTGCTATTATCTAGCCTCTCAAAACCAGCAGGTCCACACTGAGCCAAATTTAGCCTGCACAGCCCTCCACCCCCCAGGGCCTCTGCTAGAGCAGCTTGCCACTCCAACTTCCTCCTATGCCTTTCACATCTGCCATCTTTTTCTCAGTCACTCTGGTCCACACAAAGATTGATGAGGTGTGTGATGATATCATGTGCATAAAGAGATTGTGTGTGTGTGTGTGTGTGTATGCACAAGTTTATTTGGGTGTACGTCGGCTGCCTGATGCTTCGTGATAAGATAAGACAGAATACGTCGAACATGTGTGCAGAAGGCGAACGCTTTTTGTGCTGCACGACGCAGCAGAAGGCTGCAATCAGGTCATGTAGTGGTCGTCAGTGACGATCTGGACGCGGAGGAATAGGGACAAGGCTTCGGGCGCCAGCTGTTTACACGGGCTGCCCACTGCCAAAAGCACCACCGCGTCCCCCTTGCAACCAAATCAGACCATCCAGCTGGAAAAGTGCAGTCTGTGGGACCCAGCGTGGGCCCCCACTATGCAAAGAGTCGGCGTCTGTAGGCAGCAGTGCAGAACTGGACATGCAGGAGAGCCTTGTCTGGCTGGTACCTTCACGCCCAAGTGGAGCCCAGTAAGAAAATTGCTCACAAATTACCAAAACAAAGCAGAAGAAGGTGACTAGCATAGGCAAATCCGGGCAGGGTGAACCTGGATTGTGCAAAGCGCGAGGCAGGACACAGGTCACGTCTTGTTTGCTGACGTTGTGGATGTACCGTTGCATTGTAATGACAGGCTGCCTGGCTACTACACCTGCGCAACGGTGGAGATCTACAGTATACAGAAGCAAAAAGATGAGCAGGTGTTAAACAAGTGCTGCGTGTCCTGCTGGGTGGTTGGATGATGCGTACACCACACTGCATGCATTTATTGTGGTTTGCTAAAACTCTTCTATCTTGATGGCACGCTATCAAATTGCTAAACTGTCAAGAGTGGTGTTGACAGAAGAGTCAAACCAGAAAAGTCAAAGACGCAACAAAGGAAATTGCTCTCTTCTATATTCTGTATTCACAGATAGGATTCAATTATTTGTCACACGAACCTTACAGCATAGTGAAATTACTCTACTGCATATCCCAGTTAGGAAACAGTGCATCACATGTATCCAGGGTCACCCAGGGGACAATCCCCCCCCCCCCCCAACAGGAACCCAAAGCCTTAACTGTTTGAGACACTACTGCCCCAAAAGAGGTGAACATGTTGAAGAGGGCGGATAGCACTTTGGGAAACAAAAGATCGCACTTTGCCGCTTGAACTGCAGTTCAGTAAAGATGCAGTTGGCATCAGCTGGTACCTGAACCGGCTGGAGGGTAGGAACTGGCAGAACAAAATGCATTACAAAATGATCAACCAATGAGATCGTGAGATACAGGGCTTGAAAAGAGAACGAGAGATGGGAAGTGGGGGGGAGGGGGGGGACTCTGCTGAATGATAGTTACGAACGCTGGGAAGCTGTGGAGGAAAATGCAGAAGGTTGACCTTTCTTCTAAAAAACCCTCTCAGCAATTAAGTAATAGTGTCTTAATTATGTGTGCCATTTTATACAGTGCCAGAGGGGATATTTAAAATGGCAAAAAGACATCTGCGTGAGGTGTAGCAATTTCAGGCGACCTCCAGTTTCACCAAACCCTTAGTCTGAGATCAGGACCAGGACAAAGCGCATTCGTGATGGATCGGGTTGTAGTGCTTGGATGTTTGTGGGATCCCGTGTGGTTGTGGGTTTATTCAGTCATTAAGTTGCTCTGTAGACTCGGTTCTCTTGACCTCAAGCAAAGCGTCTGCTCTATTTTGTGAGAATATCAGGAAGATGAAAGAAGGAAAATACAGCAAAAGAAACACAGCAGATAGAAATGCAGCCAGAAGATCTGGAATCCAGGAATAAAGTAGGACAAACTAGAGCAAAAAAACACAGGAGAGTGTGAGAGACAGAGGGAGAGAGGAAAAGAGATAGAATGACTGCATAATGATATCACTCCCCAGAGAGCCCTCTTTAAGACAGACGCTCTCTATTTTGGGGAAAGCAGAGGTGGGGAAGTGTGCTGGGTGGATGGTGGTCTCACACGGGTCCTCTCTTCAGGCTCTAAATGAATTGAACAGCAGCATTGCATAATCTAGCAAGCTTTGCTGCTGACAGCACGATGATTTATGCCCTCCGTCAGACGGAGAGAGGGGCGCGAGAGCGGGAGACAGCCGGCGGTGGAAGGGACAGGGTGTATGAGCATGAGGAAGGAGCAAGAGAGAGAGAGAGAGAGAGAGAGAGAGAAGGAAAAGACAGGAAGAGATTAGATGCAGAGATGGTGTGGGAACGGGAGAAGAAGAGGGTGGAGGTGAGACAGATGCCCTCTGTGGGACTCCTGATGAGACATGCCTGTCCCTCTGTCCCTCTTACACCCCTCCCTTGTACAGAACTCTCTTTTCAAGAGACACCTGGGATGACTTAAGTGTGACAGCTCTAAGTCATCACCATTAGAGCTAAGCGCTTTGCACCACAGAGAGATGTAGAGTAATAAAAGTTTGAGGGAAACGAATCTAAACATGACCTTAATCCCGACCTGTGTGACTGAGCTGATTTACTTTCTGTCACCTGTTGAGAGTCTTATAGAAACGTTCACTAATTTAAGGTATGGTTTTCATCCATGGTGCACTTCCACCTTAAAAAAATTTAGCTTTTTCCTCCGAGGGAACCTTTAAAGGTGTTGCACCATCGGCCCGGGTAGACCTACTGCAGGAGGCCCTCATCTATCCAAAGAACTCATGAAGAACCCTTCTTTATAAGAGTGAATCTTGATCCTAATGTTACATACAAATGATTTACATAAACTGAGATGTGGCCAAAAGTATGTGGACACCTGTCGATCACATCCAAACCTGCCTGCACAAATGAGGTCCATGAAGACAAGCCTTCCCAAGGGTGGAAGAACTTCTGAGGTCTGCATAGAGCCCTGATTTTTACCTCAACACCTTTGGAATGAACTGCCTCACCCAACCCCGGTGTCTGACCTCACTAATGCTCTTGTGGCTGACAGAGCGCAAAACCCTGCAGCCGTGCTCTAAGATCTAGTGGAGAGCCTTCCCAGAAGAAGATGGACTACATCTGGAATGGGTTGTTTAACAAGCACGTATGAGCAGTGGTTAAAATGCTGGTCTGATGATTGGAAGGGCAAGTGTTTAAACCCTAGCATCACCACTATTGGGCCCCTGAGCAAGGACCGTAACCCTCCTGATACAGTATAAAGGTATCTACAAAATCTTTGGAAATATAGCATATTATTCATTCATTCCTTAAATGCTTCATCCTGATCAGTGTGGCAGTGCATTCACCATCAGTCCTGGTAACAATGGGTGCAAGGTGGGAAATGGCACCATTTTTGGGGCAATTTAGCAGAGGCAGTGTGCACACCTGCATGTTTTTGGTTATTTGGAACCCAGTCTCAGGAGGCTGTGCCACTATCCCGTGTTCACACCCCTACCATTACTTGATGCCAAAATTTGCACTAGAATTGAAGACATTGCAATAAGATATTGATCACAAATCATAATAACTGTTTGTATGATTGCCAAAAAAAAAAAAAGCACTAATCAGATGGCGAGATGATGCATTAATATCAGTAATGTAATAACAAGTAAAAAATGGACAGCTGAAGGACAGGTGACAAACTAACAAAGAAGCGTCTGATTAAACGATACTATCCTATAAAAAGATCTTCTGAAGCGTGGATGAAGTTTACTTTGTGTACATTATCAACTGAAGCGAGAGAAGCGACACCCTCATTCATATAAAAACCTGGCTGCTTTGCTTCCTCGGCAGCGTGTCTCCCCAGAGAGAAGGTCTAGCGGAGCGAACTGGTGCTGTCAGACTCCCAAACCGAGGTGTTCATTAGGACAGCAAGTTGCTACAACGCGGTCAAATAATTGGATGAGTCTCTAATTGCCTTCTGCAGGAATTAGGTGTTACATATTCGGAAGGTGCATCCCATCACTGCCGGGCTGAGATTCATTCTCTCTTTCCGTCCCTGCTGGGAATGGAGAGGTGTGTTTGCATGCAACAGAAAGAGAGAGAGAGAGAGAGAGAGAGAGAGATGAGGGAGGTAATGTCGGTTCTATATCATGAGGAATGTAGTGTTTTCCCAAAGGGGAAGTGATAAATGAACGCAAGTTAGAGACTTTTGAGAAATACCCCGGAACATATGTACAGGTAAGTGTGTGGTGGTGGTGGTGATGGTGTGTATATAGAAGATGTGTTTACGTGGTGTAGCACAGTAGCAGTTGCAGGTGAAGAGCATTATTCAGGAAGAGAGTGATATAAAAGGGATACATTAAGCTTTCTTCGCTGGAACACATCCATCTGAGGGTGTGGACATGAAGGATGCGTCGTAAGTGGCGCCTCTCCTTTCCTGCGCACCTATTCTAGAGGGAAAAGCAGCCGCTCGGCTGGAACCCCCCGGGGAACGCAGCACTCCTGTGAAGCTTTTCGCTCTCCTTGTATGTGTGTTAGTCTTTTGTCAGTGCTGCTGGCTGCACTCCTTTTCTGCAACGGGAAGATATTTCGAGCTTGTCGGCTACATCTCTCTAAGTCCACTGTGGCTTGCTCATTAGCATCATGGTTTAGCATTAGCATATAGCAGGCGCGCGACAGTTCTTCCCGAGGCTCTCGGGCTTGTCTCGGCCTCTCGACGTGCCCGTGGATGTAATTTTACAGCTGGGTGACCGGAGGTAGCTGCGCACCAGGTGTCCAGACCCCAGGGTCAGACTGAGAGGTAGTCAGGCGGCAATCTCCTCACAGCTAGAAACTGTGTCCGTGTGTCCATGTGTGTGTGTGTGTGTGTGTGTGTGTGTGTGTGTGTAAGCACTTGTGAGAGCTCAGAAACGTACCGCGAGCGTGTGGACCCTGAAGCGAGTTCTGAACCGTCTCGCTGTTCATGTGCACGAGCATGTTGTGTTTCCGGTGCTACAGCAGCTCAGGTCGAGGTAAGAGTGGAGATGTCATCACAAGTGTTTCTGTTTGATCTGGATTAGAGATCCTAAACCCCCCCACCTTCCCCCCCACCCCGGCCCGCATGTACGTCTTTCCCTGGGGGTGACGGGGATAATTTCAGACTCATCTTCCCCTACAGATATTCCTTCTTTTGTACAGCCATGGACACACTGACTCACAGGTAGGCGCCCATAATTAGCCACGTCTGATGAACCTCTGTTCGGTTGAGGTGACAGCACTGAGCTACACTCAAAGCAAACATGGCATGTTTAATGCGAACGGCCAAATGTGAGAAGAGAACAGGACTATTACTGAAACCCGGCCGTTTCTCAGGATAAACCAAATGCAAATGATTTACATAAACACCTGTGAGGTTCGGCCTCCAGACCTCCAGGCTTTTTTATCGTCTTCTTGTGAAAACATTTCTTTTTTTTTTTCTTTCTTTTTTTTTTACTGCTAAACTGATGAATCAATTTCACAAATGACCCTTATTCATATGTAAGGAGAGACCTCAGTATTAAATTCGAGCACTTTACAACAAATGGCCGTGCCATAGCGTGCCATTTTGATATATGTGTGTATAGGCGTCTAGGAGCGAGAACAAAAGGCTGCTATTTGTCTGCGTGCTCATGGGGGAAGGTGCCATATCAAACATGCAGCTACATCCTTCAGAGCCTTCTGAAAACGGGCCCCTACGTATCAATTACCTACCTGTCACCGGCACCAGTCGCGTAGGCAAATCGGCCTGCGCGGGGCAACAGTAGTGCCCAATAAGATTTGTTTGGGTGCGAGCGCGTGTGTGTGTGTGTGTATGGATGCGAAAGAGAAACATTTCACACATGTAACATTGACAAAAGAGCATGCTTCCCCAACCACCATTCAAATGATTGTGTACAGAGACAAATGTGTGGAGGAATGCACACATGTGCACACAGATGCCTACATCTATCCTCCAGAATGTACCTGTGTGTGTGTGTGTGTGTGTGTGTGTGTGTGTGTACCTGCTGTTGCTCTCCCACTATGTTGTTTTGGGATAATGCGAGCTGACCGCTCAGGTCTACGTGCTGCAGGCCTGTATGTGTGTGTCTGTGTCTCTTTGCATAAGTTGCAGTCCACCTGAACATGACTTAAACAGAGTGGATGTTTGCACCCTCACACACACACACACACACACACACACACACACACACACACACACACACACAGAGCACGCAAACATCCTCTTTTGCATGCCTGTGGCTCTACACCGAGACTATGAGGCCTGAAGAGGTGGTGTATTGTGAGTGACTGAAGCATCCTGTATCCTTCCACTCACTGTTGTTCTCGTCTCCTCTCGGTCCACATGATGGCGGCCCTTTAGGAGCACATGGGACGACAGAGGACAACAAGGTCCTCGTACAGCAGTGGAGGAGGGGACTATCTGCTGCCTTTAGTATTATTATTTTTTGTACACTGATGTAGGTGTACAGCGCGAGGTATCAGCGGAGAGTTTTTAGCACATAGGTGATAGACCTCCCAATGTCAGAGTGTTTTATTTATTAATTTTTTTCCGGAGAAAGCCCCAGCCGCTGTTTCCACAGGAGAGCAGGCAGCTCCAAATAACTGCTTGTCTGCTCAGTAGAGCTCTAAAGAACATGCCTCGGAGGCCGGCTCTCTAAATAAGAAGCATGCTTGTTAGTGGGCCGGAGTGGGGGCCAAGGCCAAAGCTGCCGTCTGGCTGACAAGGTGGGCCTGGAGGGCATGATGCTGCGAGGTGCTTCACTTTCAACCTTGACTCCTAGACCTGTTCTCAATTCTTTCTAGTTTCTTTCCTCTAAAGCGAAACAACAGTGTAATAGTGGTTTCCTTTCCTTTACCCCTGTTTTGTTTTGTTTTGTTTTTCTCACCTTCTCGCATCATTCCGACGGTCAGACACTTCATGAAGCGGCAGGCTTGGCAGGACTTCCGTCTGCGCTTGGTGATCTCACATTCGTTGGTGGCGGGACAGCTGTACTCGATATTGCCTAGGAGCAGAAATCAAGAAGAAAAGAGTATGAATGAAGATCTGTTGCGGTTACTGGAACGGCTAAGCACCGATCATCAGCTCGTCTAGCTAATCCCCGTCTTTAACTATGACTGACTGATAAAGATCCTGATGAATATTATCTGTAGATTAGCAGTGATAGGAAAATCTTAACTCGTGCTACACAAAAACCTCTCTAAAAGCTGATCAGTTGCCAAAGGCCAAAGCTTCCAAAAGCCCTTATTAAAGAGTGTGTGATTGGGAAAGATAGAGAGGATTAGACATTAAGAGGCACTTCAGTGGCAGCTGAGATCCAGATTCATCATCATTATACTTATCTGCAATTTATAATGTGCATGTGGTAAAGCCAAGCCTAAACCAAAACATAATGAGAACTACATTAGCACTTAAAACCACCTAATTGCAAATGATGAGCATAAATAATAATAATAATAATAATAATAATGTAAAAGAATTTGTATTAAATTATTAGGTAAATATTGTTAGGTAATGTGATTTTATTGTGAAAGTCTACCTTTTTAACCCTTTTAACTGAAAGTATTGTATGCAATGTATAATGTTGTTGTGTTGTTGTGTTGTTGTCATGAGTTTTGTCATTTCCACAGCAGCGGTGGTTTTTAGGTGGCCGAGTTGCTAGCCCGATGCCCCACCCTCCCCTCCTTTCTCATCACGGTTTTGGGATTGGACTTGACTTTGTATGGGATACATAGGGTTACAGGGTCCAATAGGGACGACCTGGCAGTGACGGGCCTCGATCCCCCAACCCTCCAATCAAGAACCCAGAGTCAGTCTGAGCCACCACTGTCTCCAGTACAGCATGTATTTATAAATGTTACATTATCACTGTTACATAGACACCTACTGTACAGTACACATACACACACACACACACACACACACACACGTAATTAACATGTGTCCCACCTGGGACCCTCTCACTGATGAAATATTTCAGAGTTAATAAGACTTTGTAAACACTGATTTGTATTGACTTCTCTTCTGTGAACTGATGTTTCCTCATTAAAAAGCGCATTAGTGCTCAAGACTGCTAATTCAACAGGAAACAGTATTTAAAGTATGCATGTCCATTAGACTAAGGTCCAATACTCATTAGTCAGGTAATCACCGGGTCCCATTAGGATCTTCAGATTTGGCTCAGCATGGTACACGTGGCTGCATATATATGTGTGTGTGTGTGTGTGTGTGTGTGTGTGTGTGTGTGGTGTGTGAGGGATGGTACTGTAGGTCTTTAGAGATCGTCAGCCTCAGTCACATCACTCACTCATAAATCTAGGACAAAAACACCTAAGGAGTTGCGATAGAGTGCCCGTAAGCCATCGCCTCTCTCACAGCTGTGCGAGAACAACAGATCTGAGAAACAGAAACGTCCTGGGCATAAATGCCAATGTTTATCACGATGGTCCGTTCCCCCATACCCGCCCCCACCCCCACCCTCTCAGCCTTGAGTGGCTCAATTGGGAAGTGATAGATACAGGTTGTCAGATGGCATTGGAGAGGTGCCACCTTTACACCAGCTGCCAGAGACTCTGAGTAGTCACAGTGGCCATGCCATCACTTCATCCCCACCCACCAACCTCCAACCTAGTACCAGCTCCTGAAGCTCTTCTGCTCCTCGAACCAAACCCCCCCCTCCCTTCTCTTCAAAAGCTAGCCAACCTGGAAGTCAATAAACACCCAGCTGGATGAAGAGGGTCTGGAAATTACTGAGAGTCTCATTGGCTAATGGGATGAAACATACCAATATGTCAAATTCCCAGGATCGGAGGGTCTGGCTCGTGTTCGGGCCAAGCACAATATCTGACCCACGTGTTCATCCGCTTAAGTTTTTCCACTGGAGTCAGAGAGCTGGGCTTGTGGTGCTACGATGCTACATGCTCATGTCTGACAAATGAAACATTTATGAAACATTTCACATTTTAAGAGTCTTAGGGTTTACTGGAGAACATTATAAGATTGCTAAGACGTTAACCTTTCTCCATAGTTCCTATTGAAACTAAATCATTGTGATGGTTCGCCTGAAATGAATTTAAGCCAAGACTAAAAAAGAAAAAAAAAAACTCAAACCAACCTTGAATGGTCCTCTTGAAGAAGGCCTTGCAGGCTTCGCATGAAGCCACGCCATAGTGGTAACCTGACGCGATGTCGCCACACACCAGGCACAGGCGCTTGGGCATGGAGTTGAGCATGTATTCACACTTGATCTGCGAGTCCTCGCCGATGGTGCTGGAGCAGTCTTCGTAGCGCTTAGCGCCAGTGCCGTTGGGGCCCAGGGTACCTCCGGGGCCATACAGCGTGGGCGAGTCTAAACCGTTCTGGTGGCCGTTCATCGCGGAACTGTAGCTGCCGCTGGCGTCTGACGAGCCGCCGGGACTGTGGTGGTTGACGCTGTCGGTCAGCGAGGCTGGGCTAGAGGGTTCCGTCTTGATATACGAGGGGCAGTTGGACTCAATGTGGCGTTCCTTGCTGGACATTCTGCAAAGCAGCCTGCTTCGGACATAAAAAACGACACAAAACCATTGCACCAGATGAAACTAAAGAAAATCAATTAATACTCAAGTTCTACTGTATGTAACCAGATGAAGAATGCATTCACAGAAAAATGGGCAGAAATGGCAAAAAAAAAAGCTCAATGGTCTGAAACACCTTGTTCTAGCATCGTTCTTGTACTTCTCCAGCAAAGTGAAGCTACAGAGAAACCAATTAAATTATTTTCCCTCTCAGTGTTAATGAGAGATTATAAACTCCCACTGGTCTCG
>CM060116.1:633845-701345 GCA_030522415.1 Channallabes apus | reverse complement strand
GAGACACGAGGAGACGAGAGGAGACACGAGGAGACGAGAGGAGACGAGTGCGAGCGCTTCAGTAGCCCCCCGAGCCTAAATACAGCAGGGTCACATCACGTCACCTGAGCACTAACGAGAGACCGCTCGCACTCTTCACACACACACACGCTCACTCTCACACACTCATGCACCTGCAGACACACTCACTCTCACACACACCGTGGGGAATTTCAGCTGGAAATATCACTCGGGTAAAATTAAAAAGATTTAAAAAAAAATACAAAAAGAAAAGAAAAGAAAAAGGAAAAATAGCAAACAAAATAATCTAAAAAGTTATCAAATAGTATAAAATATATTGTGTTAAATATCTTTTTTAAAAGTAAAACTGGTGTTAAAAAGAAACAAAAACTGTAAGAATTCCTTAAAGACAAATTAGTCTGTAGTTTCACATTCTGAGCTGCAGAGAAAAAATATCAAGAATTGGTGTTTTATTAATTATAATAATAATAATAATAATAATGTGTTTAAAAAAGAAAACAGTACAAACAAAAAAACTAAACGGTTTGTGTGTGTGTGTGTGTGTGTGTAAAGTACACGCTGGTGTATTTTTCCCTGCAATAAAATTTTATACACATTTGGAATTTCACTTCACAACAACAATATATAAATAATAATAATAATAACAACAATAATAATAAATATAGTAATAATATAATTATTATTTTATTTATTATTATTATTATTATTATTATTATTATAGTTATTATAAAATAATTCATTGCGAGTACAAATCAGATTCGTTTAAAGCAGCAAATAAACTGAAACTCAAGACTTTATGTTTTTATTAGGAAAAAAAAAAAAGAATGTAATCTGAAAACCCCACGGCGATGTGAAAGCTGGCAGTGCAGGAGAGGTGCGAGTAAATATTCAAAGCAGGATGCAAATGAAACGTACATGCAGGGCAGTAAGTGAGTGTAATTATGATAATAGCTAAACTGCCACTTGTTGTTATTACTAGCATTAATAGACTAATTAGAATAGAACCAGATAATTTGGATGAAAAGAAAAGATCAAACGGTGAGTAAGCAGCAAATGAGGAGAGAGAGAGAGAGAGAGAGAGAGAGAGAGAGAGAAAAGGCTGAAAAAATGCGATAGTCTTATCTGGGGAATTTACTCTCGCACTCGGGTAAGCGTTAATCCGCGCGGAGTAACGAACACGCCGAAGGTAAGAGCGCAGACGTCGGGGTTGGAGCTTCATGCACCTCGAAAATACTTTCACATAACCTCTGTCTCATCACTGGAACATCTGCATAACCACATTTACTACTGAAGATCCAAAAGTAATTAAGTAACGCTGAAAAATAAATAAATAAAGAACAAACAAAAAATTTTTTTCACGCTTGTTTGGCCGCAGGACGATGCACACAACATGCACAACACACTCTTAGTCAAAGCTGCATACTCACACACTCACAGGGTTTATCAGCGCTCCAGGTCAGAGGTTCAACTTTGCTGTTGTTGTTGTTTTTAATATTTTATTTATCGAATCTGAAATAAAGTCCGGAATAAACTTCTCACTTCTACTTAAAGAAAAAAATTAAGCTGTGATTTCTGTGTCTCTCTTTTTTTTTATCTTAAAGATTCACAGTTTAAATTAACACACACGCACTACAAATCGAAACGAATCAAAATTGTTTTCGTTTAACAAAATAAAAAATTTCTCTGAATAAAGCAGAGCTAAAAAAAAAAAAAAAAAAAACAAGGACAAGAGCAACAACAAGAACAAAAGAATAAGCAAATATAAAAAAAAATTTTTTTAAAGCAAAATATAATTCCCTATAAAGTTTGGGGTGACGCTGCAGCTGGCTGTCGAACCCGAACCGGAAAACCCAAAACCCGGATGGAAGCGAGACGGAGCAGCAGCTCACTTCCGTTCATTTCACCGTCTCCGCCTCCCTCTCTGTCCCTCAGCACTCGCTCTTTATTAATGCGTCCGTCGGGCCACATGCAGGGCGACCGGTCTGCAATTCAAGCTCTCCTGCCATCTAAGACCTCTCTCTCTCTCTCTCTCTCTCTCTCTCTTCCCCTCCTCCTTCCGCTCTCCCTCTTTCACGCTCCCATCTGTCAGGCTCCGTCCGTCCTGAAACTGACCGCTGCTTTTCATTCCCTTTATGCCTAGAAATATTCTACAAATGGAGCAGACTTTACAGGTAAGCCGTCCTACTTTGTAGAAGTGCCAACACACACACACCCCTCCACACACACACACACACACACATGCTCTCTCTTTTAAACACACACTCTCACAGACATACCCATACACACACTCCCTGACAGCAACAACAATCCCATGTCCTGATCCTTCATTATACAAACTGCAGGTACTATAGACATACTGTTAATAAAACACACACACACACACACACACACACACACACACACATGTACATGACAAGCAGAAGCAAGAGCCACAAAACATGGAAAGAAGTCGAGCAGAAAGAAGAAAGATGTAAAATTTACCTACTCTTGTTCAGAGTGTAAGGAGAAACACTCAGGTATTGAAAGTTCTACTGAATCCATCTGCACTCAGTGACCATCATTCGACCGGCGCGTCTCTAAATCAAAGTTTTTCCTTTCTCTCTGTCTCTCTCTCTCTCTATTTGTCCCTCTCTCTCTCTGTCTGTCTGTCTCTCTCTCTCCTCCTCCTCTTGCCGTCCCGTCACTCGAGCGGTGCAATTAAACAGCAAACCTTCTCCCAGTGACAAGCCTACAGGCACAGCCAGTTGGGACCAAAAGCTCTTGCACTCTTCTAATCAAGGACTTAAAGCCACGATCGGTGCTCATGAATATGAAGCGAGGCTTTGCATATGCGGTCCCCCCTCCCGGCCCCGTCCTCGTGCCAGATTGGTGCCCGTGCAGCCAATTGGAGCCGGACGAGAGGCTGTGTGTGCACCGGAGAGCCTGAGCCGAGGGAGGAGGGAGGGGACGAATCAGGGAGAGCCAGTGAGAGAGGAGGAGGAGATAGGAAGAGTGACATAGAGAGAGAGAGAGAGAGAGTGTGTAGGGGGGGGGCAGTATAACGAGACAACAGAGAGATAGATATATGGAGAAAGAGGGGGATTTAAAGAGGCAGTGTGTGTCTGTGCTACTGCGCTGCTTATCGGCGCGTGCTGTCAGGCCCGGAGATAAAACCGCTCACGCCGCCGGTACTCAACTCTGACGCTAATGAAGCTACGAGCGAGGAGACATCCCGCGTCTCATCCCGCGCCTCATCCCGCGCCTCATCCCGCGTCTCATCCCGCGCCTCATCCCGCGCCTCATCCCGCGCCTCATCCCGCCGTCATATCCTGCTGTCCTGCATGGGACCATGGGTAAAGTGAGGGACAAACAAACATAATGAAGCTGTGACAACTCCTGTGTGTGTGTGTGTGTGTGTGTGTGTGTCTTTGATTGACGCTTCTTCTTAAGAACTTAAATCTTTAATCTTGTAAAACTGATGTACAGTACAATGCCACTCTGTGCTGGACACTGTGTGTGTGTGTGTGTGTGTGTGTGTGTGTGTGTGTGTGTGTGTGTGTGTGTGTGTGTCTAAGAGGAGGCACCCATGAGATCACTAGATGAGCAATAAGAAAAGATCAAAGACGCCCATTTGTTTTACAAAGATTGGGATCCCAAAAAAAGCAATGTGTAAATGTGTGTGTGTGTGTGTGTGTGTGTGATTGTGTATGTGTGTGTGTGTGTGTTTTTGCTGCCACACACTCGCAGCATTTCCAGCAGCAGCAGCAGGGAAGATATTGCTGATCTCTCGGAGCCGCACAATTCCCCACTGATAAGAAAATTCAGGTGCCGCGCTGAACAGCTAACAATCGTATCGCCGCGCGACGCCACCTCGCTAATCATCTCCGGCCGCCGTCCACAGTCCCGGAAACTCCTTCAACCTTCAAATCCACAGCGGTGGAAAAGATGCAATGAGCTCTGGATCATCAGCAAAATCACACACACACACACACACCTACACACACACCTACACACACACACACACACACAATCACACACACACACACACACACACCTACACACACACACACACACACACACACACACACAATCACACACACACACACCTACACACACACACACACACACCTTTAGTTCCTCTAGAGTCAGAAAGCAAATTCTGATCTGACATCAGTTGTGTCCTCTTTTGTTGTGTGAATAATATGTGAGAGAAACTTTATGAGATAAGAACTGTAACGACTCATCACACACACACACACACACACACACGCACACACACTACAGAGATGATGAATAAGGCTGCAGTGTGTGTTTTTAAAATACTTGTTCAGTTCAGTTCATGAACAATTTTTCATGATATGATGAATGAGCATCACACACACACACATACACACACACACACACACACACACACACACACACACACACACACACACACACACACACAATAATTAATCTGTTCACTTCAGAAGGAGAAACAATAAAACAACACTATATAAGGGTTTGTGCTGAAGGACACGAGATGTCTGAAAGAAAGAGAAAAAAAAGAGAAGAAAAGTAACTTTGACTAATGTATTCACTCTGCATTCGCACTCGAGAGCTTCTGCACCTGACAAATGCAAAAGCTGAGCGTCTGAATGTTATAGAAAAACACAACCAGAGCGACAAACTGACTTCTGTTCTGTACTGAGACCTACAGGAAGGAAGAAAGGAGGAGGAGGAGGAATAACTACAGCAGGCTGTGCAGAAATCCCTCAGCAGCAAAACAACTTCCCCGTATTAATATCACAAAGTTAAAGTGACGTTAAAGTGACGTTAACAGAGTAACGTCAGTGTTTAATAATATATAAATAAATATATATAAAAACTAAATTCAGCCCCAAACTGCACGAGTCCTCGTGGGTTCGAAGCGATCCGGTCACGGCTCGTACCCGCAGCAGCACCACATCATCTTCACTCCACACACACACACAACACAGCAGAGTGTGTGTGATATCAGACACGCAGTGTGGACGGCAAAAGTGTAAAAGACCTGCAGGGAACCGTGAGGAATAAAATAATAAATAATAAAGTTTGAGCATTTTCTCTAACTGTGATCTTTAATCTCCTGATTAATAAACAGAAGCATGACGTCGCGTTCACACTGTGGACTTTACCAACATCCTAACGTTAAATAGAAAGTGCACGCAGGCCCGTCGGTGCAGCGCGTCATTGTCGGCTCTAATCCCTGCAGCCGGACTGAATACATTTCAGCGTCAGTATGCAGAGCCGCGCCGCGCGCCCCGCCCGTCCATACGCCGTCAATAACCCACCCCGTGTTCACATTAGCAGTTCACGACGCTCCTTCATCCATTGTCCTGCGACTCACCGCCACATGATTTACACACACACACACAAACACACACACACACACACACACCAAACCAGAGACACGCGGCTAACAGAACTAAACGGACGACTGCGAGGATGTTGAGCAATTTTTCTGTGAAGTTCTGGTCAAAGGCATAGGTGTGTGTGTGTGTGTGTGTGTGTGAAAAAGACAAGGATGACCCCTTTGGTCAGTGGCTGTTGACACACAGCTAAGAATTATCAAGGCGCGAGCGGCACAGCATCAATCACGCCAGTCAATATGGGGGGGGGGGGGGGGGGGGGTTAGGGGGGATTCACGCGGGTCACGTGTCAGCCGCGCGCGATGCTCCAAATCAACTTCTCTAAAATCTGCATTAATACAGCCGCGCTTATTCACACACACACACACACACACACACACACACACACACACACACACACACACACACACACACACACACAGAGGAAAAAAAAACTTAAAGGACTTAAGATGAGAGAAAAAGTACATTTGTTTGGTTTAAAGAAATTACATGTACAGATGATTTATATAAATAAATAAATATATATATTAAATATATATATATTTTTTTTACAAAATATATATTTCAGTTTTAATTGAAGCTTCCTCAGTTTTGTGCATTTCTGTTAAATTTTGCTTTTAATCAATATATAGCTTTTACACACACACATTTCTAACACATAAGCACATCCAGGTATAGGACCTCAGTCTGTAAGAAACTGTATTTGTGTGTGTGTGTGTGTGTGTGTGTACGCGTGGCTTTGCTCCTTAGACGGGACTCAGAGACAGGCTGGTTGTGTAAGGACGGTCTGATGGTGCAGTTCTGCGGTGGACAACAGAGGGAGCTACTGGCTGTGATGTGGTCAGTGCTGTGTGTGTGTGTGTGTGTGTGTGTGTGTATGATGTGTCCTCTATTGTTCCATCTTCCACAGCACTGTCACAGAGTGTACATATAAATAGAAAAAATGTGAACTCTGTCTGTATTAAGTGTGTGTGTGTGTGTGTGTTTGCATTTAATAGTGTGAGTTTATATTAAAATAAAGAAATTGTAAAATGTAAAATGGTGTTAAAAATAAATTATTCATATTATTGGTACTTTTTTATATAAGCTACTAAAAATATTATTTCTTCATAGTAAAGTGATTAATCAGAGCTCTTTATATTCCGCTGGACAGACACACACACACACACACACACACACACTATCCCGTGTCTGGACACAAAAGCACTCTTCACACCAGCACTTCAGGACCTCTCACCCAGGCGAGTGACAAAGCGCCGCCGCTAACTCGGGGTTATGAACGAGGAGAAACACCGCGCGGCGGCGGCGAAGGAGCGAGCGGGTAAGTAATCTAATGGCCTATCAGCAGGTACAATTGTCACATGAAGGAAAGTGCCAATTTCAAAGCCCCCCTGCGTGGCTGGTGATAACAGGCTAGCGGGGGCTCCAGGGACAGACGGAGAGCCCGGTGTGTGGCATTTCATAACCTCTTTTTGATACAGATTTCTCTTTCTCTCTGTTTTTTTTTCTCATACTTGGTCGTTCTCGGGTGAGGTATACACGGTGCACACCCCGAGCCGGCTCAGCATCAATCCTGCATGAACAAACTACACACACCACTACTGAGTACAGTATATATATATATACAAACTACACACACCACTACTGAGTACAGTATATACTGTATATATATACAAACTACACACACCACTACTGAGTACAGTATATATATATATATATATACAAACTACACACACCACTACTGAGTACAGTATATATATATGCCAACTACATACACCACTACTGAGTACAGTATATATATATATACAGAAACTACACACACCACTACTGAGTACAGTATATATATATACAAACTACACACACCACTACTGAGTACAGTATATATATATACAAACTACACACACCACTACTGAGTACAGTATATATATATATACAAACTACACACACCACTACTGAGTACAGTATATATATATACAAACTACACACACCACTACTGAGTACAGTATATATATATACAAACTACACACAACACTACTGAGTACAGTATATATATATACAAATTACACACACCACTACTGAGTACAGTATATATATATATACATATACAAACTACACACACCACTACTGAGTACAGTATATATATATACAAACTACACACACCACTACTGAGTACAGTATATATATATACACAAACTACACACACCACTACTGAGTACAGTATATATATATACAAACTACACACACCACTACTGAGTACAGTATATATATATACAAACTACACACAACACTACTGAGTACAGTATATATATATACAAACTACACACACCACTACTGAGTACAGTATATATATATACAAACTACACACACCACTACTGAGTACAGTATATATATATACAAACTACACACAACACTACTGAGTACAGTATATATATATACAAACTACACACAACACTACTGAGTACAGTATATATATATACAAACTACACACACCACTACTGAGTACAGTATATATATATATATATATATATATATATATATATATATATATATATATATATATATATATATACAAATTACACACACCACTACTGAGTACAGTATATATATATATACACAAACTACACACACCACTACTGAGTACAGTATATATATACACAAACTACACACACCACTACTGAGTACAGTATATATATACACAAACTACACACACCACTACTGAGTACAGTATATATATATACAAACTACACACACCACAACTGAGTACAGTATATATATATATATACAAACTACACACACCACTACTGAGTACAGTATATACTGTATATATATATATATACAAACTACACACACCACTACTGAGTACAGTATATATATATACAAATTACACACACCACTACTGAGTACAGTATATATATATACAAACTACACACACCACTACTGAGTACAGTATATATATATATATATATATATATATATATATATATATATATATATATATACAAACTACACACACCACTACTGAGTACAGTATATATATATATATATATATATATATATATATATATATATATATATATATATATATATATATATATATATATATACAAACTACACACACCACTACTGAGTACAGTATATATATATACAAACTAAACACACCACTACTGAGTACAGTATATATACAAACTACACACACCACTACTGAGTACAGTATACATACATATATATATATATATATACAAACTACACACACCACTACTGAGTACAGTATATATATATATATACAAACTACACACACCACTACTGAGTACAGTATATATATATATATATATATATATATATATATATATATATATATATACAAACTACACACACCACTACTGAGTACAGTATATATATATATACAAACTACACACACCACTACTGAGTACAGTATATATATATATATATATACAAACTACACACACCACTACTGAGTACAGTATATATATATATATATATATATATATATATATATATATATATATATATATATATATATATACAAACTACACACACCACTACTGAGTACAGTATATATATATACAAACTACACACACCACTACTGAGTACAGTATATATATACAAACTACACACACCACTACTGAGTACAGTATATATATATAATATATATATATATATATATATATATATATATATATATATATATATATATATACAAACTACACACACCACTACTGAGTACAGTATATATATATATATATATACAAACTACACACACCACTACTGAGTACAGTATATATATATATACAAACTACACACACCACTACTGAGTACAGTATATATATATATACAAACTACACACACCACTACTGAGTACAGTATATATATATATATATATATACAAACTACACACACCACTACTGAGTACAGTATATATATACATATACAAACTACACACACCACTACTGAGTACAGTATATATATATATATATATATACAAACTACACACACCACTACTGAGTACAGTATATAAATATATATATATACAAACTACACACACCACTACTGAGTACAGTATATATATATATACAAACTACACACACCACTACTGAGTACAGTATATATATATATACAAACTACACACACCACTACTGAGTACAGTATATATATATATATATATATATACAAACTACACACACCACTACTGAGTACAGTATATACAGTATATAAGTGGCTCAGACTGATATCACAAAAATATCTGAACCACAAACACTTGATTATGAGAGGATTAGCAACCTAAAGAAATTAATTTCAAAGTCTACAGATATATTACTCTCTCTCTCACACACACACACACACACACACACACACACACACACACACACACACACACACACACACACGCATAACTCAGAGTTAATTACCCGACCCTGATATGCGAGTATTAGGGCATTAAAACACCTTTTAGGCCGAGGTATTTGCAAATCACCGTGTCTCTCCGAGTCTCTGCTAATCCTTATCGAGGGCCACAATTAAGTCTTCACAGCACTCCCCATCCTCACCACCCCCCTCATCCTCCCCAAACACGCCCTTCTCCTGTAATACCGATGCGATCACGTTTGTTCGCGCGCTGACACACAACCAGGCTCTCACGACTACTTTTATCATTACCACATGGCCCCATTAACCACAGCTTATCCACCGTGACACGGAGAGCGAGACCGCACTGAGGCCTCGCACCAACTACAGCAAGTTGCCTAGAACACTCTGTGTCCTGTATACTGTACATAACATATACATAACTGTTTTTTCTTTTTGTCTGTTTAGTTGTTTTTTAACTGGTAGAATTTTCCTGGAAAAATGTAGAACATGACAATAAAACATTTGGAAAACAATGTTCCTGATCACTGCTCAGTCTTTTTATTGACCTTCCATAACTTCTCTCGACATCTTTGTCTTTTCAGAAGCACCAGAGCAAGCAGACACCCTGACCATGCCATGTCATAAACAATGTTATTGACAAGAAACTTGGTCAAACTACCTCAAATACGAGGAGCATTCAAGTCAAACCGGGACTTTTAATCGTACTGAATAACAGAACACAGTTCTGAGAGTCTGTCGCCTTGCACCTCCAGGGTCCGGGTTCGATTCCCGTCTCTGTGTGCATGGAGTTTGCATGTTCTCCCCGTGCTTGGTGGGTTTCCTCCGGGTACTCCGGTTTCCTCCCACAATCCAAAGACATGCAGATTAGGCTAATTGGCATTCACAAATTACCCATAGTGTGGGAATGAGAGTGTGTGTATGTGTGTGTGCCCTGCGATGGATTGGCACCTTGTCCAGAGTGTACCCTGCCTTGTGCCCTAAGTCTCCTGGGAGGCTTATGTCTCTATATAATCCCCTGATACACTAATGCACTTAACCCAGCGTTTCACTAGAGCTTGGACACCATTAAGGTGAAAAGTTCTCTCAGTACTAACTTACAGTCACACTGAGTAATACTGTTTACTCTTAACAAGTTAGAATCGGTGCTTTAGCTACAGTATAAACGAGGAATCAAACACACAAGCTTGAAAGTGATGTCATGATCATCCTCGGTGGAGCTAGCTCTAATGGAAAATCTCAAAATCTAAGGGGGTCGCTTTGTGGTAAAAAAATCCTGCAACATTAAAATGACCCAAGGTACACCTGAACAAGGCCAGGAAATTTCCCCGATGCTAAATTACAACTTAATGCGACACGGCAGCATCGTCGGCTGATCTCCTGAGAGCGATCCGGAGCTCTTCAGCTCCTCAGCAGCTGTTCTTTTAAAGCTCGGAGGTTTTACACCACCCTATTTAACACACTCATTTAGCTCGAAGAGTAAGTGCGGCAACCGGCAACAGTTACACTATGATATTGACAACATTTCATCCCGGGAAGGAAGAAGGTGGGATTATTATTTCAGGGCGGTCAGGATGTCAGTGTTTGTAGCTTGTTGCTTTAGAGACATGAGGAGGCTTAACACCAGCACTCGAGTGAGAACCGGCAGCTGTTCAGGACATCGCTGGCCGCCCATTAGCAGCGAGTCTGGGATATTTTACTTACTGGGTGATTCTTTAATTCCCAACAGACTTGAATATTAAATTTTAAATATGAATTAAATGATGCAAAAAAAACCCTGTGCTGTAAGTCAGGGACTGGAGTGTTTATTTAATGCCGAGTATTTTGTTAGTCATTCTTTATAAATGTACATCTTCACATGAGATCCACTCTTACAGCACGGCCACAATGATCTGAGTGAGTGAGTTTGTTTAAACCCGGCTGGTTTGTGTGTTTTGTAGCTGCGAGCTCTCCGCACTCTCTGCAGTTGTGTTGCTTTTTTTGCAAATTAGATCACTACACTAAAATAACACTGCAGCCAACAGTGCAGCAAGCGGAACTAACCTGATTATAGTCAAATACGGACATGTAGTATTTCCTGATCTAATATTATTAAACCTGTTTGTGCATAACATCTGGCTGAAACACATCTTTCTTTGATTAAGTTTAAATGAGTCCTGAGTTCATTAACATTTGCATTTTATAAGGATAATCCATGGCACGTAAAATGACCAAGGGTCTTAAAAACAACAACTATAAAAGTGTATTGTTAAGTTCAGTGTATTTATGACTTGAAGTCTGATCCTATGATCTAAATTGTACTAAAGTATTTCTAACTCTTTAAATATGATGCGGTGTGTGTAGAGGAGCGAGAAGAAGAACTAAGCTTAACTAACCTCCGTCTCATATCGACACCCTGCACATTAGCATAAGCAGCTACCAGTGGGTTTCTGAACATGACCTGGTTGTGAGATTGCAGTTGGCCAGCCGCGTTCCGCTTATCTCCAAACCCCAACGAGTGCTGCTCGCGCCTCCGAGACACGCGCTATCAGCCGCGCAGCAGCACCATCGCGGCTCCAGCGACGCAGCACGCTGCACTAAAGCCCTGTGTTTTTAACCTGTGTATTTCTTTGATTTAAACAAACAGCAAAAAAGATTTATTGCTTCATTAATTGATGAGAATAAAAAAAAAAAAACAAGAAAAACTAGAGCAGCGAAGCAAGAGTATAACTTCAGAGGTTCTTTACAGTCAATTCTATTGATGTTACTGACGATATGAATGTTTCTCCCGGTGCGGCGGTAGAGTCGACTCGAAGACTCCAGACTCAGGATCTCAAGATCAAACCAGAGGTTTTGTTTTGTTTGTTTTTTTCATAATTGCCTTCTTGCTGTTGTTGTTGTTTTGCTGCTACCTGCATTTAAACCTCAACCATTTAAACCTGAGTTATTTTCATTAGAGAACATGCATTAAATTTTTTCTACTGAATATAATTGAAATAAGTTACTATAAATATTTATGTACATTTTTATTTTATTTATTTTTTGGTGAGGTGGGTGAGAGGATATCCGGGTCAGTTTAAGAAGAATCATTGCTAGACAAGTAGCCTTTGATTTTGTGTATTTCTTTTGTAAAGTAAATTACAAAAACACTGAAATAATAATAATAATAATAATAATAATAAAAGATTGTTAGCAAACTTGTGTATTCGGTTCAGAAATCCCGTCTTCTGCATTGTGATTGGTTAAAAAAAAAAAATCCGCCTCGTCTATGATTGGTTAGAAACCAGACACATCTTTGTTTTTTTTTTTGTTTTTTTATCTCAATTTAACACATTTTTATATAATTTAATGATTTATAAATAATGGGGATGATTATTGAAATAACAATAAAAATAAAACTATAGCCAGCTTGTGTGAGGTTAAGAAACCCCGCCTTCTGTGTTATGATTGGTTACAAGACTTCAGTCTCATCTATAATTGGTTTTAAGTCTAGAGTGTAAATATAGAGCATGTTTGTAATTGCAGTTTGTGAGATTTTGAAATACAACAACTATACTGCATGTATTGAGGTGAAAGCAATGTGTGTTTTGAGAATGTGGACAAAGCCAACACACACACACACACACACACACACACACACACAGAACACTACGTTCAGTAAGAATTATTTTTTTAATCAAGAGAGGTGTGTGAATGAAAGTCGACCCAACACGTTGAAAGGAGAATTAATTTGCACAATACGTTAGTAATTACCATCTTGGTTAACCACAGATGTTTTCATGCAAACAAACAGCTGTATGAGGAGAGAAGGCAAGAACATTTCTTGCCAAAACATGCAGTTTTCATTTGGTTTCAGCAACACAATGGTTTTAATAAGGTATGATAAACAATTTACCAACAATCTATCCAATTTTTTTTTACCCCCTTTAGCTGTTTCCAGTTCTCGGGATCACCACATGGGGTTATTCGCTCTGCACCATATCGGGAGAGGTTTTATGCTGTATGGCCTTCCCGCCACAAACCACCTACAGCATTTCTAAAGGCTTGAGACTGGCGCTGAGCTTGCCCTGAATCTCAGTGTCTGGGCATTACAGTATATATGGGTACGGGGCCTTGAACAAGGGCCCAACCATAGCAATCTGGCAGCGACGGGGCTCAAACCTCAAACCCACCTCAACCGCCTGAGCCACCGCCGCTCCATATCAGTCTGTCCAACTGTACAAGCAACTCCATTATTCCACACGCTCTGAAGAAAAGTGAGAACTCCATCCATATTCATTATACAATCGTATTATATTAATACAAATATACAAACTGAACGAGGAACATTTTTAATCAAGTTAATTACATCGAGTGGCCTCCGAGTGGCGCAGTGGTAAAGTGGCGTCACGTGGTTCGGAAGAAAGACGTGATAATCTTCGTCCTTCCTGACTAAGTGGTAGTAGTAGCCTTAATGTGGGAGCCCCCTAGTGGCAGGGAGGAATTGGACACGACTAAAAATCGAGGAAAAATCACCCCACAAATAAAAAAGAAAAAAAAGTTAATTACATCAAATAATCGATAACATTATCCTTGGTATTAGTAGCATGTAAATGTTAAATAAACCCAATATTGCAGCAGGGTTTTAATCTTTATTTTCAGCATATTAGACAATGTTGATAATGTAAACATGCTGATATTTCTAAGGTTTTATTTGCTGTACTTCTTTTTGCAGTTTGTAACAACTGTTTAAGTTTTTTCTTCTTTTTTTATTTTATGAGAACGCAGTGCCACACACTGTAGCTAATGATAGTTTCAGATTATTTTATTGCAAAAATCCAAGCATTTTATCATTTTAGCAAATGAAATATTCTTAAATTTAACCAAAAATATGCTGTACATAATTTCATAAAAATTTGTTTACAACAAACCAAATATAAGATTATTAAGCTTATTTCTAATCACAATTTGCAAAAAAAAAAAAAAAAAAAAAAAAGGAGCAAAAAGAATTCTTGTTCTATTTGCAGAGAAATTTGTTTCTTTCGAAATAATCTGCCAATAGAACAAGAAGTTTTTGCCTAAACGTTTAGTCAAATTTTATTATAAATATGTTTAATAATCTTTTTTCTTTTTATTTTATTATTATTTTTAGTAAAGTGTAGCTACATTTAACTACATTCATATTTTCAATTTCTAGGATATAATTTTTTGCTGTGTTTAATTTCATGAAAAATTCTTTTATTTTTATTATAGTTTTGTCAAAGAAACAATATGAGAAGCTGTTGGTCATGTCCAGTAAATCAGATTTTAATGAATGCTAAATTATTTTATCAATAAAAGCTAAAAAGACTTTTTCTCTAAGTTAGATTTTTTTTTTTGCACTCAGAAATGTTTAAAAAGCATAAATAAGAAATGTTTTTTTTTTTTTTTTACATTTTTGACCTTGAAAATTTTTAATTCATTAATTCATTAATTCATTTATTAGTTTGGCTGTTTATATTCACCCATCAATTAGTCGTTAGCATAAAAGAATTTAACTGCCAGTTTTCAAATGTGCAATGTTGCTTTACTGCAAAAACTGACATTATAGCAATTAAACAGATATTAAATTTAGTCAAATGTATCTGTTATTTCTAATTATAGAGTTAAAATTATGTCTTGACATATTTGACTTTTTTTAAGATTTACATTTTCTATTGTAATTTATAGGGTTATGATATGTTAATTTGCAAATGTGTCACTTTTTGCAGTGTTGTTACAGTAAAAAACAAAAATCCCTCCTAGCAATTAGCAGTTTCATGACAAATTAGTAATACAAGGGGTCGTTCAAGTCAAACCGGGAAATTTCATATGAAATTGAATGAAGGTGTGAAACCACTAAGCCACTGTAATGACTTTTTTTTTTTTTTTTACTAATTCCAGTAAAATTTAATCCATCCAACAGCCTCATGGTTTTTGTATCTGTGGTATCTGTGCAAAATAAACAAACAAATAAATAAATAAAAGCTAAAACAATGAGACATAAGATATCAGTGTAGTAGAATTAAGGAAATTCTGTTGTAACCATCAGAAACTTCTCCTGAAATCTATTAAGCAGTCGGGTGACTTCCTGTTGCACTTCCCCAGGAGTCGCTGGTCTCTTCATCAGACTGCCTGAAGTTCTGCTATAATTAAGGGAGCTGAAATGATTGTTTATTGAAGCTCATAACTCAATATATCGTCATCTACATCAAATCTTCACACTGTTCCTCCAACACCTGGGTTCATGTAAAAGGAATGTTAATACTGGGCACACACGGGCACTCATGAGGGAAACCATAGTCTGTAGATCTGAGCACTGTTAAAGTGCGCTCAGGATTATAGCAGGGGAAAGGCGACGACGTGGATGCAAGTGGGACTCATTTCTTCTACTTGAAACTCGTTCTCCTCTTCCTCAAATCCCCAGCCATCTCCCTCGTGCCATCTCTTATATGTAGCATCACACCTGCACGCGCCAGCCTTCGGAGGAAAGTTACACAGACTGTCACGGCACATCACGTGGCAGAAAGCGAAAGAGGAATTTGCAACACACACACACACACACACACACACACATAAGCCATGCTTGTACTCTCTTATTTGTAAGCTTATTTGGCCAAGTGAGAATTTATGGCATGTTTACGCTGATCAGATATCACGTTTGTTAATCCCATGTTTGTGTGGGTTTCCTCTGGGTTCTCCGGTTTCCACCTACCTACCAAAAACATGCCAGTGGATACATCTGTCTAAGATAAATTGCGCCTAGGTGTGAACGCGCGCGTGTGTGCACGGCGCCACGCAGTAGACCCGTATGGCATCCGGAGTATATCTGCTTCATGCTCCGGATCCACTGTGACGCTGACGACTTACTTGTAAAAGGACTGAGGGAGTGTTTCTGCTTAAAAAGTCATCACACTTGGAATGAGAGAAAGGATCTCTACCGAGCATCACCTTCACAAAGTGACCGTGAGATCCACTGATCTTCAACAACTCCAACAAGCCCTAGGTACCAGAACGTCCTCCACAAACTGCACAATCCATAGCCGACCCCGAGAACACATTGTGTCCCCAGAGCTGTTATTATACTGTTTCATTTTCCTGTTTTCATTTGTTTAGTGCTGCTCATGCAATGATAGTTGCTTTCTCAGTCCAGCAAATGCTGAGTTTCGTTATTCAAAGGTAGATGCGCTGTGTGTGTCCCTGGGACAAGCAAATCCCCTCTGATCTGAATTCCAAAGCAGTGAGGAAACAAGTTTCATTCAAATTGACACACAAACAAGTGTGTGTTCACAAATCAGTTTCACAGTGTCAACAACATGACCAGGAAGCGGCGCGGCAGAATGGGATGAGGTCTAATTTTAAAATCCGAGCCGCCGTCTAAGTTTAGCTACCTGTGCCGTCCAAAAGTGTCTACCTTCTAACCCTGGAGTAAAGCAGCCACTGCCACACCTCCGTAAAGCATTCCACAGATCCTGTTATGTCCCCTCATTCGAAAATTAATACCATTCCCTCCCGCCTCATCTGCACAACCCCCCCCCCCTTCTCCCTTCGCTTTCACCACCCGATTCGATAACAAATATTCCCTCACCTAAATTAGAAATGTGAAATAATTATGCCACCGGCCCTCCTACGGGTTATTCATAGGAGCCGGCCCGTTGTAAGCGAGCTTTCGTTATACAAATAGGTTACTTCAGAGAGTGACTTTAATTATGTTGGTTTCAAACAGAACATGAGTGCACAATTCCAGTGGGATTTGGAGTATCCAAGCTCTTTGTTAACTGAGCACAAATGTATGCCAGCGAGGAGCGCCGGCCCCGACTCCGCGCTCAATTTATTCAGACGCTGCACACCTCTGCCCGTGAATAATTCCGGTAATAATAAAGATAGCAAGGAATCCTCATTCAAGAGGAAAAAAGGGCTAACAAAGGGAAAATGTACGTGACTCTTCAAGGACAAGTTCTGGACAATGTCAAGGGCAATGAAAACAAATCGTGTTTGTCTTCTGTTTGTTCATCACAAACCTTTTGTTTGCTTTTGTTCCTTGATCTTTGGGGAAAAAGCTACGTGGACCCTTATATCAAAATGGTCACCTCTTTAGAAAGCTTGGAACCATCCAAGGAAAACTTAAGCAGCTCCTTTTAGAGTAGATTTGTTTGAGGAGATGTCACGTGCTCCAAGCCAGTTCATCTACTTCTCCCAGTCATCCAGAGAACCAGATCTCGACCTGATGCCTCCGAGCTGAGCCCATGCAAAATCTGTAGCTTTGTAACAGCTAAGAGAGATTTTACTTATTTGCTTGATAAGCATTAAGAAAAGCTAAACACTAGCAAGTCTAGGGCTGCAGGACATTAAGCAAGTTTTGAACCGGTGTCTGGTTCTCACACTTTTTGTGTGTAGATTTGGATTTGTTTATGAATTACCGATTTTGGCCAAGAGTCTTGCTAAATTATGATCTTGGTCTTGAATGAGAGCTTCTAGTAAATGTGCTTTAATTACTGAAGCGATGCACAAACGAAGCCAGATTGGCATATTTGGTTGAACTAATGATTTTTCTTAATGTGAGATGTTACTGGTAGATAGAAAAACCTGCTTAGCAACGTCTATTAAACAGATAAAATAATTAGAAAATGTATTTGTGTCAACTAGAACTGCATCCTTCCATCCATCCATCCATCCATGATGGTTCACTGCAAAGACCTACTACTCACAACACACTCTCTTAAACTAAAATATCAGTGGCTTCTATGTCTAATACAACATTAGAGGTCATTTCTATCCTCACCTTTATTATCCAGAATGATTCGATGAGTTTGCTGATAATTCTCAATGAAAGTTGTTAATTCAAGTGTAACGTAATTAAAGTTAAGGTTTTTGACCTTGAAAAGGGTTTGGATTTTGATCTCTTCAACATCTTGACCTCGACCTCCTTAAAATTCAGGCTTGACTCGATCTAGTCTAATCTTCTTTTTATTTATTTTTTGTTTTTTTTTACAGTGGTGTTGAAACAAAACAAAGTTGAGATAAAAAAGTAACCGTAACCACAACCTTCACAACTTCCTGTAACTTCATATTCATATGAGTTAAAATATGAAAGAAAAAAAACCCCTCATAAGCACCAGGTTGTCACAGGAGCCAAGCCTTGAACAAAGCTTCACACTGTACCAGAAAGATGAATATAACGTGTGTGGGCAATTGATATGACGATTTAATAACAGGAGAACTTTATTACAGACCCAGCACGAAGACAAATCTGCATCCTCATCCGCTAATATTTCACATTCATACGAAAACATAATCTGTCTGTTTGACTGCAGGGAAATTTATAGTCACCTCAGACAGACACCTGATTGCTTTCGCCGGACACAATAGTGGTAAATTGCAGGCTGGCTGGTAAACGCGGCCCGTCAGATGTATACACGCAATTCCTTCATGGCTGCTGATTGAAACTAAATTCTAATACGCGCCCCTGCGACACCCAACCTTGAAAATGACTGCATTCCCAAAGCTTCCGCTTTAATTTGGGAACAATATTAATTAGGGGGTTGCGTTTGGGGATTTTTTTCCATGTGATCTTTCAAAATAATTAAAATGTCAGTGAAAATGAATATGCATAAAGGTCATATTTTCAGAAATTTCATCTCTTGGGATGTATGGAAAAAAACAACTCGTTTGTTGGAAAAAAACTTGATTTTAGACAAACCCACGTAACAAACTCAACATGGTGGAATAATCCGGAAGCGTCTCCCAGGAGCATATCTGTGGCTCGACACCAGCATCACCGTTACTGTTAGAAATGGGATTAGCACACACGTTAACGATGTACAGTTTGGTTTATGCACCATGTCCACATGTGTAGGAGAAATATATAAATATTGTATAGTCAGTGAGATGCTACTGACCCAGGGTTCAGCAATCACATGGATTATTCTTGCTATAAGAGGTTGATGAGCAGGAGTCCAAGAAACAAAAATAATACGCTGGTGGAAACAAAAAGAGCTCATGAATATAAAGCTGCCTGATAGTTAACGTGTCTATGCGGCTGCGTATCTGTTGGTGCTGCTGCTGCACACTTCACTCGGATCGGTCCACTATATCGGGTTAAACGATGTCTGGTTCGTTCTATGGCTGAAGGCCACGTGTTCACGCTCTCATATAAAGAACATCATCTCCAGACCTGCTAAAGCCCTCTGGTGTTGGGGTTTAATTATTAAATGCAAAGCGTCCTGTTATACTACAGACGTGTGTGTGTGTGTGTGTGTGTGTGTGTGTGTGTGTGTGTATGCGCTCGGTGCAACACATATGAATGACTGCAATAAAATATTAAAGGGATATGCAAAGCGGCAGGGAAATCACGACACGAGAGCATTTAGCGAAGAGTCCAAGGCCAAAGTGTTAAACTGGTGAATAAACAAATGAAATTAATGCAGGCTTTATTTCAGATTCAGATCATTTAAAGCTGAGCTCCTACACATGGTGCTTTTGGTTTGGTTGTGAATTGAATTTGAAGGTCCACAATATGGCATCTTCATCAGCACACTGACCAAACATAGCGGAAAAGAGAAAACGCAGAACAACATGCTAATAAAAAACATGCTAATAAAAAGAAAACTGACCTCTTCAGCTGGTTGTACTTGATCGTAATTTGGACATACAGTAGGGGGGGGGCGATATAACCAAAATCTTCTATCCCGGTAGAATCATTTTTATACCTCGATAACGATATACATCACAATATAGTAATTTGTATCTGAAAATGCATAAATAAAAATTCTAACACAAAGAAACTGTTTTACGTAATGTAATTTTATTTAAACTGTGAATTGCTGATGTTTGCTGCATGTTTTTACTTTGGCTGTATTCGATTGGATGTGTAACAGACCTAATTAGATTTTGCTATATTGTGCTAACGTTAGATGCACAGCCACTCGTGAGGTGCACATGTGTGTGTGTGTGTGTGTGTGTGTGTGAGGTTTTTATCCCCTCGGGGCTTGCCGTAGAAGGGCAAAAGGCGCATGTGCACTTCCTGCTCTAGAGTTTCAGTTTTTGTGAATAAAGGAGAATAAACAGTTGATAAGGATGTTGTGTGCTCTCGTTTTTATTGTTTTTACACCCGATTGAACCAAATATCTGCGCGGCCCAGTGGCTAACGCAGCGCGACTATCTGGATAGCGCAGAGTTGATCTGGTTTATTCGCGCAGCCCGGTGGATCGCGCAGCGCGGACCAACTTGAGCAGCGCTGCTCGAATCACAAACCTGCGCGACTCACTGTTTTTTATTTAAAATGTCAGGACTGTTTAATATCGTTTCCGCCTTGCCGTGCCTGGTGTGTACGTGCGCATCCCAGCGGGGTCAAATGTACTTTGATAGTCGGCGCGGTTTATTCCTATCAGCGTCGCGCAGGTTTGTGATTTGAGCGGCGCTGCTCAAGATCCACCGGGTCTGGATATTTGTTCCGCCCACGCCGGCTCAATCGAGTGCCACGGTTTCGTCCCACTTTAAATGTGTTTGGCTTCCCATAGAAGTGAATGTGTATTGTGTGGTTACGTAAAGTGCAACGTCACGTGATCTCAACCGCGATTAAGACGACCAAAATCTCTATCTGTTGACAAATTTCTACCGGTTAACTGTGTATCACGGCTCCGGTGTTCTGAGAAAACTTTCTACCTTGATGGTGTCCAAGCGCTAGTGAAACACTGGGATAAGTGCATTAGTGCAGCAGGGGGTTATATAGAGACATAAAGGGAGTTTTTACTCTGTACAATCAAAAGTCCTAGTTTGAACCTTAGTTTTGAAGATATATGTATGAGGATCTTCATTATAACCAATAACCAATAATCTGACATACTGTAGGAAAGACTCTGAAATGCAGGCAGAATTTTATAGGGATCATCTTGTACAGCGTCACGAGTAATACTCTCCAACCACTGCTAATATCATTTAACTCACATCGCGTATAATAATAATAATAATAATAATAATAATAATAATAATGTGTGTATTAGACATCAACAAGGTTTTTGTCAAATCAAGCAGTATGATGATGATGATGATGATGATGTGTTGCGCTTTAGAGCAAGACAAAAAAAAAAAAGAGTCAGTGCAGCGCAGAGGTCTGACCTTGTTACCTAATGTGAGGACGGATCCATTTACCACTGCAGCAAACCTCCGCAAGAGCAGGGGATCTCCTCTTCTCACGGAAAAGAACTGTTACTAGTTTTAATACAGAGGGAGAGAGGGGGGGGAGAGGGGGGGGGGGGGAGAGAGGGGGGGAGAGGGGGGGGAGAGGGGGGTGGGAGAAAGAGGGAGAGAGAGAGAGATAGAGACAGAGAGAGGGAGGGTCTTTGAGATTATGTGAACAAATCAGCTCAGCAAAGCTAAAGAACTCGGGTTCTGTGTGAACGTCGACTAAATTTTCAACATTTTCATGAAACATATTTATTTATTAATTTATTTATTTTTTGCCATGGGAGTTCATTTGTGCTTTTAGTACGGACTGTAAATTTGCTACATTCTAGTGTTTGTTTTCGTCCGGTCACGCTGTCGAGTGACATTTGGTCAGCGTTAACGTGCCGCGCACCTCTCAACACTTTTCCTCGTTTCAGATAAAACCAAGATAACACACGCTCAGAGCGACAACCTCAATTCATAGAATCTGAAAAGTAAAAAGAGAAAAAAACTGGCCCAACAATAAGCAGATCCAAAATATTTACACACGCGTTTGCACACGTGCGTCACGACTCGGGCCAAGTGGAAAAACTCTGCCGTCAATGGAACTGGAGCTCGAAGTGAAAGCATGAAAGCGTGTAAACATTACTCTGGTTAAAGTCGAATAGTTGTTGTCTGGAGATAAAGAAGTGATAAGCAAGATAGGGTGCCATTACTAATTCCATTAGGATACAGTTTTAACAGTCAGGTTGTTATCTTGAACAGCAAAAGAGTGAGAATTACAGAGCAAAGTACTCGCTGTCTCCATCCCCTCTATCCCCCCCCCCCCCCCCTCTAACTCTCTACCCCCCCCTAACTCTATACCCCCCCCCTCTAACTCTCTACCCCCCCCTCTAACTCTCTCTCACTCTCCCTCTCTCTCCCTCTCTCACTCTCTCTCACTCACTCTCTCTCTCTCCCTCGCTCCCTCTCTCTCTCTACACACAGCTGTGTTTCTATGTAGGCCAGTAAAGTCTTCCTTACATCAGTGGGAGTAAAACGACGCCTCACCACTGGGACCGGAATCTTATTCTGCGCCTTGTGTGAAGCTGCTGTGTTAAGAGAGCCTGAGGAAAGACGGAGCCCGGCGCCTTGAGGGGTTCTCTGGGGAACGCTGGAGATTTCTGAGGAGTTTGCAGCTCCCCGGGTTCCTCGTCACTTCCACAAACCTTCATAATTTACTTCTTATTCCAACTTTCAGGTTTCGCAGCACTGGAGAAGCAAAAATCTAAAACAGCGCTAATGGCTCAATAAAACAATCAGATTTACACCTCACAGAAATGCTTATGATTGATAACAATTGATGCTGGTCTGGAATAAAAAAAAAAAAAGAAAGAAGCAAACCGAATTAAAGCATAACGCCGGCGGGAGCGCTCAGCCGCGGCATGAACGAGACGTCAGCCATTGCGTTAGTGTCAAAGTAGCGCCACTTTTCCTGATGTTCCATCAATATCTCACTCAGGTGCAGTGGGCTGAGAAGGGAAGGAAGGCGGTGGAGCGGCGGAAGGGGAGGAAAAAAGAGAAGGAAGACTAACAAGACTCACTGCCTTGAGCCACCGTCTCCCTCTGACTGACACTCTCTTAAGTGAGTAAAGATTTGTTCTGCTAGCAGCGGCAGCTTCGAGAACAAGACAGAATCCTAATGTGTGTGTGTGTGAGCACTTGTGTGTGAGAGTGTCTCTGTGTGAAAGCCAAACTGAAATAAGACGTCAAATAAACGTCAAAACCGCGTCTGAACACTCAATAATCTTGCGACGTATAAGAATATCAAGTAAAAGCATTAAATTATGTGAGATGACTTCAGTTCCTCTTTCTGTGTTTTTGTTCCTCGTATAATTTTTTGTGGTCTGTATCAAAGGGGCGAGCGTCTCTCCATTTAAAATCAGGCAGTATGAAGAACGGGGAGGGGGGGGGGGGTAATCATTATGCAGGCTAAACAGTGCGCAAAGTCAGCTAACATATTCAGAACAGTCACAATCACTAAGCCCTCTGACACAATATGTAATCTTGAGGCAAAATCAATGACGTGTCCAAAACTATAATTGCTACTCCCAAATTGCCTCAGTAGCAATACGCGTGTGACGGAACGAGAAGCATAAACTCAGCAGAAAAAAAAGCTAAG
This sequence comes from Channallabes apus, assembly GCA_030522415.1. Classification (NCBI taxonomy): domain Eukaryota; kingdom Metazoa; phylum Chordata; class Actinopteri; order Siluriformes; family Clariidae; genus Channallabes; species Channallabes apus. The sequence continues at coordinate 677,270 of CM060116.1, read as the reverse complement.
AAAAAAGCAAACTAATCCAGTGCTGTTGGCTCGAGTGCTGTTGGCTCGAATGGAGAAGCTTTTAATAACCTGATTACCAACAGATAACTACAGCACGAGACTGTGACCTTTAACCTACAGGGAGATAATGCAATGGAGATTCATCACAAAAATTTATTCTTTTCATTATCTAATACAGTGTCAAAATATCTGACACACCTTCTAACTCAATATTTTTTTTGTTTAGTGATTGATTTTCTACATTCTAGAACAACATTGGAGATTTCAAAACTATAAAATGACACATAAGGCATATGGAACAATTTCTACAAGAACAGTATCATGTCGAGTGTTTGTAAAACCCATCAAGCTCCAGGATGAAACTGTCCCTCATGAAGACCTTCACAGGAGAACAAGACCAAAACTGAGCTCTGCTGCAGAGGAGACGTTCATGTAGAGTCACCAGCCTCAGAAATCACCAATTAACCTCAAGCAGCACCTCAGATTAGAGCCGTTATGAAGCTTCACAGAGCAGAAGTAGCAGATAAACATCTCAATATCAACAGTTCCATCATCTTGAAGAAAGAAATGTGGTCGGAAAAACATTCTGAAGAAGCGTGATGGGACATCATCTTAACATTTGGTGAAATCAAATTGATAAAAAAAAAAAAAAAAAAACAATTCATGGCTATGTTTAAAGTAAGACCATTTATCATTTATCATCACAAATCATTTATCAGTGAGGCTTATTGGGAAAAAGTCTTCAGTTTGTTAGCGATCATAAAGACTGGACTTTGGAGTGATCAGGTCATGTGACCTGATGAGTCCAGACTGACCCTATTCCAGAGTGATGGGCGTGTCAGGGTAAGAAGTGAAGGACATGAAGCGATGCTCCATCATGTATAGTGTCCACTGTACACGTCCTCTGGAGACAGTGTTATGATCTGGAGTTGATCAGGTGATCAGGTCGAGACTCAGCAACGTTATGGGGCAATAAAATGAAGTCAGCTGACCACCTGAATGTACTGAATCACCAGGTTATCACATCTTCCCTGATATTCTTCCCCATATTTCACGATGATGCCAGGATTGATTGGGCTCAGATTGTGAACGAGTGATTCTGGAAGGATGAGACATCATTTTCACACATGGATTGACCATCACAGAATCCAGACCTTAACCTTATTGAGAATCTTTACAATGTGCTGGAGAAGACTTTACGCAGCGTTGCGACTCTCTCATTATCAGGACAAGACCTTGGAGAGAAATTAATGTGACTCTGGATGGAAATAAATGTTGTGACATTGCATAAGCTTATCGAAACTATTCCACAGCTGTAATTAAAGCAAAATGTGGTGCAATGAAACATTAGAGCGTGTAGCTATATATAATGTTCGTATGTACTGTATGTATGTGAGCAATGCAGTTCAGCAATGACGACATGAATAAGAAAGACATCATGCCCTATATTTCTATCCTGTGTACTGACGTGGTTTATGGGACGTAGCTCACATAGTGAAATTCAATCATTAGGACAGTTGCCGTGCTTGAAAGAGCCCTGAGCCGCTACTCGACTCCAATCATTATGATACGGCACAGAGTAAGAAACAAAAAAAATAAAAAAGCTTTAATGGGCCACCCTTCTAAGAAGCAGCAGCAGCCCCTTTCCCAAAGACTAACCCTCTGCAATTAGTCTAATTAATGTGAAACAATGGAGCGCATGGCCACTTATCAAATTGATTGTTCTCCCTATAGAAGGGGGAGTGTGGCAGGCCAGGCCTTGTAAAGGCCGACTAATTTCTGAAGATGATTGGAGTTGTCACGTTGCTGTGGGCCAATTACCTCCCGACTCCGGTCACGGGCGGCGGAAGAGATAATTAGCATGCATTTAAAAGGGCTGTATTCTAATTAGCCGCACTTTGTCAAAATACAGCGGAGAGAGTTCAGATGGTGGAGGAACTTTGGTTTGGCGCAAAGATGGCCAAGAAGACTGAACGTCCACCGCACACCACCGTCCCTTAATGACTGACAGTTTTTTTCCCATCATCCACAAAAAGATTCTTGTTAAGCCCCTTAAGCCCATCTCCAGCAGCTTAACAGAGACACTTTAACAGAGTCCTATAAACTGCTCCCTCTCTCCTCTGCAGCTGCCGCAAATCCATCATTAATCCTTTCAATTAATTTATTCTTCTGGGCTTCTCCTAAGGTTTAGCCCCTGTGATTTCATATGGCACTTTGTTGCCACGCTGACACTGAAATGAGAAACCTCTGAAGTAAGTGGTGAAGCATCTTCCGCTCTCGCTCTCAAACAAAGCGGGATTTTTGGCATGAAGTCCAACGTGGAGTTCAAACGGCATGTGACTTGCCTAGTTCGGGCTCCTGAAACCCGAGAAGAGGATTCTCCGGTAGTCCACATTCGTGATTCGTCTCTTAATAACCGTTTTACATTTTTAATTAATTCCATTTGAGTCCATTGAGAATTTCTAAACATGGTAATTGCATGGAAAAGGGCCTGAGGGGTAAAGGCTGGGTACGAACATATTTCTATTCTGTAACAGAATCAGCAAACACTTTACTGTAGCTTAAGGATTGTGCCACAGCAGAAGAACAAAGCCACTGCAATCTGATGCCAGATGGCAATTTTTGTTAGCGTTCGCTGTTTTTCTCTTAATCATCAATGAGATGCCATATGCTTTATCTATTAAAGTAACAAAAGTCTTTACATTTGCAGTAAACACGTAATTCACCATCTAAATGAAATGACTTGTGCTGCAAACTCCCTTTTCATCGCATATTTTTGTCACTCTTGTGGCAATTAGCGGGAATAGCATGCTAGGAGGAGATCTTCATCTTGCAGCTGAACTTGTTTCCACCGTGCTGTAAATTAAGTCAATTATTCTGTTAAGCTAATTACTATTCCAATTAGCACAGCTATAACAGCTTTCTGACCTTATTATCATATCTTTAGGAATGCACGTGTCGGAGTCGGAGAGCAGCGGCACGTGGGGTTGTGTCTGTTTTACAGCCTGTCACTGAACTCAACATCATCATACAGGAGCATTACACACCTGCTAATTCGACATCACCCAAACCACCGCTTCAGATCATTCCGGAAACGGGAAGGAATATATGTATATATTGGATTTTTTTAACTGGAAATTTTGTTCTGCGTCTTCAGGGGACGAATATTGGTTGGAGAGAAACGGAGAGCTGGAGAAATGCGGCATGACAGAAGAGAGATAGCTGTCTGTTGTTTGCCTCGGGAGTGGTCTGTGTAACAAGGCAGTGAGTACGGAGGCCCAGGGGAGCGCCTGCTCTCCAGATTAGACGCCGCCATTCAAGCAGAGCGGCAGGGAGAAGGAGGTCCCTAAAAACACGTTAGGCAACATGTCAGTCCTGCTCGCACCATCTCTTTAGCTCTGTCTTGTTCTCTCTTGCTCGTGTGTCTCTCACATCTAAACATCTCTTTATGTCAGAACAAATTGGCCGGGCCTTAGATCCCCCTCTGGCTGCTGAAAAGTGAATTAATCCGCTGGAGGATCTGGGGATTGTGACACCGACACAAGACTGGAATTGAAAGCGTGGTAAAGAGGAAGAATTCCTCTCGACTTCCAAAGCTGTAGGAATGCAAATGAATTAAACGATCACATCACAAGGAACTCTTGCAACAACAGGAACAGTTTGCTCGTAGTTCTGGGAGTCTAAAAATCGTTACGTACGAGATAAACAACCTAAATGCAGTGTTAACTCGAACCGGGAACATAGCACACCTCCACGCTAACTCACAACACAAGCCGTAAAACCTACGGAGACGGTTTCAGAGAGACACTGAAGACGAGTAACCTGCGCTTCTTTTCTTCCTCTCACACTTTCCTGGAAGCCATTAAGGTCCGATTTCACTCACCTTCCATGAAAAGACATCGTCCTTGGAAAAAAAAAAACTTAAACTTTCTTAAATAGGTGTTGCTTTGCCAGTCAAGCGCTTTTCAAACCCACCATCCAGTTCAGTCTTCTGCTACAGACACACTCGTCGCATGTGCATCCAATTTCACTTTCTTTAAGGTTTTTACTAAAGAAAGAAAAGGAAATGCATCTGCTTAAACCTGAAATGAGCGTTTTTCATCCTGTGAAGATCTATTACAAATGATATTTAATAATCGATTGGACGTCCGTTCAGTAATTGTTGATCTACAGTATCTTGGTGAAGTGGTTTTGGACAGTGGATGAGGATTATCTGTCAACACGTTTCACCTTCAGGTTTCACTCAAGCTCGCAGCTATTTTGGCAGAATGCAAAGCTAAGAGTGTTTACATAAACAAATGGTGTAGTTGCACTGACTTAATAATGTAGGCTTATATGGTCACTTTCAGTTGTTTATCTAGGATGGGTTCCTTCCGTTCCTCGCTTCCTAACCTGCTGCTATTTGCCACCAGAAAGTTTACACATAAAAACATCCGGAAAAATATTTTCATAAAAATATTCACTGAGTAAACCAGGCCAGACTAACCTGATACCTTTAATCCACTGTTTATTCCACCCATATGGTATACTCACCGTCCCAGTGGGTGACCACCCAAAGGAAAACCAGCAACAAGGTGTCTCGGTGAGGACTCGGACCCCCGGGAGCCCCCGGCTTTACAGTACTGGAGAAATAAACATCATTTATCCACGATATTCCCTCAGTTAGTCCCAAATCTCCAGCAGAAGCTCAAATGGATTGAGATCTGGTGACTGTAAAAGGAAGACCTCCAAATTTACATAATTTTCCTAATCCACCTCAGTGAATTCTCATGGCCTGAAGGGCGGGGCGGGGTAATCCTTAATCACCCTCATCAGGGTAGAAATAATCTATCAGAATCTATCAGAACTTCCCTTTAAGTAGAACCGTAGACCTATATTATGCCAATGACAAAGAAAAGAAAAGCCTCGTGAGCATAAACCCCATAGCCTTTACTTTAATTTGTCACCTGGATATATACACATATGCACACGCGGTAAAGGGACTTAGGGATTTTGCGCGCCCATAGGGGAAGGAGGTTTAAAAGACTTTTCTAATCAGCTCAGAGATTACAAATGCAGACAAAAGGGTGAAGAGGATCTCTCGGTTATTCTTTTTTTTCAGAGGCGGTGTGGATTTAAGGCACGGCCCGTACGTGTGTGTGGCTAATGCCACCCGCAGCATGACAAGCTCATCAGCATTCATTACTTCAAAACAGATGCAGGCAGGGGGAAAAAAAAAACAGCCAAAAATTGTCTACAGGTTCCGGGGGAGCGGTTGTGGCGGGTCTGGTAATCCGCGGCTCAAGTGGCACGGCCGCGCACGTCTCCCCGCGAGTCCATCGGGCTCCGGAAACCCCTCCTGCTCTCGGCTGCATCAATATATTTCATCTGGAGCACTGAGCAGCAATGGAGAGATCAGCAGAATGGGCCGAAATAATAGAATATTCATCCCTCTAATCCATATTCAATTCTTTTCCCCTCCTCCGATCGCCTCCCTCTCTCCTCGGCGCATGCATATGAGCTCGGGCTGTATGTCTCATTCAAATGAGTTGTTCTGCCGTACACCATCTCTCTCTCTCTCTCTCTCTCTCTCTCTCTCTAGCTCTCGCCCCTTAACCCCATGTTAAATACACATGTTGGGTTTCTGCCCCGCTAACCAGCTTTTGACAGGCCGAAAGCTTTCGACTGCGCTAAAGAGAGACGCCCCGACATGCGCGAAGAAGTGCGAAAAGATTTGTCGAATACAGAAAATCGACCCCCAGGCGGTTTAAATACCAGGCAGGTAACAATCAGGAGACCAGAACTCGCCTCAGTTCTCACGGGTGAATTTTGCATTTAACAGCATTTCGGAAAATATAAATAAAATACGTCGCTGGAATATAATGTGAACATGACAGAAATCAGACTTACACAAAAGTCATGCGTTCTTCCTTTTTTTTAATGGTCTTTTACTTTATTAGATCAATCGAGTGACATCACCTAGTCTAAGCCTGAGAGAATAAGAGACTAGTTTTACTTCGGTACCGACCCCACGCCGACCATCTCAATCATCTCTATCTGACTAACTGTTCCTTCATCACCCTCAGATTACACGATAAATGAACAAAGCTATTACTGCTGTGTGCCGAAAGGGCCTGCTGACAAATATGGATACATTTCAGGAGCACCGAAGCCACCAAGGAACAATTTTACAGATTTCATCAAGAGTTCTAATTATGTTCCTGTCAAGTCCAGAATGCTGCAATCCATAACTGGGGGAAGCACTCGGCGACGAGCTGTCGTATGAGGGGCGTAATTTATGCCCTGTTGAAAGGGACCGGGGGCGTGTTGAGTGTTCCGGCATGCACAGCGCCCCCTGACTAACAACAGGATTGTGGGAAGATGAAACATCGGCTTGATGAGACAGAGAGGATGGAACTGGTGTGTCTCCGTGGCATGTATAGAGACAGGGGAAAAAATTATGAGTTTTATTTATTTTAAGGTCAACTTTCTGTAAATGTAATGTAGGTTAAACCCACAAAACATGCATTTCTTTAGGAGTGTAAATAAGACCTTATTTAAACAAATTATAGTTTAAAAATATTTTAAAATGAAGAAACCAACTAACATCTGATCAGGGTGGCACTGGACAGGGCATGGGTGTGTGTGTGTGTGTGTGTGTGTGTGTGTGTGTGTGTGTGTGTGTGTGTATGTGTGTGTGTGTGATGGGAGATGAGGGGCTACCGGGCAAAAAGTACTGTACCAAAAAAGAGGAGCGGGCAAAGAAGATGGAAAAAGGTGCAACGTGACAATTAATGTACAATGATATTATATAAAAATAAAATCCAAATTATAATGCTAAATTAACAGACATCTGGCCAAGTATCGCTCCGATGAACGAGGGGTGCAAACTTTTGCAAACTTCTTCTCCTTATTATTATTATTATTATTATTATTCATTTACAGTATTAAACCATTCGTGATATTGAATACAGGAATTAAAAAAATTCTGCAAAAACCGAACCTGATTTTCTTTTTACACTGATGATTGAGGCATTCTAGCGTAGTTCAAAAAAAAAAAATCAAAGTGGTCACTTAAATATGGTGTTACGTCCCAGTCTAGGGTCATACAGCAAAAGAATGGGTCAGGGTTCTATTTTAAACTGTATGGAAATGGTGGTATATGGCAGAAAGAACTAGATCCAATCATTTATATATATATATATATATATATATATATATATATATATATATATATACACACACACACAAGGAGGAGGAGGATCAGATTCAGGGTGGACCCAGGGCAAAATAATAAACAAAATGGTATTTATATTTAGTAGCTAGATTACCTGCCAAAAATAAAATTAAAAATGCAAACAAAAATACAGGTACCTTCCCGGACCAAAAACAGTGAAATTATCTACAAATATATACAAAGACCAACCAAACCAAAGGGACAGAGCAATAATCAAAGTCAATTGGAGGCAAAAAGTCAAACCGGAATACACAACCAAATATCAAAACGCCAAAATCACAACCTCTTTCATCTTTCCCGCGTCTCTCTCCGGTTTATATATGGTCGCGCTAGTCGATGACGTCACTCTCAGGGCGGAAGCGACTGTGTGGAAGGTCAGGAAGATGCCGATGTCAGAAAACCAGGAGTGGAGTCTGGAGCGGCGCGCGACCAGGACATGATACACACACGCGGCGCAACGGAGCATTTATACAAAGCATAACATTTTCATTATTTTAGCATTTTCATTCATTTATTTTTTACTCAGTAGCAAATATGATTTAAAATGTAGCGAATTACAATACTTCAAACAAAACGTACTTAAGTAAAAGTAAAATTACAGATTTTTAAAACTACTTAAAAAAAGTAGAAATACACAAAAAAGCTACTCAATTACAGTAACGCGAGTAAATGTAATTCGTTACTTTCCACCTCTGACTATCAGTATCTCACCTGTGTGGTTTGACTCACGGTGAGAAGCAGTTAAGCACCGTGTTCTGCCGCGGGTGACCGCTCGACGTCCCGCGATGTTCTGCAATGTCCGCGAGGACAGACGCGCGGAAAGATGAAACCTAATCACGGTGCCAAAACTGGCTGTGAATCATGATGAACTGTACTTACGGTCACCCCGTGACACTGCGTAGGTGAGATAGGGGTATTAGTAGGTGAGTTGGGGTATTAGTAGGTGAGTTGGGGTATTAGTAGGTGAGATAGGGGTATTAGTAGGTGAGATAGGGGTATTAGTAGGTGAGTTGGGGGTATTAGTAGGTGAGATAGGGGTATTAGTAGGTGAGTTGGGGGTATTAGTAGGTGAGATAGGGGTATTAGTAGGTGAGATAGGGGTATTAGTAGGTGAGTTGGGGGTATTAGTAGGTGAGATAGGGGTATTAGTAGGTGAGTTGGGGGTATTAGTAGGTGAGATAGGGGTATTAGTAGGTGAGATAGGGGTATTAGTAGGTGAGTTGGGGGTATTAGTAGGTGAGATAGGGGTATTAGTAGGTGAGTTGGGGGTATTAGTAGGTGAGATAGGGGTATTAGTAGGTGAGATAGGGGTATTAGTAGGTGAGAGAGGGGTATTAGTAGGTGAGATAGGGGTATTAGTAGGTGAGAGAGGGGTATTAGAAGGTGAGAGAGGGGTATTAGTAGGTGAGATAGGGTTATTAGTAGGTGAGATAGGGGTATTAGTAGGTGAGAGAGGGGTATTAGTAGGTGAGAGAGGGGTATTAGTAGGTGAGATAGGGGTATTAGTAGGTGAGATGGGGGTATTAGTAGGTGAGATGGGGGTATTAGTAGGTGAGTTAGGGGTATTAGTAGGTGAGATTGGGGTATTAGTAGGCGAGATAGGGGTATTAGTAGGTGAGAGAGGGGTATTAGTAGGTGAGATAAGGGTATTAGTAGGTGAGATGGCGTATTAGTAGGTGAGATAGGGGTATTAGTAGGTGAGATAGGGGTATTAGTAGGTGAGTTGGGGGTATTAGTAGGTGAGATAGGGGTATTAGTAGGTGAGATTGGGGTATTAGTAGGCGAGATAGGGGTATTAGTAGGTGAGATGGGGGTATTAGTAGGTGAGTTAGGGGTATTAGTAGGTGAGATGGGGGTATTAGTAGGTGAGAGAGGGGTATTAGTAGGTGAGAGGGGGGTATTGGTAGGTGAGATAGGGGTATTAGTAGGTGAGATAGGGGTATTAGTAGGTGAGAGGGGGTATTAGTAGGTGAGATGGGGGTATTAGTAGGTGAGAGAGGGGTGTTAGTAGGTGAGAGAGGGGTATTAGTAGGTGAGATAAGGGTATTAGTAGGTGAGTTAGGGGTATTAGTAGGTGAGATGGGGGTATTAGTAGGTGAGATAGGGGTATTAGTAGGTGAGATGGGGGTATTAGTAGGTGAGTTAGGGGTATTAGTAGGTGAGATGGGGGTATTAGTAGGCGAGATAGGGGTATTAGTAGGTGAGAGAGGGGTATTAGTAGGTGAGATAAGGGTATTAGTAGGTGAGATAGGGGTATTAGTAGGTGAGAGAGGGGTATTAGTAGGTGAGAGAGGGGTATTAGTAGGTGAGATGGGGTATTAGTAGGTGAGATGGGGTATTAGTAGGTGAGATAGGGGTATTAGTAGGTGAGATGGGGTATTAGTAGGTGAGATGGGGTATTAGTAGGTGAGAGGGGGTATTAGTAGGTGAGATAGGGGTGTTAGTAGGTGAGAGAGGGGTATTAGTAAGTGAGATGGGGTATTAGTAGGTGAGATGGGGGTATTAGTAGGTGAGAGGGGGGTATTAGTAGGTGAGAGGGGGTATTAGTAGGGGAGATGGGGGTATTAGTAGGTGAGATGGGGTATTAGTAGGTGAGAGAGGGGTATTAGTAGGTGAGATAGGGGTATTAGTAGGTGAGATGGGGTATTAGTAGGTGAGATGGGGTATTAGTAGGTGAGATGGGGTATTAGTAGGTGAGAGGGGGTATTAGTAGGTGAGATAGGGGTGTTAGTAGGTGAGAGAGGGGTATTAGTAGGTGAGATGGGGTATTAGTAGGTGAGATGGGGGTATTAGTAGGTGAGAGGGGGGTATTAGTAGGTGAGAGGGGGGTATCGGTAGGTGAGTTGGGGGTATTAGTAGGTGAGATGGGGGTATTAGTAGGTGAGAGGGGGGTATTAGTAGGTGAGAGGGGGGTATCGGTAGGTGAGTTGGGGGTATTAGTAGGTGAGATGGGGTATTAGTAGGGGAGATGGGGGTATTAGTAGGTGAGAGGGGGTATTAGTAGGTGAGAGGGGGGTATTGGTAGGTGAGAGAGGGGTATTAGTAGGTGAGAGGGGGGTATTGGTAGGTGAGTTGGGGGTATTAGTAGGTGAGAGAGGGGTATTAGTAGGTGAGAGGGGGGTATTGGTAGGTGAGATCGGGTATTAGTAGGTGAGATAGGGGTATTAGTAGGTGAGAGAGGGGTATTAGTAGGTGAGATAGGGGTATTAGTAGGTGAGATAGGGGTATTAGTAGGTGAGATAGGGGTATTAGTAGGTGAGATGGGGGTATTAGTAGGTGAGAGAGGGGTATTAGTAGGTGAGATGGGGGTATTAGTAGGTGAGATGGGGGTATTAGTAGGTGAGAGAGGGGTATTAGTAGGTGAGAGAGGGGTATTAGTAGGTGAGTTGGGGGTATTAGTAGGTGAGATGGGGGTATTAGTAGGTGAGATAGGGGTATTAGTAGGTGAGAGGGGGGTATTGGTAGGTGAGAGAGGGGTATTAGTAGGTGAGAGGGGGGTATTGGTAGGTGAGATCGGGTATTAGTAGGTGAGATAGGGGTATTAGTAGGTGAGAGAGGGGTATTAGTAGGTGAGAGGGGGGTATTGGTAGGTGAGAGAGGGGTATTGGTAGGTGAGATCGGGTATTAGTAGGTGAGATAGGGGTATTAGTAGGTGAGAGAGGGGTATTAGTAGGTGAGATAGGGGTATTAGTAGGTGAGATAGGGGTATTAGTAGGTGAGAGAGGGGTATTAGTAGGTGAGATAGGGGTATTAGTAGGTGAGAGGGGTATTAGTAGGTGAGATGGGGGTATTAGTAGGTGAGAGGGGGGTATTAGTAGGTGAGAGGGGGGTATCGGTAGGTGAGTTGGGGGTATTAGTAGGTGAGATGGGGGTATTAGTAGGTGAGAGGGGGGTATTAGTAGGTGAGAGGGGGGTATCGGTAGGTGAGTTGGGGGTATTAGTAGGTGAGATGGGGTATTAGTAGGGGAGATGGGGGTATTAGTAGGTGAGAGGGGGTATTAGTAGGTGAGAGGGGGGTATTGGTAGGTGAGAGAGGGGTATTAGTAGGTGAGAGGGGGGTATTGGTAGGTGAGTTGGGGGTATTAGTAGGTGAGAGAGGGGTATTAGTAGGTGAGAGGGGGGTATTGGTAGGTGAGATCGGGTATTAGTAGGTGAGATAGGGGTATTAGTAGGTGAGAGAGGGGTATTAGTAGGTGAGATAGGGGTATTAGTAGGTGAGATAGGGGTATTAGTAGGTGAGATAGGGGTATTAGTAGGTGAGATGGGGGTATTAGTAGGTGAGAGAGGGGTATTAGTAGGTGAGATGGGGGTATTAGTAGGTGAGATGGGGGTATTAGTAGGTGAGAGAGGGGTATTAGTAGGTGAGAGAGGGGTATTAGTAGGTGAGTTGGGGGTATTAGTAGGTGAGATGGGGGTATTAGTAGGTGAGATAGGGGTATTAGTAGGTGAGAGGGGGGTATTGGTAGGTGAGAGAGGGGTATTAGTAGGTGAGAGGGGGGTATTGGTAGGTGAGATCGGGTATTAGTAGGTGAGATAGGGGTATTAGTAGGTGAGAGAGGGGTATTAGTAGGTGAGAGGGGGGTATTGGTAGGTGAGAGAGGGGTATTAGTAGGTGAGAGGGGGGTATTGGTAGGTGAGATCGGGTATTAGTAGGTGAGATAGGGGTATTAGTAGGTGAGAGAGGGGTATTAGTAGGTGAGATAGGGGTATTAGTAGGTGAGATAGGGGTATTAGTAGGTGAGAGAGGGGTATTAGTAGGTGAGATAGGGGTATTAGTAGTTAACAGATTATGGGCCAAACTTGGTGATGACGGTAGAATAATTATAAAGGTCTCGACTAAAACAACATGCATGAGGAATCACAGAGGAGTTTTCAGAGAGAAAGACGACAAAAGTAAGCGGACGGATGGACATGCTGTGAGAACGTTGTGATGACAGGAGGTCTCCACCGAACCATTCCTGTGTGTAGATTAAACCTGCCGCATGGTTCAGAATAAAGACCAAGTGACTCTTAAAAGTGTGTGTGTGTGTGTGTGTGTGTGTGTGTGTGTGTGTGTGTGTGTGTGTGTGTGATACACCTCCAAACAGTACTACCATAACTAAGTGACGAAAGACTCACTCAATCCACATTTGTGATGTTTTTTAAGTGATTATTATTAAGACAAACAGAACAATGTCTATAAGAAGGAAGATGGAAAGAGAGCGGTGTGTATTTTGGCGCGGTGCACTGCACGCTGATCCTCCTGGTGCTTTAAGACCGATCCATTTCTAGACAGATGACATCGCGTGTGCCAGGGGACCCCATTAGAGGAAAGGGCCAAAGCAGTGTGTGTAAGCCGTCCACTTCTCCCCCTAAAGTAGGAATGGGGATTACGCTGGCACCCCACGATGGATGAGCCACCACCGAACTGGACACTTCACTCCCTGCCATAAATCTGAGAGGACCCCAGTGCATGGAGGGGGAAGAGGGCTCACAATTCGACTGCTTTACTTGGCTTTCTTGCCCTTCTGCAAACTTCTAGGGTTGCTCCCATCTCCACGGGCACACACACACAAACACACACACACACACACACACACACACACACACAGCACATTGCTGGTGACGAACATCTGCTGCATCTGATCTTCTAAATACACTAAATTCCATACGATTCTCAGATTCGAGACGGAACAGTTAAAATTACATTCAGAGAGAGAGAGAGAGAGAGAGAGAGAGAGAGAGAGAGAGAGAGAGATCAGGATTCTTCATCAGCTGATCAGGATCACTCGTGTTTCCTCTAACTCATGTTCTCATTGTGCATCTCCGTAAACACGGTTGTCCAATCGTCATCAACAGCAGGCCTCGGTCTTCTTCCCCCAATCTGCCGCCTTCTCGCCCCCCCCCTCCCTCTCCCCCCTCCTCCTCATCGCTCCTGCCATGGCTCACTCAAGCACAACTAAGCCAGTGCCGAGACACAATGAGACCGTTTTACAGCAATCATCTCTTTTCACACTTGCTGATGCTCTTAAAAGCTGCAGGGATCATGAACTTCCCTCTCTCCTGCCTGGCGTCCCGATATTCCCTCAATTTGGAGTCACTCACCAGACACGCTACCAAGACCGAGTCGCAGCCCATCGTTCCCGGATAACTAGCGCTGCTGCTGTCTGTCAAAACGTTTATTCTGAGACTAAGTGTCACATACAGTAAGAGAACACCAGCATCTAAATACTCACCAGAAATGAGTCAAGAAAGCAAAGTTTGTGGTTCTATTTTTTTTTTTCACGATAAAAGAAACGAGCCACTTAAGCACATTGGGGTGAGCGGGGTCGGACTGTCAACCCTCTCCAGACACAAAGTCGGGCTTACATAATCCCAGTTCCTGAACACCGATCACACTCCGATTATCCAATTAACAGAAGGCGACTCCGAATCCGCTCGGCTTCCAGGAGTTGCTGAGGCGCTAACATCAATTCTGTAAGTGCTTTTAACGGATTACGGCGTGCGGGATTCGGCCTCAGGGATAAGGAATGGCGCGTCGCGTTCCTGCGCTCTACATTACAGTAGTCGGGTGGGAAATTAGAGAGGAAGACGAGCTGAGACGAAGGTCCCATGTCACTGAGGAGTGTTCGGGACTGTTTTGGCTTTGGGAAGTAAATATTTAAACAAATCATTATTATTATTATTATTATTATTATTATTATTATTCCCAGAGGTGGGTAGTAACAAGTTAAATTTACTTGAGTAACTTTTTGAAAAACATTTACTTCTATGAGTAGTTTTACTGCACCACACTTTTTACTTGAGTAGATTTGTGATAAAGAAACGCTATTCGTCCTCCGCTACACTCGGTTCGGTAATTTTCTACCATTTATTCTACACATGCAGCCGGTGGATCTACCGCATGACTGTTTCACCAATCAGACGCAATCCGTCCCGTAATCGCTCGCTGCACATACTGTATGCAAACAAACGTTTCATGTTTCTGTGATTATATGTTAACATTATTTGTACATATAATGTTACTTTAACAGTCTATGAATATATAAGTATATTTCAGTACAGAATTGTGTGTTGTACATTTTGAATCATCGCAAAAAATATGAAGCCACATTCTATACAAAACATGTTTCACCTGCAAATGAACAGCTTCATACAGTTGGAACAGTTACTCGGTCACTTTTACAATACTTTTTAAGTATAATACTTTTTTTTTTTACTTCTAGTTGAGTAATATTATTTTGAAGTACAGCTACTCTTATTTGAGTAAATGTTTTACTCTACACGCTACACACCTCGGATTATTCCCGTGTGCACGTTTTGTCAATTTTCACACCAGGCACAGGTTTAACACTGCAGAGGGTTTTTAAGCACATAGATCTTTTATTAATCCAGATCTCTCTCTCTCTCTCTCTCTCTCTCTCTCTCTGTGTTACAGGGACGGGACTCACCAGGAGCCGCCCGATACAATAATATCACCACACACGGACCACCACACCTGGACCACCACACCCGGACCACCACACCCGGACCACCACACCTGATTAGATTTGTATTGCGATTCTGTATCATGATTCTAATTTACTAGTATTTTTTCCAGACTATTCTAACGAACTGTAAATAAACTTTTTAGTAATTAATTCACTGCTACCGTACAGGACGCTCTGCTGCCTGCATATGTTTAAATAGTTTAGAGCACACCACCTGTAGGATCATACAGGAATTGCAACATTTTATCACCTCAATGGCAAACAGATACAAATTAAAACGTATTTACAGTTCGATTATAAAAACTAATATACACTGCATTCCAAATTATTATGCAACTTGGATGTAAGTGTCATAAACATTAAATGTTTAGTGTTTAAATTAAACTCATGGATGGTGTCGTGTCTCAGGGCTCTTTGGATCACTGAAATGAATCTCAGACACGTGTGATAATTAGTTTGCCAGATGAGGATAATTAAAGGAAAAGTCCTGAAGAAGGTTGTTCCACATTATTAAACAGGCCGCAGGTTTCAAGCGATATGGGAAAGAAAAAGGATCTCTGCTGCCGAAAAGCCTCAAATAGTGCAATGCCTTGGACACGGTATAAAAACATTAGATATTTCATAAACTTAAGCGTGATCATCATACTGTGAAGACATTTGTGTCTGATTCAGATCACAGGCAGGTTCGTGCAGATAAAGGCAGAATGAAGAAGGTTTCTGCAAGACAAATTCATCAGATTAAGAGAGCAGCTGCTGAAATGCCATTACAAAGCAGCAAACAGGTATTTGAAGCTGCTGGTGCCTCTGGAGTCCCGCGAACCTCAAGGTGTTGGATCCTTTAAAGGCTTGCAGTTGTGCATAAACCTACTATTCGGCCCCTAATCAATGCTCACAAGCAGAAACGGTTGCAGTGGGTCCAGGCATACATGAAGACAAGTTTATAAACAGTCTTGTTTACTGATGAGTGTCGTGCGACCCTGGATGGTCCAGATGGATGGAGTAGTGGATGGATGGCCACCATGTCCCAACAAGGCTGCAACGTCAACAAGGAGGTGGTGGAGTCATGTTTTGGGCCAGAATCATGGGGAGAGAGCTGGTCGGCCCCTGTAGGGTCCCTGAAGGTGTGAAAATGACCTCGGCAAAGTATATAGACTGACCACTTTCTTCCATGGTACAAAAAGAAGAACCGTGGCTTCTGTAGCAAAATCATCTTGATGCACGACAATGCAGCATCTCATGCTGCAAAGAATACCTCTGTGTCATTGGCTGCTATGGGGATAAAAGATGAGAAACTCATGGTGTGGCCACCATCCTCCCCTGACCTCAACCCCATTGAGAACCTTTGGAGAATCCTCAAAAGATCTATGAGGGAGGGAGGCAGTAGGATTCAAAACAGCAGCTCTGGGAGGCTATTCTGACATCCTGCAAAGAAATTCAAGCAGAAACTGTCCAAAAACTCACAAGTTCAATGGATGTAAGAATTGTGAAGGTGATATGAAAGAAGGGGTCGTATGTTAAGATGTAACATGTAGCCCTGTTAGGATGTTTTTGATTGAAATAGTTTTGGATTTCAGTAAATATGACCTCATAATGCTGCAAATTCAACAAAAGCCTATTTTCAGTTCTTTACAACCGATAAAATGTTTTAACTCTGTTGTGTAATAATTTGGAACAGTGCATTTTCAGTTTTTTATTTTTTAAATAAATATTATCATTAGGAGGTTTGTTCAATAAAATTCTAATTCTACCCTAATAGTTGATGACTAGAGAATTATACTGACTGTCATTTGCATTTACTAATTATGAACATCAGAGAAAAATCTCATTTGAGTAATAATTTGGAACGCAGTGTATAAATAAAAAAAATGATATTAAAATTTAAATCTGTATCAGTTGCCATTATACCACATTTATTCTAAACACTGCAGGAGAGCTAAACTAATGAAAGTGTTCTACAGGTCCTGGACCCCTGCCCATGTGTGTGTGTGTATGTGTGTGTATGTGTGTGTGTGTGTGTGTGTGTGTGTGTGTGTGTGTGTGTGTGTGTGTGTGTGTGCGTCATTTTCCTAATCTCGTCTAATCTGTCTTCTCGATAAAGTCCAGACACCTGACTCCAGCAAGTGTGTATTATCTGGAGTACAGGAGTGTGCACTCACACACACACACACACACACACACACACGCACACACATACACACACACATGTTTGAATATCACAAAGAGTAGCGAGCCTCACCGCTATCTGAGCATATTTGAATTAGCGCCGCGATTAGGAAACGACTAACTGTTGAGACCCCGAACTCCTGCCACATGCAAAGCCTTGATATCAAATCTACAAACACCATCAGCGTTTAAGAGCACATTATCTGTGGCACGTCATTTAGGGGGAGATTTATATTTATGTTCTATCAGGAGGAATTTCCATGCTTTTTAGCTTTAGTTATCAACGGATCTCTTGCGCACAAAAGCCTGATAACAAAGGCTTTGCGTTGCCATATTGTTGAGTCGTGGCAATTAGAATGAGGGGCCTGAGGCCAGTCTCACTGTGAGGTGCGCGAGTGTGTGTGAGTGAGAGTGTGTGCATGCACAGGAGGGACAACAGCTTTGTACAGGATAACCCATGACTGGTGGAGCTGTTTTTAATTGAGGTCCCGTTGCCTTGAGCGTGTAGCTTTTGTTGGTTGCGTAACACCGAGTCGGAAACAGTGCAATCATTTAGGTTTACAGAAGGCGACAGTTTTAGACTGCAGTATTCACCTTTATCTTCACAAGCGTGTAGTATTAAAACAACACTGTGTGCTAATGAAGCGTAGACTTCAGTGTTCAAGCGAAAGTAAACACACGTGTGTAGGATTAACATTAACAATAAAACACCTTAAAAGGTTTTTGTGTGGCACGATTATGGACAAGCATTATTACAGTATTGACATCATTCCAATTTCTCTTTTTATGTTCTTCATTCCTATTATTGTGGACGGGAGGAAAAGAAAAGAAAAAAAACGCTCCCCTAAACTCCCCTGAGACTTCAGTGACTGTCAGCTTCTTTAACGGCGCCGATGAGGTAGTTTACAGCAAAGACCTCCCCACGTTCCCTAGACCCAGTTTAGAGGACTTAAGAAAGAACACACACACACACACACACACACACACACACACACACACACAGTCCTGCATTAATCAAGTGGAGATGTGCTCACGCTTCCTGCGACACATCAATTATCTCGCTTTTTAAACAAATTCCGCCTCGACTACAGACACCTTATTAGGACCCTGAGAAGAAACGCCGGAGTCGAAGTAAAAGTCTATTAGCTACAGTAACACTAACTCAGCCTTCGCCAGCGCTGTTGTCTTAAAGTCCACAAACTAACTCGACTCTGCATTACCATTAACGAGTGAGACGCTTAGGGAAAAAATAATAAACACAAACTCAGAGATGGAGAAGAAACGGTTCAGGGAGGTGGGAGGACGGGGTTCGGTTTGTCGGTGGGATTCTTGTTATAACTTCCAGCTCGCTAATTTCACAAGATGATAATAAAAAAGCACATTGCTATGCACGGACTGCTTTGCTCCCTCTTCCACTCGACGTGGCTCACCAGAGAACTGCCGCTACCGCATTGTTCGCATGAAAGACAATTAGACGCAGGAACATCAAAACCTAAAAATGACTAACTGCTCACCAGCCCTGGGTATTGAAAGTGTTCTTCGCTCCATTTTCTGGACTGATAGACAACAATCCTCCGAAGGCTGCTGCTTTCCGGGGCGCAGAAGAAAAGCAAAGTCAGGAGAATGTGTATGTGGGGTGAAGGTATGGGGAATCTCCCCTGCTCACTGATTTATGCATTTCAGAATTTATTAACCTGGCTGCTGCCAATTGAAGGTCTGGCACGTCTGTAGCCCCGAGCTTCAAATTCCAGACACATCCAAAGGAAATGCTCCAATAATAGCAGCCATGCATTTCTATAAAAAAGGAAAAAAAAAACCCACATGATTTCCTCCTGAGGTGACTGTCTTACTTTACTGTTGTATCATACAAGGGTCGCTCAAATCAAACCGGGACTTTTGTCAAGTGAAGACTTCAAGCACAGTACGGTGATGAGAATCTTAGACGCAGTGAAGCATCTGAACAGTGTGAAATTTAAAGAAGTCCGTCCGTCCGTGAATGAGGATCGGGGTCGAGGTGGCTCGGCGCTCACTGCCGTCGTTCACGTGAACATTCAACGCCTGATCAGTGAAAATCAGGAGAGACGCATCTGTGTGTGTGAACTATACACACACTCATCCACCAACACCAACAACACGTGGTCTGTAAAAAATAAAAAATGTAGATAGTCTTCCTCTCCGGGTTAGCTACTTAGTTTTTGTTAATTTATGTTGTTAATTTATGTTGTCAGGTCCAGCTGTCCTGTCTTGTCTCCACTAGCCAGATAACTGGGCCTCTTAGTTAGCTAGTTTAGTGTTTCTGTTAATTTATGTTGTAAATGTATGTTGCATGTAGCACGTTGGTCCTGGAGGAACGTTGTTTCGCTTCACTGTGTACTAACTGTATATGACTGAAGTGGCAATAAAGCTACTTGAACTTGAACCACTTACACATTACAGGAGCTCAGCTGGGAGTTATCGCCACGTCCCCCGGACAGTCCTGACCTCGCTCCAAGACATTTTCACAAGGAGTTCCTGGGAGGCCGACGTTTCAGACGTGAATCAGTCCGACAGTCCGATCGCGGCTCCGGCGTACTGAGAGAACTTTCTACCTTGATGGTGTCTAAGCTCTAGTGAGACACTGTGATAAGTGCATTAGTGTATCAGGGGATTAAATAGAGACATAAAGGGAGTGTTTACTCTCACGACTGTGTTCTGTTATTTTGTACAATCAAAAGTCCTGCTTTGACTCGAACACCCCTTTGTAATTCCTCCGCCTATCTCACCGTCAGTACAACCAAAGTTAAAACTCTAATGCGAATATCTGCTTATGTGTAATACCGATGTGGTCGCTGAACTCCTTTAACGAGTAAGAAGAAAACAAAGATGAAAAAATCGGTCAATATATGACTGTCTCACTCTCTGCCTCAAGCGGGGCGTCCCCGCTCCCTCAGAGCATGGGTTTTAGCTGAGGAAGCTAGCCAAAGCTGGGACAAGGCACACTGGTGGGCCAGGAATAGCGGCAATCAATAGCTTTGACTGCACATTCTCCAGGGTGGAGATCATTGTCTTTTTGAGTGGGGGCTGAGATCTGATCTGCGGCTGCTGTAGGAGGGGAGGGGGGAGTGGGCTGGAAACTGGATGCCAACACTGGGACAAGCAAGCACCGGGCTAATGCGGTGAGGTAATGTGTCAAAGAATAGCAGTGGGAGAAAAAATAAAATGGTATCTTAAAATACCATCTCATACCAATCCGATGAGACTGTTGCACCTCACTGGTATTTGCTCGGAAGCCGAGGTATCCGCTTCACTGGGAAATAGTTAATTTTAACGATTTAAGCCTTTTTTTGCCCCAAACGTAAATATTACACTATTATGCATAAAAATTGTATCCGTAACTCAGAGACACCACCCCGCTACGTAACGATTCACTTCCGGGGTTCTCGCCTGCTGTCCTGTAATCGGCTCTTCAGCGTCCCACTCGGATTGGGGATGGAAACCCGTATTGATCAGGCCAGCAGTCAATGCCCATCAGGAGGAACAGGACCAGGCCATTAGAATGGCAGTCAATGGCCAGAGTCAGCAAGGGGGTAACTTTAGCACAGCCTCGGAGACACATCAATGTGAACCTAATCCCACTCTAAGTGGCCACTCTGATACTGCCGTGCACTTTCTCAAACGCTTCCCATAGCAGTGCGTCACACTGGGGGGGGGAAGAGGGGGAGTGGGTTTGGGGTGGTGGGGTCGTCATGGCCAGGTGGGAGTAACATTATGATTTGTAATAAAACACTGGACGCTGATGTGGGCTGTCGCTGTTGTCAGATTCCTGACAAACTAAAAATCTACAACCAGTAGCCAAAAGAACAACAAGTAAAAAATGTTTCATTATAAAAACACATTTAATTGTTTGGGCAGTGAAAAAGATTTTATTTTTATTTCTCTGGTATCATAATGTCCAGCGTCATCTATATATGTCTGTATAATACAGTATGTCCAAAAGGCACTGGCACACAAATCAAACACTCTGATTGGTTGATGACTTTGATTATCAGAAATCATACTAGGATCCAATTAAAGACTTTACATTCAAAGTTCAGACTCACACGTCACAATGAAATATGATAAAAACTAAACGTGATAGACTCTAACCCTCGCTCTTTCTATCACTTTGTTTTCACTGATTACATCATCGAGGAGAAAGAGGAGGAGTCAAGATCATACAGACGAATAGGAAGGGATTCAAATAAACTAGAAAACAATATATTAATGCCTGAATTTTGCTGACTGTGAGAATTGTTAGAGAAGGCCATGAAAATGAATGGAAAACTAATCAAAATTAAAGAATTAATAAATAAATCAATAAATATGAGGCGTTCAAGTCAAACCGAGACTTGTAAAGAAATTTCTGGTGAATAAAGACATTAAAGTGATTTACAGAAGACTTCAAGTGCAGTATATAGATGAGTCTATTAGTCTCAATAAATCATTTGAACGGTGCAAATATTTTAAAGTAGGCCATTAAAGGAGTTCCCGGGAGGCCGGCGTTTCAGACGAGAAGCAGACAGTGCGATCATGTCTCCGGCGTACTGAGAAAACTTTATTGTATCCAAGCACTAATGAAACCCTGAGATACTGTAAGTGCATCACAGCTCTGAGATTCTCCCTTTATTTCTCTTTATAATCGTAGTTTTCACTTTCACTTTCAAGTCCCAGTTTGACTCGAACACCCATCATTGGAAAAAATACATACATTAAAAAGTTGCTGTAATGAACAGTGATTACTATATTCATTAATTAATTTGCTTATTCATTAATTTTTATAACAGCTACCGACTGGAAAGTGTGAAGGTTCCCATGTTTGCACACGCATGAGAAACCCCGCCCCATGTCACATGCCCTGTCACTCTTATTGACACGTAAGAGGAATCACACAATCCCTCCCAGAGGGATCCTGCTTACTCAGGACGAACATCAGGATCTGAACCACAATCTCCCTATGAGAGATGAACACGTTCGTGTTGTATCATTGCAAGAAAAAAAACTTTGCCCAGTTTGTGCCCACATTTCATCCGGTACTCTGATGACCAATGTGCCACTTAGTACCCACAGAATAGTCGCAGTGGTGGTTCAGGGGCCCCGCAGAGAGCCTGGTGGTCAACTGGTGGCGAGCTGAGCGCATGCTAATTATCGCTCAGCTGAGGAATGAGCATGCATTAGCCACGCGACTAATCAATGAGAAAAACCACTGAGCAAACTCCTATTCGACCATTTATATTTAGTCCTCACTAACCTCTGTCCCCCACTCTCATTAGCAGCTTAGTCGCATAGAGACATGTGGGTATGGATGAAGAAAACACACACACACACACACACACATGCAGCCTCGGTTGAATCACAAAATACAAGCCATGTTAGATCCCATTACCATGCAGGTGGAAACCATGAGGTCACTGAGCGTATTAATAAATGAGAGGATATCAGGATGTGCGTTGTTACGTCAGTGCTTGTGCAGTACAGACAATGCGATCGCTAATCAGAGCTCTACATGATCGCGCTGTGATCCTAGCGTTCACTCATGTAATGCGAAAGTGAATGACGCACTGCGTTCTACTTGTATGTTCTCACTGTGTGGGTTTCCTCCAGCTCCCAGCAAACCTCCCAGAAATAGGCCAGTTGGTGGATTGGATTTGTTACTGTGTGTGTGTGTGTGTGTGTGTGTGTGTACTGTAACCTGTGATGGACTAGAAAGTTTACTAAAGATTAATAACTTGATATATATTTATTTCCTGTATATGGAGTAGATTATGAATGTCCTGGTACTGTATAACCCTATAGGAGGGATTTTCATCAAATGAATATTATTAAATTATACAGAATCCAGGGTCAATATTATGAATTAAATGACAGTGCTTGAGTCTTTCCAAAGAGCGCTTTTGTCGATCCACAATCCTTAAAATGTAAAACGTAAAAGTGACACGTTTAAGTCACCATGTCACCCCTCATGTTTATTTATTTATTTATTGAACTCATACATTGACTGTCATTTTACATTTACATTTCGGCATTTGGCAGATGCTCTTATTCACAGCGACTTACAAAAGATTTTCCTCTCTCTCTCTCTCTCTCTCTTTTCCTCATTCTTAATCTGTCTCTCCCTCTCCCTCTCCCTCCTTCGCCCTTATCTGCTGTCCTTTTGGGAATAACAGTGATTAACTAAAGTAAACTTGGCTTTACTTATCGTATTATACTCAGGAAGGCCTGGAAGGACTAACGCTTTAAATAATTCGCATGCAAATGCTGAACCCTGAACACTGTCGAGATTTCTCTTGGTGTAATGTTTATTATCATTTTGTATTTCTTTTTAATTTTTTTGGCGAGCACCAGGACGTCCTGTTCCCCATTCACCATCCGCTGCATGTTTTCCGGCTCGGCCAGACCGAGAGATCATATTGTGGGATTCATGGTGGGATTTGTTTTTTTACAATTACAGTGTAATTTCTACAATTCTCTCCCAGTTCCACAGATTTGAAAAGAGTGAGACGGGTGCAGAAAAGTGATTTACGCCTGTGGTGATAAATTCTCTAATACCGTATTATGGTGTGTTTAATCCCAGCTGGGGGTAAGGGGTCACTCTCGCTAGACGATACCGTGAGAGATCAGTGGTGGATTTAAGGAAAAAAAAGAATAACACCAAAAATGAAGACCAGTTCATCAGTGGTTTGACACAAAAAACCAGACGGAAGCCGCTGCTGCTCCATTGCAGATTAGACTCCCGCAGCAGAGAGCACTGAGCAAGCAAAAGCGAATAAAGAAAATACTGACACACATTTATCACCTATAGTTTTTCGACAGAATTAATGCCCAGAGTCATAAACGTGGAAACACATGCAGCAGACACACTGACCACCCGTAATCTGGTGCTGTAGAAATTGCCTTGTCTCGCAAAAAGACAAAAATCTGGTGTGTCTGGGGAGGAAGGAGGGAGGTAGAGTTACTTAGAGAAAGAAAATAGAGCCCCCTCTCCAGCACGCAGCCCCCTCATTGGTGATTAATCAGCCGACTCACAGCCTGGTGCACATTAACCAGATAATTAATAATTTCTTAGGGGATGCCAGCTTGGCAAGTGTTTTATCAATCTGAGCAAGAAGAGGAGGGGGGCAGGCAGGGAGCGAAGTGGAGGGGGGGGGAGGGGGTCGGCTGGAGAACCCCAGGATCATCATCATCATCATCGTCAGGAATGAATATTTATTAGGATTTGAACCCACAACCCACTGGTAATGATTCCAGAGCCCTGCGTGCTAATCCTTACCGATGGGCGCTGCTGAGCTGCAGGAAAACAGAGCGGACCGAACATCGACACACTTCTGCTCAGATCTGCGCCGCTCGTGATTATTGTGATTAATACTGTACGAGTGCAATATTTCAAATACTGTTTATTATTACACAATTCAAAACATGTTCATAACGATTCAAATTTAAATATTCTCTAATAAATCCTCTCATACGAATACCCGCCGTTTACTTTTATAAACGCTTTAAACTGCTTTAGTTTTCTCAGGGAAGCTTTAAAATCTCCTTGCTTCTTTCTTTCTCATCATTCTGCATTCGTCAGATTGAGACAAAAGAACAAGAGGGGCATGCAGACTTATTTTTAATGTATATATAGTCATATTGATTCGCCTATTTTGCGCAGGACGTATATAACGGTGCAGAAAGAACGAGCTCTTCTTTTTGTTCCAACTCAGCTGAACCCCAGCAGAAAGAGTTTTTTTTGTTTTGTTTTCCCCTGAAACCATCTCATCTCTGATGAGACACGCTTGTGTGTGTATGACTCGAAGCCTTCCTCTGTGCTTTTTTAACATTATCCAGCCTGGAAAAGTCACCTTCTTCTTTTAATTTAGATTAACTTTAAGATTCACTTAAAAAACTAATTCGTGAAATGAAAATGTATTTTAGAAACAGTTTAACATACTTACTTTGTGTGTGTGTGTGTGTGTGTGTGTGTGTGTGTGTGTGTGTGTGTGTGTGTGTGTGTGTGTGTGTGTGTGTGCGTGCGTGCTGCAGATTGGGCCATACTGGGAAAAAGGAGCTGCATTTGGGTACCTGGTTTCCCTTCACAGCCACAGCTCTCAGAAGCAAACATCAAAAGGCTTTCAGCCAAATTGAGAGTGACAGCTCCTTCATTTGTATTCACCGTGACATTACAGATCTAAACTGAAGTCTTAAGGCTTTTTTAACTATTTGTCAGGGGAGGCCCATTGTTCTTCCTGCCTCAGATCTCAGCTTCTGAGCCTCTCGACTTCTCTGCATACTTGCCGCTAACTTTGAAGGATCGTTCAGCAAATGCGATTAGGACCCCCTATCAAAAAAAAAGGGGGAAAAGAACTGAACTCTGGGAAGAAAAACACAAACGGGACTGGCATTTACACTTAAATATTTCTAGAGGTGTGTATAAAGGGGTGTGGTGTGGGATTCTCTACAAAGCTAAAATTGCTAGAAAAATTTGGTGGCTGGAAAGTCAGGGGAATAATCTGTGGAAGTCAGCCGTGGCAACATGATAAAGAAAATTTTGAAAATTCAGAGACTTATATATAATCATTATATTTCCAGTTAGTTAGGAACACCCATACTCACCTATACAGCAAGTCCCCAATATACAAACATTCGAGTTACAAACTTTTGAAGATACGAACATGCATTCATGTATGTTCAATAGCAGAAGTTAGATCACAGGTCCGGTGTATATTGTCTCATGCTTGCAGCGTGCCTCCCAGGATATCCGGAAGCGAGTGTAAAAAAGCAGCGGCGATGAAGCTGGTATTGCTGAAAGACGCAGTGCAATAACGTTGGATGGCCGGCCCTTACTTGTTTATTTTTAACCATCGGCACGATTCTAAAGAACACTGTACTGTAATATACTGTGTACAGCCAATTGTGTTAGTATGCTATTACCTACACAATGTTTGTTGGACTTACAAACAAACAGAACTTGTTTGTATGTTGGGGCTGAGTGTACTGTATGTCAAAAAGCAAGGTTCAAATTAAATATGAAAAGCAGGTCTCAGACAGGTTAGTTTCAGTATTTAAGAAGTTGCTGATCTTCTGGGATTTTCATGCCCACGCTGTATTTTGACTTTACACAGAAAGTCATGGGGAAAAAATCCAGGAAGTCTCAGTTGTGTGGGCAGATGAGGGACAGCTAACAGTTGTATTCTTTACAACTGAGGTGAAAAGCAACTCAATATGTCCAACCTTGAGCCAGATGTGGAACAACAGCAGAAGACCCAGGCGTGAAAGTAGTTTTAAATTCTTACTGGTACTATGCAGTTAAAATGTTCGGAGAATTAACCATGGACCGTCCTGTAAATCTCACTAATTTCTCTTTATGTCTTGACTTATTTACGTACTTTAGAATATCCTCAGCTAACTAACTGTTCCAGGGTCGAATCCTAAATAGTGTTAAATGGAAAGCTAGTGCACTATGTAGGGTGTACAATCCCTTGTTCCACACAGTAAGTAGAGCCCTTGATCAGGGATTAGAGAGGGATTTGGGATTTGTGTTAGATGCTAGTTAGCTTTGTAGCTAAGTGTTAGCCGTGAACAGAACGACACGGACAGATTTAGATGCGATTCAGAACGGCTTAGAAGTGATCAGTGCAGAGACGACGTGTTGTTTAAGACGACGTAACGTTATCAGGTGTGTGTTCTTACTGAAAGTGCTTCTGTGACTGGTTATGAATGTGGGTTTTGTCAGGCAGCTGCTCTCTCCTCTTTTCAGTCCTGTGTACTGCGACTGAGTCTTTCAGTGGTACACAGTATCGGACCAGAGTACCGGCCTGCTTTCACCAATGAGAAGACCACATTCGGTTCCATTTCTGTCAGCCATGAACAGGAACCTAAAGATACTGTAGATTAGGCACAGATTCACTGAAACTGGACATTTGAATCGTTGGTAAAAACCTATGCACTTGTTTGTCTAGTTGTTATAGTTTTTTATTGTGGTATTTTAATTAAATTATGTAAGCTTTCATTCACGCCTAACAATAGCTACTTTAATCTCTGCAAAGTCCATAAACGTGATGTTTCTACTGGCTGACCCCAATCTCTGCATGTTACATTAATTTCACACTGAACTTAAATCAAAATGCAATAAAATGCTATAAAAAACAGCGCGCACTTGCTCGCCTGGGGTGAGTTCCCAGCTCCCATAGCCACCACGCTACAGCGATGAACAAGCCACCATTCTGGGTCCAATAAAAGCCTCGTTTGAAGTTCAACCCAACATTATATAGGCTGACTGTTTATTTCTGATAACGATTGCGTCCAGGATTTATTTACTGCTATTTGCTGGAGGTTTATGGAGTGGGGAGATGTGTGAACCACTGGAGAACAGCTGGTTGAATGACAATTTGTAAAATAAACTTAATTCCAAAAGGAAAAAAACCCTGATTGTGTTTATTTTGGCTGCAACTCTTACAAATAAACAATGGCTTTTCATTAACCCCTGGTGCTGTCCTCAGAACAGCCATAACGCTGCTCCCCATAGCACAGGGACACACTCGTGTCTGTTCATGCACTGAAGAGACGGACTCAAATATAGAGAAAGAGACGACTCGTACTCTAAAGAGAAGACAGAGTGAGACGAGAGTGACTAAAGAAAGGAGACAAGAGGAGGAGCAAATGAGTGAGAAGAAAACACAAGCAGTAAATGATTCAGCCCAGGACTCTGCACACTAGTCACTAACCCTGCCACACACTCCACTCGTACAGCACACTTACACACTTATTTAGACATCAGTCTATCAACCATATGGAGAACATGAACAAAACAACCCACACAGACAGATGTCCAAGCTCAGGATTAGATCAGGACCAGGATCTGTCCGATTCTGAATACTTCACACAAATGTAGTATTGGACAGTCGTGGGTTGTTGTTTGAACCCTGTAGAAACAACTCAATTACATTTTTACATTTTATGTGCATAGTGCTTTTAACAAGGGACATTAGGAATGAAAATAATGTTTGTGCCTAATGAGCAGCGGGTTTCGGAAGAAACCTTGAGAGGAACCGGACTCGAAAGGGAAACTATCATATTTAGGGTGATGCCAGATCGTATGAATATAAATAGCTCTGATATTGAGATACAAATAATTATCAGTCCCTTCTTCATAATTAGCTTGTCATAGCAGCAGTGTGAAGTGACTAGACATCAACTCCAAGCTGTCTTCTTACCCAAGCAAAGCAGTTGTGCCTCTGATCATCTGATATCCACATCCCACATCTATAAATTCACAAAGCAATAACTTCTCTGCTCATGTCCTAAATTCAGTCTCATGGGCCCGAGTGTTTGTGTGTTGACGCTCTTCAGCTAGAGCTACACGTGTGACAGAGAGCTTAAGAAGAACATACAGACCACAGCAGATCTCCAACAAGTCATTAGGCTCCTGTGTATCGTTCAGTACGTTCTTTATCATGTGTGTAGGACGTGCCAGCGATTGGTCCGAGTGATTGCTCTGTGGAGTTCATGAGCAGACAGTGAAGGCCAGAGGAGTCCGGACGAGACGGGAAAGAGAACTGCTGGGGCGTGATCAAACAGGGCGAGTGAGCTAATTCCCCATCACCACCGCAAAAGAATCCCAATGTGTGTGTAGGTGTGTGGTGAAGCAAATCATGGCGTCCCAGACAGAAAATCAAGGGTAAGTGTCAGACACAAACTACAGTGTTGGTGTCAAAGCCTCTCTCACGGCGCTGCTCTGGTTCCACTGGAGGATTTGCTTTCACAAGCTTTCAATCACCGGCCTACTAGCTTCACCACCGGGCCGAGCGGTCCAGGCCGTAATGAAATCCCGCTGTATGTGCTGCACGCGTCTTAAACAGCTTCGTCTCTCTGTGTGTCTGAATTCTACAATCGGATTGGTCATCAAGTGGCAACAGTAGATCAGACTGTAATGTGCAGGGTGCGGTTATACAATATTTAATTGTTT
Organism: Channallabes apus; assembly: GCA_030522415.1. Lineage (NCBI taxonomy): Eukaryota > Metazoa > Chordata > Actinopteri > Siluriformes > Clariidae > Channallabes > Channallabes apus. The sequence continues at coordinate 648,460 of CM060116.1, read as the reverse complement.
CTGTAATAACACATCACAAGACTTGAAATAGTGGAAGAAGAACCAAAGCCTAAATATGAATAGAATTAAAAATACATATTGTTGTTTATATGATAAAGGTTTTGTAGAAGATGTTTATTAATATTAGTGTGTTTAGGCTTTTTAATGGTCACAGGGATTTAAAATTAAATTTACCAGCACTGGAAAGTCTTCAGGACGGTGGAGATTATACTTACAGGTGACACATTTAAAAAATATATTTTTTTGTAGAATTAAATACACTGCTTAAAAACTAATTAGAACTGGACGGTTTGACAGCAAAATGAGATAAAAGTCAGTTTCTGTCTTTTGCAAATTATTAATCAGTAAAATATTTTTTTGTTGAAAATCATTGAAAAATCACGAGCACTGGGTTTTCTGCGTATGATATACTGTACTGTACAATATTTGCAAAAATAATATTGATGAAAGAAAATTAAGCGAAGAAATGTTACAACACTCAGGGATCTCATTGTGTAGAAGAGACAAGAGAAAGACGTGTCGTGTGCAGAAAGCTGGACATCTGGTTATTCACCCAGGACTTCTGAGCTTTGTTCTAACCCTGTGGATATAAAATGCGCTTTGTTGATGTCTGATCAGCTCCAGTATGGTGCATCGCTGTAAACCACAAAGACTGAAGGGAAACTTTTGGCTTTTTGACTTAAAAACTCAACCCACGATCCGGCCGGCAGCTGCAGTCTGGTTTATCCACTGGGACAAAACAGTGTCAGGTGGAATTAGAGTGTTTTTACAAAATAACGTAAAAAATTGACATGTTTTGCAAAATTGACTTCCTGCTTCTTAAACAATCAAATAACAACAACAACAACAACAAACTGTCAAGATGGAAATATCTAACTTTGCTTTCAAACTGTTCGACTGCTTTTCTACTAAAAGAATTTGGTCATTTCTAGTAATAGAAACATCCTGCGCTTCCTTCAAATAAAGCCAATTGGTAAAATATAAATCAGTAAAACACAAATCAGACCCTGAGGATCCTCTGTTGTTGCTTCTGTTATTGTTTGACTCATACGGCGGTGTAATGATGTCATCAACTCCACAATCTCATAAGATCGCTTTTGATTTAATGGCTACTGTGTAACAAGGGACGCTCGTACTCGAGCATTAAGTCGACGCACAAACATCACATTAAAAACCCTCTCTTTACCAGTTTGCTTTACAACGCTTTTGGGGAAGTCGATTAATTGAAACAGTAGAAGTCCAATCAGCTACTGTCTGAGTTTCACTGATTTATTTGAATCTGCTGGCCTTGAGATGGTGAAGGGCGTTATCAAGCAGAAAAGTGAAGTTCAAATGCACGGGGATTTGAAACGAGAGCACAATGAGGAGTCTGAAAACATATTCTAGCCCACACTCCAGGGACCAAAACCTTAACCCCTATGCAGGCAGCAAGGGATAAGGGCTTGACATATTGGCCCACTTAAAGAAACCCTCACCCGGCCGATTAACCAAACTTACCAGTGCAGTCTGAAGTGGTGTGTGGGTGAGACGCCGGGCTGCCCTGTGGTATAATTGGATGCCGGGGTCAAACCCAGAGGGCGACGCAGAGCGCTGAGGCTGACGGGGCTCCCCAAAAACTCCTGCTGTAGGGGGGGGGGGGGGGATCAGTGTGTATTTTCCTGTAGATGTGTGTTTATGTTGGGAGTTTATATGTTTACTGTATTTTATTCCTCATACTGGAGAAGAAGCTCATCTGCAGCACCTTCAGAACCTAAACGCTCTGTGTGAGACTTCAACCAAGTCGACTTCTACAGCAAAATGATTTACAGTAATTACAGTAAATACAGTAAATACAGTGTACACAATGGATACATTTACATCCTTAAAATCATCTTAAGCATCACCTACTTCATTAGTGAAATCTGTGCTTTTTATCAGATTAGATTTACCAGGTTTATTAAATACTGTAAGTCTCTCTGCTCGTCTTTGGAAACACAATCAGGTCATGTGGAACGATGATACGTTACCTTGGTGTGATAATCTGGGTATTGTCTTATAGAGCCCTGATTGTGTTTGCAGAGAAAAGCATGTATGAGCCTACACTACTGTGCAAAAGTCTTGACCCCCAGTTCTTCATATTAAATGAAATTAAATGATGTCGATTAAATTACAAAAATGAGAACAAAACTGCGACAGGCTGCAAAATCTCTCAGCAGCGACCTCATTTCCCCTCTCGTCTGTTCCAAACACTCAGCATTCAGCATCGTCAGTTACTAATCACTTCCTGATCATCTGTCTGAATCTGCACCTGTTTCTCACTGGGTCAGGACTTAAGTTAGATGTTTTTGTCCTTGAATGATTCATGGGTCACTGTGTAGCTTAACAAACAAACCAAAACATTCCTGCGACACGGCTCAGGTACGGGGACTGGAGGGAAAATAACGAGAGACAAAAAAGTCCTTCAGGAAGTCTGGAGAATTTTTCCTCAGAACTACATTAAAGATACAAGAAGGTCTGGAGCTTTGGAAGTGAAATATGAAGAAATGGTGGTTGTGGACGAGACATACGTAACATTATGTATTTCATATCAATAATATTTATATATGCTGTAAACAGAGATTATAATTTGGTTAAAGTCCAGTAAGTTTCTGAGCCCTTATATAACAGTCTGCTTTGTGATGAATGATTTTATCAATATTCATGGAGTAGAAACTGATGTAGATACGTTGCATTTTCAGGTTTTATTATTTTTTTCTCTCCATGAGACCCGGTTAGTCCGAGACAGAAAGCGATCAGAGACCAGAGACACCAAACCCATCCGTATTCTCAATCCCTCTTCCATTAGGCACCTGGAGAAACTACTCCTGCACCGCAGTGCTTACTGTACTGTATATCAGGAGAAACGCTATCCTCACATGTCCATCATTTAATATCACACACTTTACACACTTTTTAAAAGCAGGCTTCGTTTAGCTCAGTTACACGACGCAGAGCCTTCTCTCACGCTGTACGTATACACAGTACATTACACAGCAGTGATACGACCTCGAGATGCAAACTCACCAAGCGGAAACACACACGCAGCATGCTGTTCTGACGAGGCCAAGAGAAGACGTTCCTGCCTGAGAGCTAAAAGCAAGAGCTTAAAGAAAAACTGGAACGGTTTACATGATGTGCATGTGCGGTGTGCAGGACTATCATCCAGAAGAACTCGGCTGAACAAATAAATTAGGAACCCCCTAAGATCACAAAACACACACACACACACACACACACACACACACACGGTGGAAAAGTAGTGGCCAAAACCAGACACACACACACACACACACACACACACACACACACACACACACACACACACTCTCTTGCTCTCTGCAGCAATCGTCATATTTACTCAAGCCAGTGAATATTTTGAGATTTCAGCCACGGCTGGGAGAGAAGCAAGAGGCATCAATAATTTAGAGGAGGTAACTCGATGCTTCCTCTGTTGAGACAAATCTGCAGGCTGCTCCCCTGAGTGAATAAAAAATGAATTATGGAGAATTTATTAAAGTGCGTTTGAGTAAGAAAAACACACACAAAAACAGTCCAGGTCTCCGCGCGCTACAGTGTGGTGACACAGACGGTGTAAACTCTCTCTCACCCAAACGAACAGCTCGAGTCTGCAAGGCCATAAATAAATATATAAAACAGAGCTACACACATACACACAACGGCCTCTGTGCAGGTGGAATCAGAGGCTTCGGAGCTTTAAAATGCTTCCTTTTGTAAAAGGCTCATCAATAAAACAGAGCTCTTTATATGTGCATTTTTCCTGCTTCAAACTTCTGCCGTGTTTGTTTGCACATGAGAACAGCCGAACGCTTACTGTAGCCTCAGAACGATATTCCTCTTCAAAAGAGTTTCTCCAGCACACGGGCGAGACGGAGATGCTAAATAAATGCGGGCTGGAAGACCTAAGAGCAGTTCATGGGGTGCGGGATCAGACAGACGCCTGAAGACAAAAGAAAAAAAAATTAGCTTAAGAAAAGAACGATCAAGTGAAACAAACGTTGGACCAAAACTTCAAGAACGAGGTTCAAATATTTATCTTTAGTGAATAGATAAGAACAGTCTAATTATATAGCTGATCTATTAAATACCCAGAAGCCTCTGCAACATCCAGTCTATACACCGTACCTTTTGTTGTACTTTCTACATAATATATTTCAACATTTGTGTCAATAACTGAATAATAAACCAAGATTAAGGTTATAATATTTAGGATTGTGGAGTTGATCTTGATCTTGAGATTTATTACTGCTGGCAACTGATTAAAAGTTTAATTTAGTTAATTGCAGTCATGTGACTATACAAAAGTCACAGATTATAAATTTTTATAATATCTCAAACAATAACATTTAACAAAATGGTAAATTAAAATGGGACGAGCTGCCTGAGCCACCGCACACACATCTGACATCTGATGTATTCCTGTAAACATGGTTCCTCTTGAAGGTACCTCGAGCACACAACTCTGGGTTTTATGAAGAAACTTGACATTGTTGACTTTTTGCCATCTGATGATGTTTCACAGTTAGTTTATTATCTGCATTAAACGTGTCGTTATCACACACAGGTGGGGAAACATGCTGCCATTATGGGAAGCCATTAGGGTCAACCTTGGCGATATTATTCATTTCTGTAAAACGAATAGTAATAAGTCAAGCACAGGTGTTTACACGTTAATATAGACAGCCCTAATATTTATCTAAAACAATCCAAGAGTGAATGAGAACAAAAATTGTCAAAAATCTTTTTGATTAAGACCAACGTTCACTTTTTCCAGCAGTTTGCGCTACAGTAGCCTTTAGTCACCACGACCCTGTAACCGGGTCAACGATTATCATTAATTTGACCATTTCTGGTAGTTACTAAGCACTGAGTACCAGGAGCTGTAGACATGACAAGGCCATTAGAGAACAATTTCAAGTGTTTCTCAGCAAGATGATGATTTCGGATTTGCACTTGCATTTGCCTAGTGTTTACCTCTGCGTGAATGCACCTGCTCAAAGGCTCCTGCCTTCCTCCTCTCCTGCCAAGTGAGAGAGAGAGAGAGAGAGAGAGAGGGAGAGAGAGAGAGAGAGAGAGAGAGAGAGAGAGAGGGAGAGAGAGGGAGAGAGAGAGAGAGGGAGAGAGAGAGCGAGAGAGAGAGAGAGAGAGAGGGAGAGAGAGAGAGAGAGAGAGGGATAGAGAGGGAGAGAGAGAGAGAGGGAGAGAGAGAGAGAGAGAGAGAGAGAGAGAGCGAGAGAGAGAGAGAGAGAGAGAGAGGGATAGAGAGAGAGAGAGAGAGAGAGAGAAGCCCCTGACAAAGAAAACAACTTAACAGCTGAGATATAAAGGTGTAATTTGATTTTATCTTTGTGGACAGATAATGACGGCCTGAACTCCATTCAGAGGAGCCAAAACTCCAAACCTGTACTTTAGCGAACGCCGCTCAGAGCCACACCGCTCGCAAAGCCAAATGTAAAAGTCCAATGTTTACAGATTACATCTCCCCACCGGCATATGCAGCGATTCTGTTCGGCTCCCCTGGGGAGAAGGAGAGATAGAATTTGTCACAGACCTTTGATAAGTGTCCACATTTTATTCAAGTGCTCACTAGAACCTTTATTTCAGCAAATACAACACTGGAGTAAGAATGGATTTGTGTTCCATCCGTCCATCCGCTATCCACTAATAGAGGGTCGTGGGGGGCCTGGAGCCTATCGCAGGGACCTTAGGGCACAAGGCGGGGTACACCTGGATAGGATGCCAAACCATCGCAGGACACAAGCACATGTACACACACACACACACACACACACACACACACACACACACCCATCATACACTGGAAGCATCATTCAGCCCACACTGCATGAGGAAAGGCGAGAGTCGAACCCCTAAACCCTATACACAGGTATACTTCCTTAATAATATATAATAATATAAATGCATAAGCCATATAATGCGTTGGTGCCTTTAATAACATTCCAACTACACAGTATTTCTGTAACTGTATGTCTTCAGCCAATCATGTGTAATCATGCATACTGTACATTCATGGACATACAGTACAAGTCAAGAGCTTTAGTTAATGTTCACAACTAACACTGCCATATGTTTCGGCTTATTGGCTGTAGCATGTTCCTATTAAAGTGGCCAGTGAGTGCATATTAAACTTACATTTTTTATTTCTGAATAAGCATAGATACCATTTCTATACATACAGTATATTTTATTTGCTCCATATACTTGGTATAAATATGACATTAGGATGTGTGTACAGTATGTTGTATTAATAGAAATTAAGTAACAGTTGGTTCATGAAACCTACAGTACAGTACATAAGCCCTTTATGACAACTGATATAAACATATATTTATAAGCGCTGGTTACCAGAGTGTCAGAAATACTGCTGTCAGTTCATTTTCAATCCAGCGTTTTGGTCTGACGTACAGAAATGTGAGCGTGTGTTAACAAAAACAGCTTGACCCCATAATAGATGTTAATATTCTTTGATGTAGGTTTACAGCGAGTGTCATGAAGAGCTTATAATGGTGTCATGCAGCTCTATGAGCACACTGCTTTAGGAAAGTGATGACAAAACAATTGCATAAAGAGAATCCGCAGAACACCCCATGCATACACACTGATACTGAGTCCTCTTGACTGCTCTCTCATATCACACACTTCTCTCTCTCTCTCTCTCTCTCTCTCTCTCTCCATTTGTTGTGGTTTAGACACCGTGAGTCGTTTTTCCACTTCAATAGGCCGCCTCGTGACACTATTTTATAAAACATGTCAGATCACTTCTCCAGTGGCCCCTTTCTATCTGCGCGAGGTGCTTCGCCACAGCGTCCCTCGTCTGCGAGAGACACTGACCCCTGTCCACCACGGCACGCATTAAAACCGCTCGCTCTCCTCTCTCTGCCTGAGAGAATAAAGGGGGGAAGGGGTTCGCTCATTAACATTGGAATAGCTGCTCCCGCTATAGATGCCGAAGCGGCTACGCTGCTCTGAAACACTTGACAGGTTACATAAGCAGTTCAAAATCCTCTTTACCGGAAAGCATTTGCATTTTGCTGAATCTGAAATGGAAGCAAGTACGAGCAGCGTTTAGTGCCGTCCTGCCCGGCCTTCTTTAAATTCTTATGATTTTTATTTATATATATATAAAAATCAAGCCTTTGTTGAGCAAAACTATTATCATACTGAAATATGTGCTAATGCTTAAAACTAATAGAAAATAATATTAAAAAAAAGATACAGTTCAGTACCTGGGGGTTAACTCTCGAGTCGCTCTGGATGAAGCGTCAGGAGGTTTCCTAATGACCGCCGGCTGTCAGAGGTTAGCTCTGAGCTCTCTGGAGAGGGAGCAACCTCAGCAGACCTGCATCGTCACTCATCCCCCATGTCTCCATCAGCACATACAGTATCTCAATCTAACCATTAATGTCCTGAGAAAAACATTTCAAATCTTCTAGATTCTCCATTCTCCAATTCATAAAGGAGTTAATGAGTTTTTCTATAGGCATCCCGCAAGCTCATGCCTTACGTCACTTTCCGTATTATTGTCTCGTCTCTGTTTTTTTTTTTGTCAGTCCTGGAGATGAGGGTAAATTGCTGACTTTGAGCTTCTATAAGAAAAGCATCTTATCTAGGACGGCTCTGACGTGAGAGCGCTATCTAGAATAAGAATCTTCGACTTCGAACTCTGAAGCAAAGCAAAAAATAAATAAATATTAAAATCTTCAGACAGATACAGTATACAGTACTGTATATATTTTTCCGGTTATTAAGCAAAAACTTTTTTGGGGGATTTATGGGATCTGGAACCTGAATACATCAGTCACATGACCGGACAGGACGGATCCTAAACCTCACACCGCCTTCACTTCATCTGCGTCGCCATGAAATAAACCCTTGATGACATGAGACGAGGATGTAAAGTATATCGAGAACTTTTCATTTGAATTGCACTTTTAATTGGAGCCTGAACTCACAACCGCTCAGCACACCAGAGAGTCTCTCACTTCCCCCACCGTCTACTGTAAGCACACTACAGGTGAGCCTCCTGAACCCCAAATTAATCCCAAAGTAATTGAACGTCCCACAGGCCATCTGGCTGCCATGTGAACGTACGTGTTGTTTCCTCATAGAGAGATTTAAATCGGTATTTTATTTATATTTATTTTTTGCCATGATTGTGTTAGACACCTTATTTAAAAACCTTTCGTTTCCATCCTACCTTTTAAATCGTCTCTCTTTTGCTCATAATAACAAAAGAAAAGTCCATTATTCTTTCTTGCATTGTAGATATTATTGATTTATTGTCTTTTTATTTTAGACCTGACATGAGCGTGACATTCACTGAGACGAGCGAAACAAAAAGAGGATAAACTGCAGAGATGCCGAGTTCTTATATTACAGCTTGTCAGCAGGGAGCATCATCGAGACGTAGATCTGTTCTCATCAAATATACAGAGCAAACCAACAGACTCGGGCCTCGGACAGACGCACAGACACACACTTTCCGTGTGGAAGCTTTGTTCTTGATGTGACTCTACAGAAGGTACATTCGTCATGTCACTGATCTGAGATTCATCAGGAGCCTCAGGCTAAAAACAGACCTCGAACCTCTTCACTGATCTAGGATCAGCATTTCAAGCGGCCGACATAAGCCCGACCCAGCACGGAAAGGATCCGAGATCCGCAACAAGGAGCAAGCGGCTCTAGCACACTGCAGCGGGAGGCTCATTTCACACTCCAGACGGCATCTCAACAGGTGATGCTAGCACGCTCCGTGGCTAATTTACAAGTGTGCAGCAGGGCTGAAAGTGACGTGCCTTCGCAGCAAAGAAAAACTTTGCTCATTAAGTTTACATTCGCTAATATTCATGAAAGGAGAGAGAGAGAGAAAAAGGTCACAAACAGTGGCGTGATCTCCTGAGAGGAGGATTTCTCCAGGCGTCATGTTCTCTCAACTGAGCACCCACCAAATACATTGTGTCTAATAATTTTGTAATTAGTATTCAAATTTCCATGTGTTTTAACTTTGTTAAAAAAAAAATAAGACTGCATTTGAATAAGGCGTGTTGTTCCGGGTTACAGCGTCCTGTACGGAGACACAGAGCGTTCATTAATACAGTGATTCTTCTTCTTTCAGATTCATCTGCGACGTTAAATATTTATTTTATTTTAATCTATTTTGTATTACTACAAGTGATACCATTAATGTTATTCTACTCCAGGACAAATGGAGCAATGGCAGGGTGACGGGACACTTACTGCAAAAACGATTGTTATGAAACTAACTCGCCTAATTCTTACTGAATTCTTAAGTGCATCCTCAGGACGGGCAGGAACTTCCTCACTACTGTAAATCTGTGCATGTATATGAAAACGCTGCATTACAGAATAGCTTTTGGACTCGTAGAGAGCGCGTGGGTGGGTGAGATTGGCCTGGTTTGTCTTGGTGTGGTTCGTGTGAATGGTGCACTTCCCCGTCTGGGCCACTCTTGCTGCGGGCGGCTCTCAGTGGCCCCATCTGTCCCCCCGGCGCGGCGCTGAATACGGCACACGGTCAGGCACATGGACGCCAGGTCCCACGTGACCCTCCAGACAGACACACACACCACACTACACCGCACACCACACTGTGTTCCTGAGCTGCTACTACTACACACACACACACACACACACTACAAATACTCAACAAAAAAAAACAAAAAACAACTAATATAATGTAAATGTAAGTACGACGGCGCTGGACGATTTGATTATTCTGCTCAGGAACCGTTAGTGAGTTCTGCTTTTGGGTGATACACCCCTTTACCTTAGCGATGTACGCTCCGTACTCACCCTTGTGTCACTCGCTGCTGAATCCTAACTTACAGTAGGAACGACTTCTGTAAGCAAACAGGAAGTCAGACGTTTGGAATTTTAACTAAATATAAATATGCTCATACAGACACACTTTTAACACTCTTTGACTTTATAGTGTATAAGTGTATAATGAACCACAATCTCATTATTCAGTACGATCTGCTCCTCTTGCCCTCGGCTTGCTCATTAGTGATTTTAATCTACAGCCAGATTTTGGTAAAGATGTTTCGTCCGTTGTTAAAAGCGTTATTCAATTATCACCAGTTTCACTTCAATATTTTATGCCAGTTTATTCTAAGCAGAGTTATGGGAATCTCTGTAATTGTCCTTTTCTTCCGCCATTTTTGCCTCTCTCTCTCACACACACACACACACACACACACACACACACACACACACACACACACACACACACACACACACACCCCTCCCTTGTTCTGCATGATAGATTCTCATCATTGTGAAGGCATGGAGGAAAATTAAAGCTTTCCATTTCCTCAAACTTCAAACTTGTCTCCGCCACGACAACAGACCAACAAACACTCGCCGGGACGGATTTAATGCTTCTGTTTCTCCTGCACTTTTACTTCAAGGCTTCTCTGAATATTCATGAGGGAAACACAGCGCAGGTGAAGAGTTGACTCCAATAACCTAAACAAAAGAAAATAAAAAACACACAGTCGTTTCTCTTGAAGTTGCGAGGTGTGTGTGTGTGTGTGTGTGTGTGTGTGTGTGTGTGTGTGTGTGTGTGTGTGTGTGTGTGTGTGTGTGTGTGTGTGGCGATCCCCAGAGATTGCTTTGCTTTTTGTAACGAGCCTTAAACCAATATGCTAAAGAGTAAAGAGTTTTATGTAAAAGAGTGGAACAGCACAAGAAAACAAAGGCAAAAACTCCACGACTGTGAAAAAAAAGTCCACACTGTCTCCTCCGTCCTCGTCTCCGTTCACTCAACACGACCCAACAGCCACGAATCAGCAAGAAAACCTTCAGCTGGGTGGCTGAAAACTATTTTAGTGGCTATAGACGATAATTCAGACAGCGATGGCGAGAACGGCAGGGCGGAGGCGGGGTAGGGGACGGGGTAGGGACGGGGGTAGGGGACGGGGGTAGGGGACGGGGTAGGGGACGGGGGTAGGGGACGGGGGTAGGGGACGGGGTAGGGGACGGGGGTAGGGACGGGGTAGGGGACGGGGTAGGGACGGGGTAGGGGACGGGGGTAGGGGACGGGGGTAGGGGATGGGGTAGGGGACGGGGGTAGGGGACGGGGGTAGGGGACGGGGGTAGGGGACGGGGTAGGGGACGGGGGTAGGGGACGGGGGAGGGGACGGGGTAGGGGACGGGGTCGTATCTCTGGGGCGGCACTAGATGGTACAGTGCACCTGTGTGTTTATTTGCTGGTGAAGAGGAGAGCAGTGTTTATCGGTGACCTGGGGGTCACGCCGGAGGTCAGGGGTCGTGTGGTGCTGGGAGAGCAGGCCAAGGTGGACTGATTAACACTGAGAGGACAGCGCTCTCCACATCATACATAAATCTGTGGAGGTCTGAGAAAAACCCCGGGATATCACTCTGCGTTTAACCAACTACACTTTAACAGGTGTTTGTTTTTCCCCAATACAATCAAAATGTCTTTAAAAAATCATCAATGTACACATTTCACTAAAACAACCTGTTAATTTATATTTACTTAATTATTCTTGCTATTATTACCTCGGAAAAGGAGCCAGTGAAAAGAAACACAGATTAACTGTTATAGTTAATTAGAATTTCCTTACACAGCTCTGTAAAAACTACTCTGACTATTTAGAGTAAGATACTAATAGTAGTAGTACAGTAATAGTAATAAATAGTATTTAATAGTAATAATTTATTAGTAAAACAATAGTAATATTACTCAGTACTTTAGAGCTAAACACTGATGATGAACACAAGCTAAACACAATGATGGAAGTGAAGGGATTACTGTATATATTATAATACTGTTTATATTATAGTACTGTAAATATTATTGTACTGTTTATATTATAGTACTGTAAATATTATTATACTGTATGTATTAAGTTTGCAGTAAAACTTGTACAACACAATGCAACAGACATACAGTACGTCCATAATGATCGTGTCATCTCTATAGAGTGCCTTAACGATCTTCTCTGTTTTGATGATGATGATGAAGATGATGATGAAGATGATGATGATGATGATATGACAGTGCAGCAGAAACAGTGCTGAGTTCAGGACTGATATAACAGAAGGTGAACGAACAGTGATTAGTCGAGTGAAGGGATGAGCAACGATTCTTGTGTTTGAAGGATACTAAAGTTTAAATGGCCTCAACTGATAAGACCAGAGAGACGACGCTTGTGTGGAGGAAGGAAGGAAGAATATTATACAGTACATTACCCAGATCTATGTTGTTTGCTCTTTATCAATACAAAAAATAAAAAGGTATCGTACAGGGCTTCCCTTTATGTGAAGCGATACAGATACAGAACTTTTCCGACTGCTTTCTCATGCCGCGTCACAAACCATTGGAACAAACACAGAGAGAAGAGAAGAGATCTCTGCCTTCTTCTGCACACACGAGTCCTCTGACAATAGAAAACACTTTTCTGTTGCACCATTATGGAGCTCATTGTCTCATTTTGTCAAAGGAAAGATTTTATTTGGTCGAATCAATCTTAAATCTAAACAGATTTGTATTTATTATAGACAAGAATAGCCTTTATTCACAAATGCACAGTGTTCCTCTCTCCAGGATATGATACAGTAGATTCTATATTTCTCACCCAGGACCCCTGTGAGCTGATGGGACGCTGCTTTTGCCTTTCTGCTCAACACGTTGGAAAGAGAGCGAGTGAGAGGCTGTTATCCCCACACACACAACCCCGGGGCTCTTGGACTTCAGCCTTATGCATCACATCTGCTCAATAAACATCTTCATTACAGACTGCAATGTAGATTCAAGTCCTTTAGCACGCGGCTTTCCTCCCGCCAGCTTCCTGGAAACAAATACACACGTGTGTCGAGTGTGTGTGGGATCGAGTAGCTACAGGTCACTGACCTTTTCAGCAGGAATACTGGGAGAAAGATGATCATCAGAACACGAATAAAAAGCGAAAACTAAATGAACAAAGCTGTCTAAGACTCTCTGAAAATAACTAAATCACTGTAATGAATCTGGGAGAGGAACGCGGGACTGTGTAGGATAATAACCGTATGTTAATACGTAGTTCTAGTATACAAAAAATGTTTTTATCAGTAACTCGAATCGACAGGACAGGAAACCTTATTAGCCACCTAGCTAACCTACATACGTATATTATCAATAGGAGAACTAGGAGAATAAATTATCTGTGACAAATACAAGCTTGTAGACTAGAAGTTATGCGTCAGTCAGTCATTATGGACGGCGCTAAGAGACTTAAAGATCGCTTGCTCGCGTTATCCGTAGTACATCAGAGGGGACACAATTTTTCACTGGGTTTCTTTATTGTTTTTGTTGCCACACACAACTATATGAGGATTATTAACTTTATCTTTTAGATGATTTAAAAAGCACAAGTTACAGTATTTTAGTGTCTCGTACATTACTGGCTCTAAATGATCTAATACGGTGGGACTGTCTTTGCTATGTTCTCAAATCATGGTTCTATCTAAGAGGGCTCTAATCCGTCTCCCTGACCTGCTCCACTGCGTATCTGCCGACTCATCGCAGGTAAAGAGAACCAAGCGGCACCGACGCGCCCGGGAAAGCAGGGTGAGCGAGCCAGAACTCTGACTGTAAGCATTTCCTCTTCACCCAGCACAACTGCTGATGCGTACGTGTGTGTGTGTGTGTGTGTGTGTGTGTGTGTGTGTGTGTGTGTGTGTGTGTGTGTGTGTGTGTGTGTGTGTGTGTGTGTGTGTGAGAGAGAGAGAGAGAGGGAGAGAAAAAGAGACAGAGACCAGTTCCTGAAAGCAGTGTGATGGCTCGACAGGGTTACTCTTATCTTTGGGATTTATAATAAATGTGTGAGACCTCCAGAGACGTTACGATCCTAACTCAGTACTGGCCAGTTTTAGAGATAGGAATAGCTCTGTTTGCTCTTATTGCGTAACTCTCTGTCAGTGCCAGTGTGAAAGAAGAGCCACGTAGACCTCTGGACATCATCACGACCCAAAATGCATTTGAAACAGACCATAACTGCAGTAAAGTCACAAGGAAGTACGCAACTATTTACCTCCTTGTATATTTATAGTCCACATTTAAAGGTTTTTTTTACAGAATTTTAACAACGGTCCATGTAATACATTACGAGATATGAAGATCTCCCTAACTAACCATCTGGTACATTAACTTTAAAATCTCTGATTCGCAGCAGACACACGATAGTTTCAATAAACCATCTAACGAGCTTTATGGAACTTGGCTTCATACTTTCAGATCATACTGTCAATGCGTATATTACACACACACACACACACACACACACACACGTGTATATATATAATATATATATATATTGTTTATATAAACAAACTTATAAAGGTTCCATTTGTGGTTCTACTATCTAGAACAGGTTTCAGTGGGAAGGAAGCGAAATAAAACACAAAGTGAGACGAGATACCCTGAGGGACGCAGCAGCCCTGAGAACTCCAGTCTCTGGAGCAGCCCTTCACACCAGCTCTCCCAAAGCTCAATTCAGACTGAGAGAGACAGAGACAGAGAGAGAGGGAGACAGAGG
>CM060116.1:570000-632500 GCA_030522415.1 Channallabes apus | reverse complement strand
CCTCTATCTCTGCACACCAACCACGCCATAGACCCAAACTAGCATCCTCATTCTGCATCTAAATGACACCTGACCTAACACTGACAACGAGCATAATAAATACTAGTTTAATTGTTTTAAATCCGTCAACCTAATCCAAGAAACAAAGATAGACGGAATGCCTTCATCTGAACCTTAAAACAAAGATAAAGAAACGAGGTTCAGATGAGGACGAGGCAATGCTCTTCACCGCGTGTGCAAAACACCTTCCAGACATTAGCATGAACCTGGTGCAAAGCTGCTCCTGAACTGAGATTTGCTGTCATTTTATTGAGGAATGCTGAAGTGGCACAGGCCGGAGCTTTTGTTGCGCATTTGTAGGCGAGTGATTCAGTTTGCTATAAATATGTCTGCCCTTTCCACTCAGCCAACAGCACAAATTAGCAACTCTCTGTGTACACAACCACCACCGCTGCAAATTCCCACACACACAGGGGTAGAAATGAGTGGTGTTTGTGTGTGTTTGTGTAAGACAAGGCACGGACAGACAAATAAAGGAAAGATGGTGAGAGTCAGGGGTTACTGCTGTGACACGGAGAGGTTCAGTAACGCCAGCATTCATTCATTAGCGTCTATCCGCTACTTTCTGGCTAAGAGGAGATGTGGGGAAAAGGTGGTACTTCAGTGCCAGTGTACGTCAAAAGGGTTTTTAACCTTCTGAATGAAAGGACGCCACTCACAGGGTCACCCAGGGAGCTCCAGATCCCCCTCTTCCACCGTAGCCTCATCTAAAGACTTGGAGCTTCCAGGAGACATGGGACTCACATTTCATCAGAAGATCAACATTTTGAAATACTCACGAACAAATGAAAATGCAACACCTCATCATTGCGCTTGGAATTGATGCTTCCAAATATAACGACGAAACGACACATCGTTTTCTTAACATAGTAACACAAAAGTCCACGACCATGAGCAGAAGCGAGGTACGGCTTATCCGAGTCCCTCCCTGCATTCCCTACAGAAATCTCTCATCAATCTCTGACCTAGGGTGAAGCCAAGAGCATGTCAATGCCAGCAAAGACTCTGGAATCCAGGTCATCACGATGGCTAAAGCCTGCGACCATTTGGTAAGCACCGTCCACTGCAAAGGGCGCTATAGAGAAGGGATGCACCGAGCCCATCTTCACCTCCTGTCTTTCTGGAGAAGCAGCTGCTTGTGTCCACATAAGAACAACACCTACAGTACAGTGTGTGTGTGTGTGTGTGTGTGTGTGTGTGTGTGTGTGTGTGTGTGTGTGTGTGTGCGTGTGATCACATCGTGGGCTGAACTCCACCGAATTCCTATCGCAAGTCATCGAAGCGTCTTTCCATTGCATAACCTGCAAGGCATCTAAACATGTGTGTCTAAATGTGATAAGATGAAGGAATTCGCTATTAATGGATGTAAACATTAATAGGTCAGGAATGGAATGGAAAAAGCATGACTGCCTTTCAGGCTGATCTGGCTCGTACCGCTGGTGGATATTTTTATGTAAATACACGTGATGCTCAGGTTTCAATGAAAATACTTAAGCAGTGATGTGACACAAAGTCCCATGGCTGAGAAAGAATCAACAGTACAGAGACAACCCCACCTCCTTCTCCAGCTCCGGCACATAGCAAGAAGGCCAGGGGAAAATATGACACAGGGCAGCACAGAGGGGTCACGTAATGAATTAATGTCTGTATTTGTTATCGCTGCAACCCCGATTAAAAATAGGCCTGAATGAAATCGGATGCTGCTGGATAGCAGGGTATTTTTAGTGGACAGATGATGACTGAAGGCCTGGAATCACACTGAAGGCCTCACTGCACTGCTCAAGATGGAGCGCGACAAAAGCACTTTGGCACAGTCCAGGAGCCGAGGGGAGAAGGGCTTATAAACCAGCCTTGGAAATGTCTTCTCTCCCCTAATAAGTTCTTGTACAAGACAAGCCTAACCCTGCACATAAATAGAGAGACGTGAAGACGGCGAAATCACATGCCAATGTCACTTTAGTAGAACTGGATGAACCCCGTGTGCCATTTGTAAACCTAACCTAATGCCAGAGAACGGGGTTAAGCCTGGGAGAGCCTGTTACCTCAGCACATGGCCAGACCCCACACCAAATGTGAGCACCACTGAGCGAGGTTAACAGACCTAATAAGAATTGGCTCTTCCTCTGGAGCACCTGTGAAGCAGAGACGTGTCCTCCTGTCCCCTATTAATGAAGCTCATTACACTTCAACTAGCCCCGTTAGACACATCATTCACTGACATTTTAAAATCAGAGAAATAATGCTTAGTTATTTTCCCCACAAATGTGCACCTCGATTCAGTGAAGCCCCAAAACACACACACACACACACACACACAAAACTGGCTAGTGGTGGAGAAAGATAGGAAACACACTTCCTCAGTGGCAGCTTCAAAGGACCGCTGGCTCCAAAGAACAGAAAAAACCCACAGCAGGAGTAATACAGGGCTGAAACAGAATAGACTGGCACTCCTACGGTGCCAATTCATTTCTCCTTATGAAACGGTTTAAGTTGGACGTCTTTTCTTCCGGGACGTTCTTGGCCAGAAGAGCCTGCCGCTATATTAATTTCATCCCCTTACCTTTTGCAACCCGGAGACCTCTGACCTGCCTTACCTGTATAAATAGAAAGAACTAATTTACCAGCGAGAAAGCGCTGAGGGGCAAACATGTCCTGGGTAATGAAGTGTTCAGCTTGTGCATGATTAACCAGCTGGTGGGGGCGGGGCAGGAACCACAGTCCATGAAATAAGGGGTAAAATTGATTAGCAATTTTCATTTACGCAGCTAAACAAAAGCTGATTTGCATATCTGACTGGTAAGTTAGTGAGGTAAAAAGCCGTGCATGAGTCTTAGTCAAATAGTGTGAACTTTTAGAGGTGTGGGGGGGGGGGAGGGGGGCCTCAAGGCTGGCACTACATTTTGATTGATAGCGCTGATAGTGCCATGATTGATGGTCCAATTCTGGAAACTAAGCAGGAAATTAAAAAACTAGACAGTGTGTGAAGGAACCCCCAAGTTATATAATACACACAAAACTATGGGAATTAATATCTAGTTGTTCCCCCTAGAAGTCTTTTGAGTTTTGACTGTTTGCCCATTAAACCACAAGATGGCAAGAGCTTGTGCACAGATACTGGGGAAGAAGCCTTGGTGTGCATTTAACATTCCAGATCAGGCCACTTTAGTTCACACCAGATAAGGCACACAATATTTACATTTACATTTACATTTAGGCATTTGGCAGACGTTCTTATCCAGAGCGACTTATATTTTTATCTCATTACACATCTGAGCAGTTGAGGCTCAAGGGCCCAACAGTGGCAACTTGGTGGTCGTGGGGTTTGAACTTGGGATCTTCTGAACCGTAGTCCAATGCCTTAACCACTGAGCTACCCTTGACCCCTATATCAATATCTCCACAGACCTCGGGTTAGGGTTAGGAACTGGGAACTGTGCACAGGGGAACTGTCACGCTGGATCAGACTTGGGACCCTCTGTCCCAGTGAAGGGGAACTGTACTGTTTACAAAGACATCCTGTCGACACATATGGAAAAGACCCGCACAGAGATGTGGTGGTGGCCAGTGACAGGTGTCCGAATACTTTTGACCATATAGCGTATGTATAAGTGTATTTCTGAAACATTATCAAAACTGTTTTGATCAGGTTAATGAACACTTGCTTTTCATGTTCTCATGTACCAAACGTTGTGGTCTGTTGTGTCTGTGCCTGAGGCCACAGTGTGAAGATCATCAGGTGTAGATTCATTCAGAACGATTTCACACACGTCTGTATAATCTCTTCCAATTTCACAAAGCTATTACTGTACTAACATACTTGCCTTTTTCCTGTTGAAGTAATATCATCATGCTGAACAAATGTGAGTGAATGAACAGTGTACAGTACAGTATTGTGTTATGAGTCCTAAAAATACTTCTAGATGCTTCTAATAGAGACAAGAGCGTCTTGTGTCTTATACTGTCATGTTCATGATTAAAATCCCCTTCGACACATTTATAGAAAATAAAGGTGTAATGATGCATCACTCTGCCATAACGTCATAATGAGCATTTTGTGTGATTTATACTCAATCACATCCTCAAACTGAGTTCCCAGAACCTACAGTACCAATTAAGTTATACAGCAGAACACGGAACACTGTGAACCAACCAGCATCATAAGCTGTATAGTTACCAAGATATAACCATTAAAGAGAGAGCTTTCAAAGGACACCGGCACTGTGTTGCTGTGATCTACAGCACCCGAGAAAGGGGTTGAATAATATATTCATTTTAGTTGACCTTGGGGATCTATTATTTATTTATTTTTGGTGTAAAAGACTCCTCGGGTGGTGCTATACAGCCTGCTATGTTACAGTCATTTTTACTGCAGCTAAAACTTTATTTAATCACATTTTGGGAAAATCTGACTTATTTTATAATATAGAGAGAATATTATCTGTTCTGCATTGCCATGTGCAGAATTATTGGCACCCTTTGTTGGTGTTTTGATGATGATGATGATGATGATGATATCTACCAATGTGGCCATAGCAGGAAGTTACAGAAGTCTGGAAACACATGCCAGGAAGAGGACATTGTCTATGGATACCACTGAGGGTTGAACACACAGTAAAGCTGCAGATTTTTAAACTGTTTCATGCCTTTTGGTTCTAAAGATTTTGGAATGATTCACGAATAATGAATTAGCAAAAGTCCCAGGATATTTTTATATTTGTTTTGTTGTTTGTTTTGTGCAGGGAACTGATCATTTTGAAAAATGACTGTACCTGATTTATTTATGTGTATTTATTTGGGCTATTTTTACAGTACGGGTTCCATTCTTAGCTTCTGGCTGTATGTTTAAAATGTTCAAAGTGGCCACTCAGACATGAAAAAGTAGGGCTATAGACTAGCTGACAGATGCGAATGCAGCAAAAAACAGAGCAAAACTTCTCCCTAATACATTGTACGTAACCCTAAATTTAATTTTCTGCAAGATTACACACAATAATTACCAGCTTTATAAACCCCATAACTAATGGCTTCCAATTAGACGATCTATATGTATTGATCTGTTAAGAGTTTGAAGGTAGGAGTAACACGCTTAGTCTTAAAGAAATCACAGGGAGCCTTCTATAAAATAGAGAGAGGGGGGGGGGGGCAAGAACTGAAAATCAGAAGAGATTAGAGGTGTAGATACAGACGTACAGAGCCAGTAAACCCTTAACTGTAATGGTCTTTAGAATGACATTCAGTATTTCAATGTTCAAGAACGTTTTCACAATTAACTGTTAATATGTTTATTTAACTTCGAAGGTTCTTCCTGCATGCGTTCCACAGGGACATGAAATCTGTAGTCGACCTGCAGAATTACAGAGAGCCAAATATCGATTGTTTGTGCACACCATGAGTAAAAGAAGAAGACAGTAAAGACAGTAAATGGCACCGCTGTGGTTATCTTACTTGGTGCAATAAAACAGAAAAACATGGGGGGGGGGGGGGGGGGAAACCCTGTCTACTTTTCTTCAGGTGCGATTACATACTCATGGCTCCGACTCTCCAAATGACATCATTTCCTGACAATTAGTTCCAACACAAAATTAATCCATGTGTTTTGTCAGTTGCTGTTCGTGGCTTTTAATCGCAGGAGCTCCATGGCTCTTTAGGAAAAGCAAGTCTCTGAAAGCTAGACTAAGGTCAGCCTTCTCAGGTTTTCATTCAGACTTTAGATGTAAAAAGTGAAAAGCTTTAGAAGTCCAGGACAAACAATATCATTGCAGTGTGCTGCTCATGGATTGATTGGATTCATCTAACACACTGTTTATCTTACTAGTTAATTATTCAAAAGGTGAAAGATGCTTCAGTGTGTGGACGACGTTAATAGAACTTTGAAAACTTCCTTCAAGAATCTACCGTACATTTCATGTTTATATGCAAATTGCTCGGACATGTTATAAGTGTTGTAATGTTATTCCTCTGCTTCATCACAGTGCTTACACTACAGCACCACACATAGTTTTGTTAAGTATTTAACATGGTGTTTAATCAACAACATCTAAATCTCATAATATATTGTGGACATCTGGCAAGATGACATTTATTACTGCTGGAGTGACTGCAGCGGAAGTAGCAGAATGCAAACCTTTTTTTCTTGGTTTCAACATTCTCCAGAAACCATTTAAACACATCCAATCCATTTAGGACGTATCTCCACTTCACTGATCACAGAAATCACCCATGTGGTGAAAAGTCACGAGTAAAAGTCGGACAAATTGACAAATAATGCGTTGTTGGTGACTCTGCAAGAAACTGCTAACTGCTAAAGAGACAACATAATATAAGTTAACGATGTGTTGAACCGCTGTACTTCATCCATGCTACAGGTTGTGTAGTTGTAATCAAGGAAGTGATAAGTTGTTTAAGGGACACTTGGACACAGCTCCAACAGCGGCCAGCGTGAGGAAGTAACTTTTTCCAGAATCGGGGGTTAATCTAAAGGATTAACTATCCAAATACATCGTTCCAAGCCAATTAATAGATGCACATGTGAACGAGGGGCTGCATGAGCTCTCGATGACCTACTTCATGGCAAGTCAAAAGACATCAGCGTTCTCCAATTAATGCATACTGGCCTCTTGCAAATCAAGAAAGAAATCCAGTTAAACCAAACAAGGCCATGTCCCAGCATACACCAGGAGGTAGGAAGATCTTAGAAGAATTACGACAGTAGAATACTAATCAGCAGATCAACTTCGCTTTAAGTCTACAGGATTTTACTCAGCAAAGCAAATCATGGATTAGAAATAAATAGAAGCTTAAAGGAACAGTGAGATATGATAGTCAAAAGCAAAAACTCGAAACAATATGGAAGGTTTGGAAGATACAGAATGTTGTAACCAGAGAGAGAAAACACTGGTGAGTGACCTGATCAGGTCTGCTGTTGGACTGGATGGCGTCTACCAGAGGATTATGATTGGATTATGGAGGATTTCTGGTTATCAGTTGTGGTGCATCGTTTATAAAAAATGACTAGCAACAGACCAGCCTTAGAAAACCATAAGCATTTGGTTAATTGCGCGAGTGACTTGAGTTAGCAGGAAGAATGAACATAGTTACAGTTTACTTCATCCTCTACATAATCAGTCTGACGGACAGCACTTGACATCCTGCTCACGGATAAAGCACGCTCCTTTATTACCTCTGGTCCTGAAACTCCATTCAGATGCCCACGTTGGCCTAAATGCAACAATAAACCTTCATTTTATACAACTACACCAACAGACTTAATGATAAATACTGTATATCACATCACATGACAAAACTGGGAAGAAAAAAAAATGAATATTGTCAAAGTTTGTCAGCTTAATCACACAGGCTCACCTGATCCCCCTGACAAGAGCATTAAGCATTTAAGGAGCAAACATCACACACGCACTAGCACTAGCACAAATCGCAGCTTAGTCGAGCCTGGTGGGTCAGTGGGTCCCTCGTGTTCCTTACTTACACAGGATCCTGGTTCCCTCTAAGAGTTCTCGGGTGCAGCTTTTCTGTCTTCTGGTTTTTATTATTTTTTTCTTTCAAGGACAAGGACGTCCGCCCTCCGGCTGCCTCTTGCTTTTCCTCTTCTTCATCAGCGCAGGGACCAAAAACACACACACACACACACACACACACACACACACACACACACACTTACGCACAGAGAGAGAGAGAGAGAGAGAGAGAGAGGAAGACTGAGTGGGAGAGAGAAGAAAAGCGATAGAGCGAAAGGGGGTAGCCTGCTTGCTTTTCCCCGGATAGTCTGAATCAAGGGTTTCGCAATTCTCTCGAAATCATTAAGCAGGACCTTAGCTTCGCAAGTGAGGGGGAGAGGGAGCAAAGTGAGAGAGAGAGAGAGAGAGAGAGAGAGAGGAAGGCTGCTGTGCTAGCTGACCGCCGTGCTTGTTTCCTCCGTGCTTGGTGACTAGTACACTGAGCTCGTGCTGTAGAAAAGGAGACACTTTATCCAAACATGGCCAGCATCATGTTTCCAGAAAACACAAAGCACAATCTTTCTCTCTATAACAGCAGCAGCGAGCCCCTGGAGTCTAACACACAATCACACACACACACACACACACACACACACACACACACACACACACACACACACACATACACACACACCATCTTCCTACACGCAACTGTCCGATGTAAAGGATGTCCCTTGTTCAACCCCCAAAACAACCTTGAATGAACAACAAACAAAACACACCAGCTATTTCAGGAGGCTCACATTTCTGCAAATCCTCCAGAACACACTTACTGCACTCTTTATAAATCAGCACTTCAGGTGCTGCAACTGTGACCGCTTGCAGGAAACACACAGACACAGCAGAGTGGAAAACACCGGAGTCAAGCAGGGCCAGTTTCGGGGCCGTGAGACCTGCAGCTCTCCCTCAGCACACGGACACCAGGCTTGGCTTCAACCCCATCAACACACCAGTGCATCAGCGGATCCAAAACTTACTTCCAGAACTTTGGTGCTCAGGTAGTAATGACTTCATGTGGCTGCAGTAGAACCAACTGATTTTAAATCTGATCATGGGAGGCTTTTTGGTCCCTCAGTAATGTGGAGCACTATCACTACACAAAAACTAGAGATGTTCAGATACCATTTTCCCCTCCCGATACCGATTGCTATACTTGGGCTCAGGGTATCGGCCGATACCGAGTACTGATCCGATACCTGGGTGTGTATCTGTACAGTGTATATATATATATATATGATGCGAAGGCGGGCTCTACGCGGAAGTGAAGGTGCCGCGGGAGCTCGCGCAGCTCGTTCACGCGCTCCTCTCACGGAGATCAAAGGCGCCCCCCTTTTTAAAGTCTCTGGGGCGCATCACATCGCCCCGCTCTTGTGCCACTGTCTCTCATAAAATCCACCGCGTCACAAAGTCCAGCTTCCCAACAGTCAGACCCCGAGCTACACTCCCCGCTGTGTTTTATAGCGCCGGGATCATTAGCGGCGATAGCTCATGGACCGTTGCCTCATTCTGCGGCCCTGCTCCTTCACATACCTAAAGGGGGGGGGGGGGGAGGCCGCCTAACTAGTGAGCGAGGAGCGATATCAATTTGGGCGCACGCCGTGACACTCTGTAAGTAAGCTAAGCTAGCAAAGCTAGCGGGCATAAATAGGTTATGTTTAGGAAAATGTTTACCAGTATCGGAATCGGAACAACCCTAACAAAAACTCGTATTGAAGTGAAAATATCTTGAATATAGTCAGATTAGCTGTTATTGCTCTATACAAAAAATCTATTATTATTAATAAAAAAATCTTTCTTATCATATCAGTTTTTGATAAAAAATTATTTTTGTTTGTTCCTAGAACAGAATTAGACTTTTTCAAGATTACAATTAAAAGATGACAAGAAATAGCCCTAATACATTAGATTTAGTAATTGTAATCCTATAGGAAATACTACAGTAGCTACATTCGACAGAGATGTCGTGTTCATGTGTTCTAGTGCTGTTAGATAAAAGTGCAGCGCGTGCATTCTTAACTCATCTTACATCAGTCTTATCAGAACATTTTAAAGCACACAAAGTGTCTTATGAGAGATTCTGATAGTGATTAGTAAATCTGCTGCTTAGAGGAACAGGATAGCGAATCGCTGAAAACATCAGTTACTGTCTTAGTGTATTGTCGCTTAAGGAAGCTGGCGTCCCATAACCAGGGGTTTGGTTCCACAATCTACAGACTTTTTCAGACGAGTCTGATCCACGGAGGCCCCGCCCCACAACCCACAGCACCCAAAGGATCTAATGACCTAGTGCTAGACACCACAGTGCCCCCAGTGGCCCTGCAGAGCCACGCCCTGAGGGGACAGAGCTGTTCCGGTGGCACAAATGGAAAACTTGTTAATGTTAATGGATTTAAAGTTATAACTGATCGGTGTATGCAACCCAGTCCCGCTAAAAAAAAACTAAATGCTACGATGCTGCTTGTTTGAATCACCTTCTTTATATTAATTATAAACATTATGGCAAAAGCATATGTTGCACAACAGCATTTCAACATTTCATTTCAGATGTTCTCCACTGATGCATTTTAGCCAACCTCACCCTCACTCACAAGTTTCCAATTCATGTGTTAACATTGTGAGAAGTCTCTGTATTTTTATAGTGTAAAGAATTTACAATGTAAAAACTAGTCACATAAAAAAATAGCAAAAATTATTTATTACATATCGATTGGATGCAAATAGTGTAGATGCCAGCTTGGTGGAGATGTGCTGGAGATAGCATGCTGTACAGCATATGATTGAGCCTGAATGCTGCATATTGAATGTACAGTATTGCAACAACTTATTTATTGTTTTCTTTAACATTACACCCTTATTTATTTTCCTCTTGTTATACCTTGGCATAGTGGCAGGTATTGCATTTATACTGTAGCTTATTAATGCAAGACACTTTTTTCAGTTCATAGTTACATAGAATGTAGAATATCTGTGCAATACAGTATGTTAGTTCCTGTTGTCACTTACATTATAGCAGCTGTATACAGTCGTTCTCTCACTATTCTCTCTTTTTGCTCTATTTTGACATGAATCAGACACCACTTGCACCACTTATTATCCTAAATATTCCGTTTTGCCAAAAACCAAACAAACAAAAGCCGGCTGATACTGGAGACTCCTTACAAACATGGTACATAAACATCTCCTTATATAAAATACAACTATATCAGGCATTGCTCTAGAAAGTACAAACCGGATTCCAAAAAAGTTGGGACACTAAACAAATTGTGAATAAAAACTGAATGCAATGATGTGGAGATGACAAATGTCAATATTTTATTCAGAATAGAACATAAATCACGGAACAAAAGTTTAAACTGAGAAAATTTATCATTTTAAGGGAAAAATATGGTGAATCAAAGTGTCATGTTGTCAACAAATCCCAAAAAAGTTGGGACAAGGCCATTTTCACCACTGTGTGGCATCTCCCCTTCTTCTTACAACACTCAACAGACGTCTGGGGACCGAGGAGACCAGTTTCTCAAGTTTAGAAATAGGAATGCTCTCCCATTCTTGTCTAATACAGGCCTCTAACTGTTCAATCGTCTTGGGCCTTCTTTGTCGCACCTTCCTCTTTATGATGCGCCAAATGTTCTCTATAGGGGAAAGATCTGGACTGCAGACTGGCCATTTCAGTACCCGGATCCTTCTCCTACGCAGCCATGATGTTGTGATTGATGCAGAATGTGGTCTGGCATTATCTTGTTGAAAAATGCAGGGTCTTCCCTGAAAGAGATGACTAGATGTTGTTCTAGAGCCTGAATATATTGTTCTGCATTGATGGTGCCTTTCCAGACATGCAAGCTGCCCATGCCACACGCACTCATGCAACCCCATACCATCAGAGATGCAGGCTTCTGAACTGAGCGTTGATAACAACTTGGGTTGTCCTTGTCCTCTTTGGTCCGGATGACATGGCGTCCCACATTTCCAACAAGAACTTTGAATCGTGACTCGTCTGACCACAGAACAGTCTTCCATTTTGCCACACTCCATTTTAAATGATCCCTGGCCCAATGAAAACGCCTGTGCTTGTGGATCTTGCTTAGAAATGGCTTCTTCTTTGCACTGTAGAGTTTCAGCTGGCGACGGCGGATGGCACGGTGGATTGTGTTCACTGACGATGGTTTCTGGAAGTATTCCTGAGCCCATTCTGTGATTTCCTTTACAGTAGCATTCCTGTTTGTGGTGCAGTGTCGTTTAAGGGCCCGGAGATCACGGGCATCCAGTATGGTTTTACGCCCTTGACCCTTACGCACAGAGATTGTTCCAGATTCTCTGAATCTTCGGATGATATTATGCACAGTTGATGATGATAACTGCAAAGTCTTTGCAATTTTTCGCTGGGTAACACCTTTCTGATATTGCTCCACTATCTTTCTGCGCAACATTGTGGGAATTGGTGATCCTCTACCCATCTTGGCTTCTGAGAGACACTGCCACTCTGAGAAGCTCTTTTGATACCCAATCATGTTGCCAATTAACCTAATTACTGTTAATTGGTCTTCCAGCTCTTCGTTATGCTCAAATTTACTTTTTCCAGCCTCTTATTGCTACTTGTCCCAACGTTTTTGGGATTTGTTGACACCGTGAAATTTGGAATCAACATATTTTTCCTTTAAAATGATACATTTTCTCGGATTAAACTTTTGATCTGTCATCTATGTTCTATTCTGAATAAAATATTGACATTAGCCATCTCCACATCATTGCATTCAGTTTTTATTCACAATTTGTTTAGTGTCCCAACTATTTTGGAATCCGGTTTGTATAATGTATTTGAGCATGAGATTTACTGTAATCCAAACATGTTCAAAACATGCTTCTGAACAATCAGAATGAACGATTCAACAGCACTGTGTACAATTCAAGGAAAAGTATAATACGCTTTTTCTATACCACTTATTATGTAACTCAAATCTATATTTTTTTCAATGTACATCCACAGTGCATTGTGCAATGGAACATGATATAACTCAATATTTCCATTAAACACTTCCTCTTCGGTTATTTAATGTACATACTGAAGCTGTGAGGCAGCAACGCTACCTGCTGTGCCACCACACCGCCTCAATGTTTTCTTAATCAGGTGCTCTAGGGTCCCTGCCTGGGTAACTGCCTGTGTGGAATTCCCCATGCTCTTCCAGTAACTCTACTGAGTTCTCATCTGGTTCCTCTGGTCTTATTGAGTTTCCCAAAAACATGCCAGTAGCTGGACTGGACTGGCTACTGCAAAAGCTTTGAAAGAGTGTGGAGGGAAAAATGTGTCTCCTTGATGTCCAGTGAGTTTCTGTGGACTCATCCAGGGTATATTTCCATCTTACACCTGAAGATAAATGTTCAATATTGGACTGGGTCAGGGTGAATCAATGGACTATACTGGGAATACTGGTCATGAAGAGGGAACACACCCTGGATAAGATGCATTATAGAAAAGAACATGCAGCGTTAATGATGACAATGTAAGTCTAATTCCGCAGAATTCTCCAAAAATGTACACAAAAGTCTTACCCCCCCCCCCCCTTTGGATTATTCATAATAAATTTAATTCAATTATGTAGATTTAATAAAAAATAAAAAACAAACAAATGTTTTACTGCAACAGGCTGCAAAGTGTCTAAAGTGTCTATTTTATTTTTTTTATGTAAGAACTTCAGCAGCGACCTCATTTCCCCTCTCGTCCATTCCAACCACTCAGAATTCAGCATCAGCAGTAAACTAATCACCACCTGATCATCCGTCATCATCTGCACCTGTTTCTCACTGGGTCAGGACTTAAGTTAGATGTTTTTTTTTATACTTGAATGATTCATATGTTACTGTGTAACTTAACAAAGACAAAATATTCCTCTGAAACTGATCAGGGACTGGAGGGAAAATAATGAGGCAAAAACTAACTATTCCTCAGGACTTCATTAAAACTACAAGAAAGTCTGGCTGTTTGGAAGCAATAAATGCAGAAATTAAGCAAGGGTGAAGACTTTTGCACAGTACCGTATGTAACTAAAGAAGAAGCAAAGTCATCGCTTTTTATCGCAGAGGGAGGTGTAACAGTATGTGAGGGGCTGAAACAGTTTTAATCCGTGTGCAAGTTTTCACCTCGTTTCTTGTCCCTGGTCACAGCAGCTGCTCATCTGTGTCTCCGCTTAGCTCACTGGACCTTGTGACTTTTTCTTTTTAAATCAACCTACAAATGAACTCATCACTGAAAAAAAGAAAAATTTGATTCATTATTTTTTTTAAGTTAAGCTTATGTGTATCAAGTGTGTGAGCAGTCAAACACTAATGAAGGTTGGATATTTGGCTTCGGTTAAACAGAAAGAGTGCAGTTTTGAAGGTTGAAGACTTACCATTTAAAAAAGCATACACACAAACATACACACACACACACACACACACACACACACACACACAATGAATGGATCTAGGAAACAAACTGACATGCAACTGAATCTTGATAATCTGCTGACAAAGGTGAAAAGTTCTCCACGCCCTTCAGACGGGAATGAGACACTTCGGTCTCCAGTGCACAGTCCAATTCATACAGAGAATATTAATAAACTCAAGACACAGTTTAACAATGTTATGTCACTGTCACACAGGTCGTTCCTGTTTTTTCAGATTAGCACAAGGATGCAAGAAGTGGGCGACTGACGACTGACGCCGGTGAGGGATAACAGATATAGAACAGGTCTATTGTTTTAGATCGTCCGAGCTGAAGGTGAGAGCCGCCTAGATCCCTCCTTCTGGTTTGTCCATTTCTTAAGCATCTCTCCCCTGGGTGGAAACTCAAGCCTCTCTCCAACACATCCTACACTCCAGGATTACCGGATCCCCCTCCCTTGGGCAGACTATTTTCTACCCCATTCCACCTTGTCACTATTGAGTTGCATGGTGACAGCGTGTTCTTTGTTTATGCAGTAAGGATATCACTGGAGATAGCACCTCAGTCCTGGTTATTTATGGCATGTGTGCTAATAAGGTAGTTGGAAGAAATATATTTTCATGACCGAAATGATGAATCTTAATCCAATAAGATCCTGCTGATTGAATTTATGACTTATTTATTAAACTTAAGTCTAATTGGTTCTGGGTAATAAATTTGGTAAATCAATCAAGAAGCCGGTCATTACAGCTGAGACATGCAATGATATTGAACAACTTTTTTTTTTAATTAATTAAAATAATAATGGCCGCTCTCTTGACACGCTAGCACTGACAAACAATGTTTGTCTTTAAAAAAAAAAAAATCTAAATATAAGTACTGTTACAGTGCAATGGTTGAACATGTTGAAAAAGACTATTTTTAGCAAAAACATTTTAAAGAACATTTCTGGGTGAACACCTGATGACAATTTGCTTACCTGCTGCGTGATTAGAAAGTGCATTACACACTGAGATGTTTTACAACAAATTAGTTGAAATTAATACACACACTGTGAGTGTCGTACTTTTCTGGTATGTTTGCAAGACCAGTCAAATAGTACAGGCTTCTTATGAGATGTTCCAGTGTGGTATTTGTGTGTATATATATATGTGGTGTTTCAGCACCTCGGAGAGCTCCTTTAAACCTCTTTCAATCATTCTAGTTTCATTCTAAAATGTGGACGTTCCCTTAAATGACTGATTTTTTTACTCCATGAATACATTAAATTTTATACTGCTGAATGCTTTATTTTATTTTATTGTTGTATATATATATTTGATCAGTAGATCATAATGGGAGAAGATGTACTGCACTGTGCTGTAATTTAATTTATTTCATTTTAATTTAATGTAGAGGATGCAGGTTGTCACATCTGGCTTTTTTTTTTTTTTTTTTACATTCTCAGTGCAGTATAAAGGTACAGTATAAGTAAAATAAACGTCCTCTGTATTTTACTGTTTCAGTAAGAAAACTGCACATTAAGAGGGAAGAATACAGACAGGCTAAGAAGCCCTGAGACACACATTGCTGCTCGGCTCTACACAGCGGAATCAAGTCTCTTTGCTGCCCTCTAATGCAGAACAGCGCACATGAGTACAGCCTCAGCCTCAGCCTCAGCCTCAGGTCTACTGGAATTTACTCAAATCATCTATCTGCCCCCTCTACATGCTTTCAATCTAATCACGACATCAAGGATAAAAACAGGAGCTGTAAAGCACAAAATTCTATTATTATTATTATTATTGTTATTATTATTATTGTTATTATAATAAAATAAGTTGAGGGTAATCACGACACCACACCAAACCCAGTCCTGATTAAACAGAGATGCTAATCTGTTGATGAACACACACACACACACACACACACACACACCTGAGCGCAGTGTCCGGTGTTCCACTAGTTTGAAAGTTTCCAACTCCCGCGCGCGGCTCTTCACGCGCCATGTGCGCCGGTGTCACCCGCAGGCGCTCGTGCACGTGCTGTTCTTCAGTTTTACTTGCGAGTATTTTATACACAAGACTCTCGGGGTTAAATAGGAATTAAAAAAAAGAATGTTTTCCAGACATCTCTAAACGCTACAATGTGATAAAGTGATAAAATGCTCTGAAGTGCTAAAAGCAGGTCGAGTTGTTGATGCTGATGTTCCACCGGTTAACCTGCGCGCGCTCTATACTGCACGATTCTTATCATTATAGATTTTATTTATTTATGTAAACAATGACATAATTATTAATAGAAGCTCAGTCTCGGAGCAGGAGCAGGCGGGTTTACTCACACGGCCAGTGGAGGTCACTTCTTCCAGCCTGATGTCTTCATTTCTTGCTCTTTATCGGGAGCACTTCTGCACCTCTGCTCTGTCCATCATCTCTCCTGTGTTAGATGTTCTGTATACATTATACTGTACTGTATATTATCGGTTTTGTTCCATATCGAGCAACTTTATTATAAATAATAATAATAATAATAATAATAATAATAATAATAATAATAACAGCAATACTAATAAAGCAGGATGAAGGCGTGATTGCGCACAAAAGCTCCGTCTCACAGAGAGAAGTGCACAAAAGTCTGAGCAGAAAAAACACAAATGCGCAACTCAAACAAAACGCAACTTCAAATGCAAATAAATATTGTTTTCATTCACGGTCAATGTATTGTGTGTTTTTTTACTGTTTAGCTCAGACGTATTTAATTTCTTTTACTATATCATTTTATTTATGTAGTTAATTTTGTAGATACAAACAAACAAAGAAACAAAACCTAAACTATGCGGAGTTTTAACGGAAACTGCGCGCAATAAATTACGGACCCGAGCTTTTATTTAAAATTAGTGGCAAATCATGAAAACAACAGCTTATAAAACAGTGAGTGCTGATTGTTAAACACATCCACATCATTACTCTCGTTTTAGGTCCTTGAATTTGCATCACCTTTCAATAAAATGTTTATTTTTTTAAATAAATGTAAAGTAAAGTCTTCTTCACTCACACGCAGTGATATTTATATCCTGTCTGATGCAGCGTGTTCGTGACTTTAAACAGACTTTTTCTTTATTGAAATAATAATAATAATAATAATAATAATAATCCGAAACGCGCAAACCGAATAAATGATTAAAATGCGATCTCTCTCTCTCTCTCTCTCTCACACACACACACACACACACACACATATCCAGTGTCTCCTTCATTTAATTCCACATTGTGACACTAAACTATAATAATCTAACTTTTGTTCAGTTGCTCCGACTCACTAAAAACAAAAAGAAGTAATAATTTCATTTCAACACTAAACTATCCGAAACCGTCCTCAAGTTAGCTTTTGATAAATGGTCGCAGTTCCATTGCTTTGTTTCATATTCCTACCTAATCTCATGGCTCATAAACTAAAGAGGACACGAGTGGCTGAGAGACAGAAGAGCAGAGCTGCGGTTTGGGACAAACTTTTATCGATTTATCGAGTCGTGAGAGAAAAGCTTTTCTGTCCCTCACCTTGCGAAGTCTCTGTTCAAGTGCGGATAAAACAATATAAAGACACACTGCATGTGAGTTTAACACACTGAGGACAGACATCAATCCATCAGGAAGATTAAATCACACCTTCCTGCTGCTGATCAGAAAATATCAGCCTTCTATAAACAGAAACATGTTTCATTTCTGTATCTGTATACAATCTACTGATGCATGTATCTGTCCAACCTACCTGCTGTAAAAATAAATAAATAAATAAATAATAATGTTACATATATATTTACAGTCACGTCTGATGAAGTAAGAAATAATCAAAAACATTTACTGTATTGGCTCGTGCTTTTATAAAACTTATGCAGGATGCAAACGAACTGAGCAGATTGATGCTTAGAGAGGACTCGTCCATGACGGTTTGTCAGTGCTGGATTTAAAAACATGATCTTCTGACCTTCTGTAACTCTTAGCATCTTAACCACAACGACTAGTGCAACTGTCCGGCTCCATGTGATCTCTTAATGTGAATAAGTTCAGTGGGAGAAGATTGGGAATTAGTGCAAGCTGTGAACTGTGTGTGTTGTGGTGGATCAGTGGTAAATGCTTAGTGTTACTGATCAAAAGGTTCTATCTTTAAATCCCAGCTAAAAAAAAAGTGAAATGGTAGCGTCCCTAGGCCTGACCTTTAACCTTTAGCTTTGAGCTGTGCACTCTCATCTCTGCTTCTTTATCAACTGATTGGCGAGAACTGGACACTGATGTTAATTTTTTTTAAGTTATTGTCTCAACTGTGTCCTTAAGCTCAGCCCAGTTCAGAAAGAGACATTTTAGTCTCTCCTGGCATTCCAGGTCATCAATTACACCTATATACTTAGTTTTTATCAAACATTCCATATAATTTAAAATCCAACATTTTTTTATTTCAACTTCCAACACTCCATCTCTACTTGGAGAAGATATGAGACTCTGCAGTCATCCTGGCATGAGCAGAAAATGCTGAAAGTTCTTGAGTACCTACAGGATCTCATCACTGTGTAACAGAAGAAACTGCTGAAGCTCCGAGCCTGAAAACGGATCAGATTGCCCCGCATTTAGGCATTAATTGATGTGTAACCCAAGAGCGGCTTCCTCCTCTTGCGTAAGAGGAATGCCATTTACTTTACCCTCATCCTGCATCTGCAAGAACCTGCTATCAACCGACCTTTAAATTATTTAGGGCTAGGACAATCAGGCTAAGACCTCAGCAATAAATAGCCTATACTGTAGTCAGACTATTAATAGTGTTCTCGATGGCTTATTATCATTTTATGAGAAAATTAGCAGCCTACCTTTACAAAAAAAAAAAAAAACATCAGTAGTCTATAAATAGTATTAAAGCATAAATAGACTTCACATTATGATTGATTATGAATTGTGTTTAAATTTTTTGTTGTTTTATTGTTATAAAACAGAGTGAAAGAAAATAGATCAGAGGGGATCTTGTTGTAAAGTGGCACATTTTTTGGGAAATCTTTCTCTCTCACTCGCTCAAAATTGCAGGCAGTCATTTTACAGAGAAACATGAAAGAGTAATTTTTTTTGCATTATTTAGCAAAATGCTATAAATCCATATCTTCCTTTTCCCCAAAAAAAGTCCTGAAACTGTTTGTGGCAAGGCAACTATGCAATTTAATATTAATAATAAATTGGTTGAATTGTAATGCAATCGTCCACTGTCATGTTTTTCCAAAAATGTAAGCTCAAAGAATGTATTAAATGTAATTTTTTGCGCCTGAGGAAAATGGTGTTTATCTCATTTTGCAGTCAAACCTTCCATGTGCAGTGTGTTATCACTGGAACCTGTTCCTGATTGGGGCGTTTGATAATGCTACCTAATATACTGTAGAAGGTTTTTTTTTTTATTTTTATTAAAGGATAAACTTCCTGACTAGATATTGTTGAAGCTGTAAAGAAAATAAAGCAAAAGTAAAAAAAAAAAAAAAGAGAGAGAGAGAGAGAATAGGTTGTGTGTTTTCCTCGTTCCCTCCTCACCCAGCCTGCTCTCAGCGTGGTCCAGCCTACTCTTTTAGCCTGGGAGAGACACTCCTCATTAATTCTCTGTCCAGATGGCATATACTTAAACAAATGAGCTTTGTATGAGTTGGACGTTTAAAGTGATAGAGTGGCTCCCACTGCTATGCCAAAACATATGCATCTCTGTGTTAGCAAAGCATCACGCAGAAAAGGAAGGATCATTTTTATTATTATATATAAAATACCCTCAGTTCTGAAATGATCCATTACTAACGAGAAAACTCTGTCACTCATATTACCCAGTCTTATTAAAAATCCTTGCAGGTCTCTATATACTTTTCATTTTCTTAGACTTTACAACTTCTAACTACTACAACTAAGTTACATTCAATTCTATATAATATATTAAATTATATCCAGTATGTCAGGCATCTCAGACGTTCTACCATCTTCTGTCTTTCTACAATATACAAATTTATTAAAACAATCCTGAACCAAGAGAGTTTTTTTTCTTCTTCTCTGGAATATTTTAACAATTCAAGTCTAAAAATGCTCTTACACTCTACCTCGCTGCCTCTGTACCATGTAAGCTACCTCTTCGCAGGTAATTGCCTTGTCAGTGGAGTGGCAGCATTTGCATTCCTCAGTAAAAACATTTCCAGCAGTGCATCAGGTGAATTCTTCCTTTTTTTGTTAAATACATTTTGTATGTGACATCCCCAGCCCTGCAGGGCACCCCCTCCTCCCCCAATACATCTCCCCCCACCCCCCAAACCCCTGTGCCACTTTTAACAAACCCACCAAGGTGTCAAACAAGATAAAGAAAATTAAGGATCCCCAACCCAACTTTATGTAATAACCTTTAAATCTCAACAAATGCACCGGGGCATCTTGCCAACCCCCTGAAAGCAACACAGGGTGTGCAGTGTTTCCTATTTATTTACCCATCCCACTACCTAGCACACAAAGACTAATGGATAAAAAGTGACAAGCTATCAGGAGAATCTGAATGCATAATTGATGCGAGGCATAAATTAATATGATTATGCAGCGAAGGCCGTGGCTGCCAAGGAGCACGCAGGAGCTTGGAGGATGAAACAAGGTACCTATCTCCAGGGCTGATAAGCATCGAGGGTATTATCTTCAGCCCCCCCCCCCACCCCCTCCCATGTTTCTTGTACAAGACATGCCTCCTGTTCCTCTTTGTTTCCTCAATGCTGTTCTTTTCTGAACATGTCTTACAGAAGGTGATGACTTCTACCCCTTGAAGCCAGAACTCTAGATGTAGGGCTAAGGCAAGGAGTTTCTAAGAACAGAACTCAACAATAGAACATATGGAATCGAACAAATGGCGATTTTGATAAATGATAGTAAGAGGAATGCTGCATCCACGGTAACATTAAACACGAGTATAAATATTATATTCTACATAGTGTATATAATGCATTTAGAGGAATGTACAGTACACGCCATCACACAGAGAGAGAAAGGTACTGAGGAAACGTCTCGGGTTACTTAGCTGTAACCCTGGTGCCTAAAAAAGTGAGAACGAGATGCTGCGTGAAAACGGATTGAGAACATCTTTTTGTGTTGCCGGTTGTGAAGCCTGTATGTATCAAACATGCAAAATTTTTGACTTACTGTATATAACCTCGGTCAGGTCACGTCATCTGATGAAGTGCACCTGCACGTTATAAATAGGGCTGAACCGGAAACATTCCTCAGATCAATTTCGTCTGAAAAGACATCCATTTCCACAAGCAGTGCGGCACTGGAGCGCAGCATCTCGTTCCCGCTTTTTCAGAAAACAGGGTTACAGCTAAGTAACTCGAGACGTTCCCTTTCAAAAGCTACACTCGAGAATACCAACGCCGCCGCACTGCAAGTACCTCCACCACCAGGGTTGTGTTGCATGTGCCAAAGAGGTCTCAGACCTAGCTCTGGGAGGCTGACTCGAGGACCTGTGAGCCTGGAGTAACATGAACATCCAAACTATCTTTTGGAAGATAGTTCGGATGAGGATGCAGAATACTGTAGGTTTGACTACCCCAGGGGCAAAGTCTAGGCAGGATGGGGAGACTGACAAAGCCTGTAGATCTCCAATTCTTTTCAAGGACATAATGGCCATAAGAAAAACCATCTTGAGAGTCAGAAGCCTGGCGGGTACTGACTCTAGTAGTTCGAAAGGGGTGTCAATCAGACCTTTGAGCACAATAGCTAAGTCCCAAGGAGGGACAGTCGCTCTGATGGGTGGCTTCAACCGCTTAGCTCCACGAATAAAATGGGCAACTTAAGGGTGCTTTCCCACAGAAACATTACGTACGTTTTGAGTACTATGGCATAAGCCCGATGACAACTTTTCTTGCAGAAACTCCAGCACTGAAACAATTCGGCAGTGGACTGGGTCTACATGTTATACCATGCACCAACTTTCAAATACAGTTCTTCTAGTGGAGGGAGCCCTAGCATTTAAAATAGTTTTGATGACACTGGCTGGAACACCAGCATCTCTTAATTGTTCCCCCTCAGGGGCCAGACGTGAAGGTTCCAGAGCTCGGGCCGGGGATGAAGTATTGTCCCATGCGCCTGATACAGAAGATTCCTCCTCACTGGAATCGCGCACGGCGAGCCATCGAGGAGAGATATTAGATCCAAGAACCACACTCTGGTCAGCCAAAG
Source organism: Channallabes apus (assembly GCA_030522415.1). Classification (NCBI taxonomy): domain Eukaryota; kingdom Metazoa; phylum Chordata; class Actinopteri; order Siluriformes; family Clariidae; genus Channallabes; species Channallabes apus. Next base: position 610,304 of record CM060116.1, on the reverse strand, counting down.
GGGCACTATCAGTAAGAGCCGCAGACCCTGTTGATGGACCCTCGCCAGGACTCCCGGGAGCAGAACTATCGGGGGAAACGCATAAAGTAAATACAGTATACATCCCTGCTTGCACTCTACAGTAAATATACATTCACATTATACATTATGTGACTGTGACCATACCTACGTAATTGCCATCTCTCCTCCTCTTCTCTTTCTCCCCCTCTTTCTCTTTCCTCTCTCCCCCTGTCTCCCCCTTTCACTCTTTATCTCTCTCTCTCTCTGTCGAGCTACACATGTCATTCCTGAGCTGCCAGTGATCCAGACTCCCTCTGCCCTCCAGACCTGTCTGATCCATCCTGGTGCCCCGTTTCTGGTTGGAGGTCTCGTCGCATGGATGCCCCGTGTGTCTCTTTGGGATGCGTCTGGTGTCTGGGGATGATTCTATCTACTTAGAAGATGGTTCTGGCCTCGACTGGTGTTGTCAGCTGTTTCTCTGAGGACTTGACAATTCGATAGTTCCGGACTGGAACTTTCTACAAGTCTATCTGAGTCTCCAATAACTACTGGACTCCATTTTAACATCAATTAATATCAACTATTATAGCTGAACTGCCTGCCACCTAACACACTGTATAAATGCAGATCATTTCCTGCTATCTGTTTCACCCAGATGAGGATGGGTTCCCTGTCGAGTCTGGTTCCTCTCAAGGTTTCTTCCTATTACCATCTCAGGGAGTTTTTCCTTGCCACTGTCGCCCTCGGCGTGCTCACCAGGGACTATCTGAACATTTTGATTCATACACATTCACATTCCATACAAACTTAAATAATTCTTTTGATTGTGTAAAGCTGTTTTGAGACAATGTCAATTGTTAAAAGCGCTATACAAATAAAATTGAATTGAATTGAATAAAGGTGTAATTTAGGCATTTGGCAGACGCTCTTCTAAAGGAAGTGTTGTCTTTTTCAGGGAGGATGATGTCCCAGGAGAGAGATAGCCCACAAGCGTCTCTTCTATCTCGGGCATCATCATATACAGTAACCCCGCGCTTCCGCATCAACGATATTCGAATAAATCGAAGTCAATGGCACGAAATGAAAGAGTTAAGCCATCATGGAGGTCGCTAAAGAAGGGGAGAGGGCGTCGTTGAGGCTCTGCCCCCCGGCCACCCGACAGAAACCTGTCATCTAGTTTCGAGCGCTTGGGGGAAGCTCGCTTCTGGGGCCAGTCGATATGCAGCCGCTCGACCGCCCGCGTTACTACTTCGAGTAACTCCTCATGCGCTCTGTCATCACTATAGGAGTGCTCTGAGGTGGCTATTTCCATCTCCGTGGAAGCGAGAGAGGATGTCTCTCCTGCCCATTCACAAGAAGCGCCGGAGCGGGCGGAGGAATTTCCCGATCCGGCGAGAAAGGAGAAAGGAGGGGAGAATCCATCTTGTGCACGTCTGCCAGATACAGGTGAGAGCCCCAGGAATGTGACGCGCCACGCGGCTTCTCCTTAAAGAAGGTGAGCCATGCGCGAAGCACTTTGATCGGGAGGAGGTCACAGTGCTCACACTCTCCTTGAAGCCAGAGGAGAGCGTGACTTTCCCCCAAACACTCAAAACAGTAAGTGTGGAGATCGCCCTCCGAGATAGGACACATCTCGCTTGAAGCGCAACCATATCGGCTGGTCTACACACACACGCAAACACAATACCAGTCCTGAAGACAAAAAGATCTGAGGAATGCTTCCGGTTCACTCCTATTTATAACCTGCAGGTGCACTTCATCAGATGAGACAAAGTCTAGATCCAATACAAGCAGGAAACCACCTCCTCTACAAAGAGACACTGCACCTATGGCAGAGGCAACCTGGTTTTGGACTAAAATAACCTTGTATTTAGGTAAATTCATAATGCCATAATTCTTACAATAAGACCATGGAAAGCATCAATGAACTGCTACTATACATATATTTATATTTATTTATTAAGTTGTTGTTTAAGAAGATAATTAAACAAATTTTATGTATCTTTTAAAGTTCTAAAGAGTGCCATAAATTCTGGAGTTAACTTGTTAAATGCCGGTTTCATGCTGAATGCAAATTCCTGAACAATAATAATATTCTAATTCAGATTTTATTTCATATTTCAAAGCAATGTGGGAATATAAATTATACAAAAAGGAAGAAGGGAGAAAACAACAAAATAATAATAAGTATTTGGACAGCCACATAAGTATTTTTGAAGAAACAGGACACACCTGGGCATGAAACTGCTTTTCAATCTATTTTCCAAACACTTGAACATGCAGGGACCCTAACCCTAGCTAAAAGTCTACAAACATTAATCACATCTTGATTGCTTCACTTCAAATCCATTGTCATGGTGTGAAAAGACAAAAATACACAAATTGTGTCACTGTTCAAATACCTGTACACGACTGTAAGTGAATGTTATTGTGCATCTGCTCTCTTGCGAACAGCAGATCCTACAGTAGATCCTTCAGGATTTCTAGATCTGTTTCAAGATTTCTTTTATTTTTTTTTATAAATGATTACCTTTTATGATTACCCTAACTTCATCTTAAAAGCAATCTCCCTTTGAAACCGTATCTCTTGTGCTTGAAAGATGAAGGCTTTTAATTGAAAGCAAAGGTATTTGTTTTTGTAATTACTGGGACACCAAGCTGTGCCTCACATTAGGATTCATAGCAACAGATGTGCTTTGAGATGCTAAATAAATATATGTGTAATATTCCTCTGTCTGATCGCGGTGACTGCTCGATGCTCGACTGTCCCTTTGGACGTTTCTTCCCAAAACCACATTCTAATTTACATACAGTACAACTTTAGAAAAAAGAGAGAGATTTGTTTTCCTATTAATACACAGCTTGTCTTCTTGAACATGTGTTTCTTTTTAATCAAGCAGAATCATTAAATATGCATGAATCTGCAAAAGTGCTTCCAAAAGAAAAAAAAAAAAAAGGAAAGAAAGAAAAACAAAAAGAAGTTCTGATCCAAACTCCAGCCAGGAGAGTATTATATGTAAGCAGCGTCCCTAACTGGGACACCAGATTTTTCATTTTAAGCCAGTAAACGCAGCAGAGAGGGACATCAAATGGGATCAGCGAGGTCTTTCCTGTCACGCCTCTGCAGACTCGGCGTGCCAGCGATCGGCAGAAAAGCCTCGTCCACGGGACACCTTTACTAATTCATAAACAAAAACATCCAACAAAATTGCACCTGGGACACGTCCACAGTTGCTTGGAATCTGCTGGTTCATGCTGAGTATAACAGATTTTACACAGTCACAAGTACACACACTCACACACTCAGCTCTAATAAAAATGAAATTAATAATCTTGGACTCCACACCTTAGGTGTGTTTCTAAATATGTGAAGGGCACAGAGTGCTGACTGTGTCACGCTCATGCAGATTACACACAGATATGCCAGTGAGGTCACGTGACACCAGCGACCTGCCCCTACATACTGTAGTATTTAGCAAACTCAATCTAAGGCTGTCTATGGAGCGATGCACGACTGGCGACTTGGTGCATCGTTCAGGTGGCTGCTCAGCCTCATGTGCTCCTGTGCATGCCTGTCAAGAAGAAAGCAAGAACCTCAACGAGACTCTGTGCTCCTGCCAGGAAGACGCCACTGCCAAAAAGCACAGATGCCGAGGCTGGTAGGCACTTTAATCAATGCTATTTATATCATAGTGACATACGTAAGAAAACAAGCCGAGTGTGTCTGTTAAGTGGCTTCTGTAGTGTGTGCCAGTTTCTTTCTCTCTCTCTCTCTCACACACATACACACACACATTTCACTTTGTCTATACTGAGCACATCTGCACAAAACCTCAAAACCTAAACCTAAAAGGTAAAAAGTCTTTTCAGTACACCGACACCATAATCAGACTGTCTGCTTCATGTCGACCTCTCACGAACTCCTTTTATGAAAAAAGGTGTTCTGTTGTTACATGACGTCATGTTGCCCACCAACACTACTTGGACATTACAGGAACTCGGCTGGAGTTATCGCCAAATCCCCATACTGTCCTTAAAGATGTTAGAGAAAACGTTCTACCTTGATGGTGTCCAGACATTAATGAAACACTGGGATAAGTACTGTACATAATATAACTTTTTCGTTCTATTAATTTTGCTTTCTTTTTTAAAGAAGTCCACCTCTGTGGTAACAGCATTGACGAGGATCGACAGGTCTAGTGTTTCCTATGAGCAGTGTTAGGGGACGTTACTTTTTAAAGTTACAAAATTACTGTCCTTAAAAAGTACATTACAGTGTTACTTTCTGATAAAAGTAACTAGTTTGAGTACTTTTCCATTACAAAAAATTAAATCTCATGGCCGTAAGTACGGTTCATCATGATTCGCCACCAGTTTTGGCGCCATGATTACGTTTCCATCTTTCTGCACGTCTGTCCTCGTGTAGGCTGTAGGGGTATAACAGCAGGAATAACAGAGGGGGGCGGGTTATCGGGACGGGGCTTATAGGAAGACTTTCGCACACGGACACACACACACACACACACACACTAATGGTTTGGAAATGAATGCTGTCTGGCTCACGGGTTATCTAAATTGATTAACAGATTACATTTTTGAAAAAATTATTAAATAACTGAGAACTTACAGTAAATGGCTAAATCAAAAAAGTAATCCAAGTACAGTACACTAACGTGATACTTTGTAACGCCTTACACCCAGCACTGTTTATGAGTAATGTATATGCCAGAAATACACTTTTCCCCCCAGAGATGGCAACATGAACTTTTCTCTCACTACACACTCTATCCTGTACATCACTGTACTCATATGAAGACCTTTTGCCAAACTCTCTATCTGAAGATACTGATTCTGAAGTTTGTACAACAGTAGAGTCTCTGGAGTATAAAATATACTAAACATGAGAATAACCAGTTAAGACACTTGACCTTGCTGTGACCTTTACCCTGTTTGGCTCAGGTCCAAAATTTTATCAATTCATCTGCTGGTTAGAAGGATAATAATTTATAATCCTACAAACATTCATCTTGTTGCTTCTTTAGAAGTCATGAGATGTTGAAGTATAAACAAAGAACAAAACAAAACAAAAAACTTAGTCATAAAATGACTAACTAAGACCTTTGTGTGACCTTGAACCAGTTCAGGTCAAATAAATAAATCTAACCTGGTTATCTTCTGGTTAAAGTCATAATTTATAACCGTGCTAAAGCTACAAACATTTTATTCTTTTTTTGTTTTCACTAATTGTAAAGTGTCCTTGAGCTCTGGAAAGGCACTATATAAATAAAAATTATTATTATTATTATTATTATTATTATTATTAGTTATTAACATAAAGCGACTGGCTCCTGAGACGTCACACTAACGAGAACCCCACAGATCACGAGCTCTGCCAGTAGAACGAGAGAAGCTTAAGATTAGTCAAAATGTTTAGAAATTAGCTTAATAATTCTGCATTTGGTTTATTGTGCATAGATAATACAAAAAAGCCTGAGACTATAATCAAGATCTTTTTGATTTCTTTTAAAAAAATATGTACGTAGATAGTCTTCCTCTCTGGGTTAGCTAGTTTAGTTTTTGTTAATTTATGTTAATTTATGTCGTCAGGTCAACCTGTCTTGTCTCCACTAGCCAGATAACTAGGTCTGTTAGTTAGCTAGTTTAGTTTTTCTGTTCATTTATGTTGCATGTAGCACCTCGGTCCTGGAGGAACGTTGTTTTGTTTCACTGTTTATGGTTGAAGTGACGATAAAGCCGACTTGAACTTGAGATGTCATTTCTTTTGCAGTGCATGGACCAGTAAAGCTGAATGTATTATAAAAACAATATTTTAAAAATTCTAAGTGGTTCTGTTGGTTTTGTAGCAGTGAACGTACGAGCACCGAACCTGCCCTGAACTATTTTACCCCATTTAGAAATTCTCTCTTCTGACTTGATAAGAAACTGAAAAGACAAGCTGTGCTTATTGATCAGACGAGAGTGAGCAGGTAAACCATCCAGCGTGCTGTCATACATCACCGAGAGGCCGGCGCAGCATTCTAGTCTGTTTACGATTATTACTGGGGTTTAAACTTCTACAGTAAACCCTGTGTCATGGTGTTTCAGCTCTATAATAGGAACAGCTCTAGGAACCATAATGGAGCAAGACCGCTGCTTTCTCTACTCAATCTATTCGCTATCATATCTCGGCGTACGCCCTCGCTCAGCCTCCAGTGCTCCCGCACGAGCCCCCCGACTCTCTTTCTCAAGTTTCACCTCAAGAGAGAAATAAAAATCAATAAACAATCTGAAGTTTTCAGAAAACATTTTTTTTTCTTGTTTAATGAATATACAAGCTCGGTGTCGCAGCTCGACCTGAAGGCTGCGTTCTTTACTCTCAGGTTTGCTTTTTCAGCAAAAACCGTGATCACTGCTCTCAGTCAGGACGTGGTGTATCATGTACACAATCACTCGGAGGATGTTATCAACGTTCTTTAACACCACAGCTAGATGTGGGACACCATCATGATTAAGGTGGACGGTTTGAGGTGAATTAATTGGTTAATGTGAAAGAATTGGGTGAATACAGTTAGCTAAGATTAGTTAGCAGTTTAGCATCCTGTGTTTTATTCAGACGACTGAGGAAATGTGCCGTAAAATAACGCTAATGCATGTCAGAAAGATTTCTGTATGTTGTTATTGATGCAGTAAATGTATGAGCGATAAACCTTCACTAAAATGAGTCGAAACTATTCAAACTCATTCTGTATAGACGCAGATGAATTAACGAGATCCCGCAGTAAGGATTAATCAGGACTAGTGTAACGCATGCAGTGGATCTGAGGCGATACTCTTTCCCATGTTGTCTCGGAGAGAGGGATAAAAGCAGAGGGGTGAAACGAGACTCGCGTCGCTCGGCGTCCCTGAGGGGTTACGTCTGTCTGAACGTCTTAACATTACGTTCTGAGGCTACGACTGTCGCTCTGTGTCGACCTCAGCGATGGGGATGGAGAGAGCCGGCGTCCAGCTGCGACTCTGACAGATACATACTGACAGACCAAACTGTGCTGCTGCTGGTGTGTGTGGGTGTGTGTGTGTGTGTGTGTGTGTGTGTGTGTGTGTGTGTGTGTGTGTGTGTGTATGTGTGTGTGCGTGTGTGTGTGTGTGTGTGTGTGTGTGTGTGTGTGTGTTACTGTTTCACTGGTTCTACCTTGCATAGTCCTGACAGAACCAGCACACACACACACACACACACACACACACACACACACACACACACACACACAGAGTGAGAGAGAGAGAGCAGCTGTGAAGATGTGCATGAGGAATCATTTACACACATGAACTGGACACCACACTGTGTGTGTAATCAAAGCTTAAGGCCATCAAACTAAATATTAGAGTGTAAGATATATTTTTTGGCTAAACTACTATGGAGATGCAGACGAGCTGCTCAGGTTTTGCTCTTTATTATCCTGCAAAGGAAAATCCCAAGTAAAGTGGAATTGGGCAACTGCTAAGTGTTAAAGAGCAAATGCTTTTACACGCTGTGTTAATGAATAGCCGACTCCAAACAAGGAAGAAATCGCTTTGCAACCAGCCGATCATGAATCCAGCATAGATTAGCAGCTCGGTAAAAACAATTTGCCTGACTTAAAACGACAGCCGCTTGATGAAAATGTCCATTAAATAACAATGAAGCAAGAAAAAAAGTAATAATTAAATTTTATTCCCTTATTTTTTGACCCTAAGTGTGAGCATGTATCTTCATATGTCAGTGAAGGAGCTCACAGGGAGGAGCGACTATTGATTTTACTTATTGGCTGAGGAACAAATAACAGAATCTGTGGTGGAGAATAAGTCACTGCTGCTGCACTGTTGATTTTTACTCTATATTTTAGACCTTTCAAAGGACTCGTTAGTAGCAGAAGATAATTACAGAAACACTTCTCACTTAGAGCAATTACAGGTTGCGTTCCATTTACTGAGTCTTTTTTCATTTAAGGTTTTTAGAAACAAGACAAGTGGAACTAGAGTACAACATTATTAACATGAGCAGAGTTTGTCACATCACAGATGCGTGTCTATTCTATTAGTGTAGGGAAACACCAGCGCATCAAATGGAGTGAATACAGTAGATCCTAAACAAATACAGGTATGAAATTCACAAGTGTATTTTACTGTAAAGAAACTAGAATTTGCTTGGACTTTCTTCACTTCCTATCCAGTGTAAGCATGGCTCTGATATGCGCTTCTGTGTACTATAAACCTTCTTCAGATGAAGAACATTACAATCACACTGCAGACCGGGAACATCCCATGAGAGCTTCAGTGTTGGATTTGTTCTGACACAGTTGTCAGTCGTCATGTACAATATCTTCACACCTGAAAGTAAGTGCGATACGTTAGGCAGCACATGAACCTTTTTTTCCTGATGTTGGTGTGTGGGAAGCAGAAAAAATGGGCGAGTGTGCGTGATTGTGACAAGGGCCTAATTGTGATGTCTTGACAACTGTGTCAGAGCAAAACTGCAGCTCTTGAGATGTTCCTGGTCTGCTGAGGTCAGAACGTATCAAAAGGGCACCAGTGAAGAAGAACCAGTGAAGAACTGGCAACGGGGTCATGGCTGGCCGAGGCTCACTGATGCATGTGGAAGGCTGGACCGTGTCGTCCGATCCAATAGGAGAGCTACAGCAGTAGCAGTCTAATAGCAGTTAGTGTGTAGACCTAATCAATATTAGGCAGGTGGTCATGATGTTATGGCTGATCGGTGTATTACTAATTAAACATTTCTGTCCTCCCTCTTTCTATTCCTTTCTGTTGTAAATACTCTTTTTAATATGTTTTTTGTTAGCAAATTCAATTTCCTTTGTGCTCCAACACGCCAAAGCTGTTTATTATCTAAAGCCAACCAGAGTTAAACTGGGAATCTAAAAAAATCCATACCCGCCTCACCTCTCGCCCACTGCTATTGAGTAGCTTCCAACTTAATGTGATATCACATAAACCTTTCCTAAGGTTTCCATAGCTGGGAGAAGTCTGGTTACCTTTTTGACACGGGCATCATGTAGCCCTCAGGCACAGTAACAGCTGGAATTAAAGGGGCAAGAAAAAAAATATGTGGACCTTTTGGAATTCCATGGTTTTCTGCGTTAATTTGTCCTAAAATGGGATCTGATCTTCTTGTGAGGAGCATTGAGTGTTTTTTATCAGACATAGTATCTCTAGTCCACACTCATTTTCTTAACTAGACTCCATGTACTGTATGCTAACACTATGCTTACAGTAGTCACGTTATATTTGTCAGGACTCGACTTGGATGGAGATCAGATCAGATTTAATGACAAATTAATGCAGAAAAGCAGAAAATTCCAAAAGGTTCACATAATTTTTTCTTGCTCCTGTATAACAGAGGGGGAAAGAGAGAATAAATAAGGACGTGATTACGTGAAGAGAAGTGAATATGAGGAAAGAAGATACTTAAAAAAAAAAAAAAAAGGGATGGGTTTCTGAATTAAAAAAACAATATTCTACCAACAACATTCAGCTTAATCTAATAACAAAAGGCAAAAATCTGAACAAAAATACATAGTTCTTTAGTTCTTCCACTGGACATACAGTAGATGTCGAAGACCTTTTAGCTCTGCTTTACAGAAACACTTTCATCAAGAATCATCAGGAAGTGTTGTAAGAGGTGTATCAGGGACAACACAGAGGCGAGTTATACAGTACAACAGAGATCCACTGATCAGCTATTAAACAATATAAAATCACAAACTACAGGTTGTGACCCCCGCCCTAACCCTAACCCATTTATTTCTAATACTCATTGACGAAGTAACAGAATGTAAGTATCCTTGTCCAGGCTTGAATATTCTCGCAAAATCTCTTGAACACATTTAAAGCACTCACAGCAGCCCCATGTGTTGCATTGGAAGTGTTGTCACTTCACTCTCAAGTTTAAAGCTTCTAAAATGAGGTTATATAGAGGTTATCAAATTATATGTCTTGTTATAGACAACCCTGTGTGTCAGAGAATAATAATTAGTAACAGTCTGAACATAGAGTTATCTCATATTGCTGTCAACCTGTTTAAAGGGGTGATTCATATGGATTATATGTCTTTGCCTTTTTGTGCATTTGTACATGGATATTTTCAGACCAATTCAAAATTCATCCATCCAGCAGCCCAATCCATACACAAGCACATACGCTCTGCGGTTCTGCCCTCACAGTTGTGTTGGAGTGGAGCTGTGACCTGGCAGAGAGCTGAGGCTGACACAAACCAGCTCCCCAACAGCCCAAACTCTAATTAATACTCTTGGCAAAGTGGCCCTTCACAAAGGATTACAGTGATAGGTGGGTGCTGGAAAGGGCTCCTCGGGCCTGTGGAAGCACACAGGTCGGCGTTTTCTGTCCCGCTGTCACCCTGCATCTCTGTATGGGGATGAAAGAGGGGACTGATGGAACGAGAAGGAGGACAGGCAGCTGCAAGAGCTGAGCTCATAATGAGCTGCTAGTCACGGCTTTGCCACCCTGGGCTAAATGCTTAAAGGGCTGGTGGCATTAGCAGGACATTCTTTACCTTTTTTAATACGCTGCTTACAAAAGTGAAGAAAGATTAAAAAAAATAAAAAGATACCAGGGAAATTAAAATCCTGCCGCAAACCACAGTAGCCGCATGTGCACCAGAGGTCTGTCATCTAATTACTAAAAACAAATATTTATTCTAGGTTTTTATTAATATGGATCACATGATTTATCTTGAAGGAATGTGGTTTTTCCAATTTATTTTGACCAGTTTTCAAAACAGTTCCAATAGTTACTGATTAATTACATAAATATAATAAAGACATGATTTGGACACAAGTGGTAGTGATCTGAACTCTGAAAACACGACACTTACTTGGAGTGTATCGTGGATGTTGGCAAATGATTCAATTAGGGAAATTTGAAAGAGAAAAAATTTATCCAATGCTTAATTATAATGTAAAACCACAAATACATGGCCATTACAATATAAGTGTACCATAATAGAATAACGAATTCTTCAAGATATACTGTGTGTGACAGCGTTGGGCATAATTACACACATTACAGGCAAGAGAGGACGCTTTGCCCGAGAGAAGAACTCATGTCACCGTTTTGACAAGCAGCAAGGGAACATGTGATGTGAGAGAGGACGAGGAAGAAAAGAGCAAGTGGAAGACGCCTGGCTCTGGCCATGTGATGATGAGGCAAGCAAAGGGGAAGCCAGGATACTTGAACCTGTCTAAAGGCATCACTGGAATGAGCTTCTAATTGATTGTGATCCCACTCAGGCATGGGAGAGTGACCATGCCACTGTTTTCTTCCCCAAGCTTCTAATGAGTACTTGTACAGTAAGTAGTGTGTAAAACTCCCTATCTATCTATCTATCTATCTATCTATCTATCTATCTATCTATCTATCTATCTATCTATCTATCTATCTATCTATCTATCTATCTATCTATCTCACTGATTGAACACGATGACCCACATGTCACAGACTCATGCTCTTTGGCATCAGTAAGACATGTGGCGAGCCGCCTGTCCTTCCCTCTGTGAGCAGCTCTGAGGACAGTATGAAGGCTTGATGAAGGATGACAGTCTCCTTTCCGCTCTCTTATTGATTGTTTCCTGTTGACGCTTCTGTGCAATTCAATCTGAGCAAGATTTCCACTGCCACAGCAGTGTGTTTGATGCCACTGTCCTAAAATAGGCTGGCTGGATCGGGCTGTAAATATGGGCACGACACAGTGAAATGAACATCAACAATGGTTTGTGGGTAGGTAAAGGAGTTCATAGCAAACTCTTGCCATAGTTCAAAAGACAATTTTGTGCAGCAGACATGCTGCAGTCACTCAGCTGTTGATTGATTGATTGTTTGATTGATTGATTGATTGATTGATTGATTGATTGATTGATTGATTGAAATGACAAATAAATGATTGGTCTGGTTTGTCATACTCTGCAGTATGAGCTCTGTACTACCTGCAGCTTTCACATTAATAAGATTATTCTGTTCCCTAGCACAGGTATTTTCACTCTCCAATGCAGCAGGTGGCAGTTTGCCCCAGTTTGAGTCCCCACAGAGTCTCATGTTAAAATGTGCAACATTACAACATAAATAATTTTTTTTTACCTTCCATTCATGACACCTGGACAAGAGATGCATTTTTGTGTAAATCGTCAGTTAAAATTATATCAAGGCATAAAATTATATATAACAACGCCCATGGCTGATTTGAGTGACAGCTACATGGTAGGTGTCAAACCTCTAGCTGTCAGCTAAGCATTACTTTAGCTAATCAGCTAACTGAAATCATTGTAGTTTAGTTCACCACCACTTAAAAGCTTCACATTTAGATTTTCAGTGCTTTACAGGTATACAGTTGGACAGGAAAAGCTGTATAATCTCATCACCTCAGCTAAATCAACAACGTGCTTGTTAGATCCAATCCCAAGCAGATTTTTAAAAGAAGTGATGCATACAGTTGGAGAGCCGCTTCTAAGCATTAGTAAAATAATATAATTCTTAACTATATCTAGGTCACGTTCCTAAACAGTTCAAGTTGGCAGTTATTAAGCCCCTTCTTAAAAAAATCTAACTTAGACCCGAGTTAAATAACAAATTACAGACTGTAGTATCAGCTCAAATATGCACATTCTTGCAGGAAAACAACATCCTTGAAGAATTTCAGTCAGGTTTTAGGCCCCATCATAGTACAGAAACTGTACTAGTTAAGATTGCAAATGACTTGTTTTTAGCTACGGACCAAGGCTGCATCTCAATACTAGTCTTGCATTCAACACTGTAGATCATAATATTCTCATAGATCGCTTACAAAATCACACAGGTATTCAGGGACAGGCATTAAAATGGTTTAGATCCTACCTGTCTGATCGATACCATTTTGTAGATTTGGTGTAATGGCAGTGAAATATGGCGTCCCACAAGGGTCAGTTTTAGGACCTCTGCTGTTCTCAATATACATGCTTCCCTTGGGTAACATCATTAGAAGACATGGAATTCCGGCCTTAAGGTAGTTCCCAGAATTTCAAAATCTACAAAAGGGGGTAGGGCTTTTTCATATTTACTGTAGCTCCAAAGCTTTTGAATAGCCTTCCAGACAGTGTTCGGGAAATACTCCAATACATCTACTGTTCTTTCCACCTGTTCTTTATTCTTCTACCCATCCCGAGGCATCTGGAGATTGTGCCAGCTTCAGTAGACAAAGGTCAACCCTGTGAGGATCCTGAGGCATTCAGAGAAGGACCAGCTCCAGCTGGATTCTGCTTTATGATGGTTGGAGCTACACATGCTGCTCCTGTGCTTCCAGTGATCCAGACTCCATCTGCCCTCTGCACCTACTGACTCGTCCCTATGCTGAACTGGACATTATGTTAATCTAAAGAACGTTCAGCTGCATAACACACATGATGTTATATAATTGCTATCTGTTTCACCCAGATGAGGATGGGTTCCCTGTTGAGTCTGGTTCCTCTCAAGGTTTCTTCCTATTGCCATCTCAGGGAGTTTTTCCTTGCCAACGTCGCCGTCACCCTTGGCTCGCTCATCAGAAACATTTTATTATTATCTAGACACATTTTCCTTACACATACACACTTCCATAAATTTTCTTTTCAAATTTTCTTTAAATTTTTGTGAAGCTGCTTTGAGACAATGTCCATTGTTAAAAGCGCTATAAAAATTAAATTGAATTGAATTAACATTAGCCCCTTTAGCATATCAGCTAAAGGTAAGCTAACAAGCTTGTGGTAACTGAGGTGAGCAAGTGTGTTCCAACCAACAGCAAGCCTTTGTTTGTTTGCCCATTTATGGATTAACCAGAGATTATGTGGCGTCAACATTCTGACAACCAGGACCCCCACTGCTCCCACAGCTGAGCTTCACCAAGGATCTGTCCAGTTCTTTTTAAATTGTCTGAAAATTTCAATTTAATTTGTCCCTGCCACACTGTGCTCGAGATGACCTTTCCAAACGAACTCAAGCACAGTACGCTGATCCATGCCTGGACATGAGTGTTCAACTTACATAAACATACTGTACCGAATTTTGGGGTCAAGTGTCCTGGGTGCTTTCACACTATGAACTGTACATGCAAGTACACTGGACCCCTAAATAGTTTATGCATGATTCAGATTAATTAAATCGATTTAAATTTAGTTCCAATTTAGTGCAAATATTTATTCCATTGAGGCCAACAAAAGCTACTGACATCTCTACTTGAAGATTTATAAAAGATGCCATCGAGTTTATACTGACTTCCATCTTCTAGTTTCACCAGAAACATTTCACTCTTCAGCAGCTCAGACGTGTAATTCTCTAACACCCTGAGACCTCTGCTGGACACACACACACACACACACACACACACACACACACACACACACACACACACACACACGTCTCTGCCTGCTTATTCATAAACAGCCTGTCTTCCGTCTCCGATAAACCCTTCTGCCTTTAAATGGTGAAATCCACAACAGGTGTCCGACCCTGTCTGTCTCACCGCTGAGGCTCTCACAGTGTCCTTTTCTCCAGCGGAGGATGTGATTGGAGGCTGGTTAATCCTATAAACAGCTGTGATTGGACGGCACCAGGGGCTGGAAAGACTGCAGGGGAGAGGAAGCTGGAATCTGAGGATTAGGAGCTGAAGAGGAGATTCTTAAGTAGCAGGCTGAGAGATGCGTGTAGAGGTCAGGTGAGATAGGAAATAATGGCACCCCAGTCAGAAATGATTCATGAGGTGGAAGTGAAGCTGAATGAAAAACAGAAAAACTGAAGTTTAGTGTGTGTAACCAATATGTTCACTTTATTTACTGTAATAAATGATGGTTTCAGCTTTACAGAAATACCAGAGCATAGCAGCTTTTGCATTACCCTGTTGGAAATAAACAATATAAATTATTCGTCAAAACCAAGATGTTTATTGTATTGTAACTACAGTATATGGCCAAATGTTGCTCTTTTAATAATTTAGACTTTTCTAGGAAGGTTTTCCACTCGAGGTTGAAGTGTCGCTCTGGAGCATCAGTAAATACAGGCACTGGTGTCAGGCTTCAGCTCGTCCCCTACATGGTCCAAACAATGTCTTCACTGTGCATGCTCTGTGACCAGGTTTGCGCGTCTTAGTCCCGGTAAAGGGAAATTCAAATGGCACATCAAACAACGACATTCTGTACAATTGTGTGCTTCCAGCGTTCCAGTTGTTTGTGGTAGTCTGGTGTCCACAAACATTTGATATTATAGTGTATGTGAATTTTTTTTTATTTATCCTGGGGAAACTGGGTGTGAGAAATGGTACACACATTCACACACTCAAGAGAATCAACTATACAATCCTGAGAGAGTACAAACTGTGTTCGAATGCCAAGAGCAAGTTTTAACACCATAATCAAGAAATACAGCAGCTTTCCTTTTATCTGTAGCTCCAATGTAGAACCGCAGAAGCTGGTTTTATATCAGGCCTATGACTGTGTGTGTGTGTGTGTGTGTGTGTGTGTGTGTGTGTGTGTGTGTGTGTGTGAGTGTGTGTGTGTGTGTGTGTGTGAGTGTGTGTGTGTGTGAGTGTGTGTGAGTGTGTGTGTGTGTGTGTGTGTGTGTGTGTGCGCGCGTGTGAGGGAGCCCATGGTGACAGCAGCAGTGTCGCAACACTCGGCTAGAATCAGTATTCCTGACATGAACGTGGCCAAAACTCTGGCTCTCCTTAATTAGTGCGAATTGGTGTGGGTGTCTCCGGGCCTTTGTCCCGCGTCTACATCAGAGATGCTACATTCAGCGCTCGGCCTGGAAGCGGCAATGTCCACTAAGAGTAAAGCCACAGCGTCCCAGAGTCCCCAAATCAGTTGTGAAAGAAACAGCTCGAGGATAAAGCAGGGCCCTGAAGTCATGTTGAGGCTCACACACAAATACACACACACACACACACACACACACACACACGCACATACACATACACACGCATACACATACATGAACAAACACTATGGCTATGGCCTATTTTTGATATCGTATAAAAAGTGTTCAGCTCGTCTCCCCTCTCCTGGGTCAAGGTGAAGTTTTACTCTCAGCGTCTCGGGTGTCAGGATGAAACTGAGTAAACTGACATGGGAGAAACACACCGCATCCAAGATCCACACTTTTAACTGCATCGAACAAATTATATTATAAACCAAACAGCACTGAAACCAA
Source organism: Channallabes apus (assembly GCA_030522415.1). Taxonomy (NCBI): domain Eukaryota; kingdom Metazoa; phylum Chordata; class Actinopteri; order Siluriformes; family Clariidae; genus Channallabes; species Channallabes apus. The sequence goes on along the minus strand of CM060116.1, from coordinate 594,086 downwards.
CTAACTGCTCCAAAGTCCTGCTCCTGCTCAATAAAACACATTTTCACACTAATCTCTCTGTCCTATCTTTATATTTAATACGATATAATATTCACTAGCATAGCTACAATAATGAATCCTACTGCAGCCAATAATAGTTTGTAGTCGACAATCAGGGAAGTTCAATCTGCATGAAAAGTTTACTGGTAAATGGACAAGGACACAGAGTGCGAGAGATCTGAACATACAGCCACCACCACAGCTGACCGAGCCTGACATCCACCATGAGTTATAGGAACTACTGACACCCGCTTTAACACCCACTGCACTGTAATGTATTTATTTATAAAAAACGCTTTCAATTTAAATCAGTCATGTCCACAGATAATAATGCATGCGTAAATGACAAAGTGATTTATAGAAATATTCCTAAATAACGTCATATGTTGTTAGAAGGAAAGGAAAGCTCTAACGCAGCTGAGAAAAATCTGATGGGACCGAAGTGATCGTCTGTTCATAGATAATCAACAATCTGTGCTCATTTCTCATGGAAATTAGTTTAGTCTCTATCTGTTTTTACTGCTGCAGAGTATTGTCTTACTGGTCACTTTAATAGGAACACCACCACCAGCCACATCATAAGACAGCGGTGCATAAAAGCACGCAGATACTGAACACAAGATTCAGCTAATGTTTACATTAAATATTAGAAACTCCACTGCAAAGATATTGTCGTGTCCTTCTCAGTCTTCACCCGTCACCTTCAGGGAGTCTGTTGGTACGTAGTTCGGTAGGAGGAACAAGTTTTTTGTCATTGCATGGTACAGGAACATCAGCAAGAAAATGTAGTTAAACATCTACCAGGAGCACAAATAGATCAGTGTAAATACTGTCTAGGTATAAGGTGCAGGTTAAACAGGAAGGTTATGTATATGTGTACAGTATACAGTAAATGCAGTGAATATTGTGTAATATGTAATATCGGGTGTGATGTTTTGCCGTTGTAGGTCATCCACTTTTGAGGTTCGAGGTGTTTACTATTTTGTGTTTTTCTGCTCACCACAGTTGTAGCGAGCGTTCGTATAGGTGTCCTGTAGGTGTCCTGTAGGTGTCCTGTAGGCGTCCTGTAGGTGTCCTGTAGGCGTCCTGTCCCCTCAAACCTCTGTTTATTCTTGTCTGATCGCTCACATACAGGTGTTCCTGCCTGCAGAACCAAACATCTGCAGTTTCTGAAATAATCAAAAAGCACAATATATGTTCCATTGTGTGGGTATTATTTATTAATTTAAAAGTAGTAAAATAATAATGAAAAATTATGATGAATGAAAAATATTTATAATCCTAACTGCTAATAAAAATATGGATGTTCAAATGATTTTTGTCTGACTTCAATTCATTCATTTCTACTTCTCATTTCTTACGTTTGAACCATTTTCCACTTGAATACAATCCACAATTATAAAGCTCAAGTTTAATAGCCTCCTTTTCCTCGGAAGATGTGTTGCTGTGTGTGAAAGTGGAATATTACATTACTGAACACGAGGACACATGTGCCTTTTTGTGTAACATGAATCCTAAAAGGAGCCAAAGCATGAAATGAGGCTCAGAAAGAAGCCATTTCATTTGAATCGCTCCCATTTCCAGCCTCCTTTAGTATTAATAATCATTTTATCATGCAGTGTTTGTAATTACAGCTCACATGCACAAAGAGAACCCATTGCGGATCAAGAGCCGCTCTCAACTTTGATCTTTTATTAATGTTGTGGCTGGAATGAAATGATTGAGCACGAAGGATGGCTTGAAGAGAAAGACGTGCAGTTTCACATGCAGCGCGCTCACGCCGCACTCGCTGTATCACGTCCTAGTCAGGATTTATAAACCATGAGGTCACACTACTGTAGATAGGATGAGGACACAACAATATGCGCCATATGTGTATAATAGCATTGCAGGAATCACTCTCATGTTATTTTCATAATAAAAACATTATATAACTAACAAAATAACTAATTAATAAACAAAATATCAAAACCCAAAACAAAATAACAAAAACCAAAACTAATTAGTTTTTTTTCTTTTGGGTTTTGTTGTTTTCCGTTTTGTTCATTTGTTTTGCACTTCTCGGCCAGTCAGATACAAACCGGAAAAGGTCGGTATAGTTTGTGAATGAAATTCTTACCGCTGATTGGACGAGACATCTGTCACTCAAGATATACAGGAAGTACTGTAGTAGCGGTAACTTCATGTGTGTATGAATGTGCAAACATTATTGTGGTTAAATATGGCGTTCTTACGGTGAAGTCAGTTTTGTTAATTTGTTTTGTACTTCACGGCCATCATAGTTTAAAGTGAAGCAGAACACACAAGAAACAGCGATAAAGAAGTTCCTACTTCCTGGATATGTTGAGTGACAGATGTCTCGTCCAATCAGCGGTAAGAATTTCATTCACAAACTATATCGACCTTTTCCGGTTTGTATCTGACTGGACGAGAAGTGCAAAACAAATGAACAAAACGGCAAACAAAATAAATTAAAATACAAAGTAACAAAACCACTTTCATGCACATCTGCACTTACATTGGAACTCATGTTTATGTTTACATTCTGGACCTTTGCACAAAGACACTTTAATAAGGCACCTTAAGACATGTTTCTATGCATACTTGCACACCATACTTCCTCCACTAAATTTCAATAAAAATAAAAAAATAAAATCTCTATTGTACAGTACATTTCTATTTTTATTTCTATTTTATGTACAGTATACTTTTATTTTTATTTAAATTTTTTATTCTAGTTAAGTAAAAATTTTCCTATCGTATTTCTTTATTCATATTTATTTCTTACTATAAGATTCAATTCTCTTTTTAAGGTCACTGGCGGTCGTATAAGCATTTCACTGCATATCGTACTGTGTATGACTGTGTATGTGACGAATCAAATTTGAATTTGAATTTGAACCAAAAACAAATCAACAAAACGGAAAACAAAGTAACAAAAACAAAAAAATCGTTTTGGGTTTTGATATTTTGTTTTTTAATTAGTTATTTTATTTTCTGTTTTTTTGTTTTGTTTTTGGTTTTGTTACTTTGTATTTTAATTTATTTTGTTTTCTGTTTTGTTTTTTTGTTTTGCACTTCACGGCCACTATAAATAAAGTACAATACAATCAGTAGAGACGTGTCTATAGGGGCAAGCCGGGTGCCAAAATATATCAACAAATCTAAGTTTTCATTTACAACTCTATTTATTCAGTTGAAATGCTAATTATCCCTTTGAGTGACCAATAGTAAAAAAAATTAATTGTGCTGAGGTTCTGTTGAGTTCCTTCCTTTTTTTTAGACGTTACACAATCATGGGGCAGCAATATGATGATGACTGAGTTGCCAGATTGGACTTGATTGAAACACTCCAGTTAAAGTTTATGTGCACGCAGTGGGTCTATGATCTACCCAATCATTTGCATTGTACAATACAGTATATTGGATTGTATATGGCGATATGTTTGTACATTAGATATGTTTGTACAACATGATGGCATTGTTTCCCAAGAAATGGATCAGAAAAAGAAGGAAATTCACATTTTTGGGCTACATAATATACAACGCATATCAGAAGAATTACATGTTTACTACAGCACCTTCTGTGGAGGGTGTCGATAATTGTCTTCTGGACAACTGTGGAGTCAGCAGTCTGCCCCGTGTGTGTCCTGAACTAGACTGAGAGATATACGGTATTTATACTGTATGAATAGTAATTTACTCAAACTCCAAATTAAATATTCTAATATTTATACTCAATTTGTTTCTCTTTTCATGAGAACTAAGCCATAATCATCAAAGCTAAGACCAAAAAGGCTTGGAATATTTCACCCTTTAGAATACACAGATACATGTTTGGATTCAGCTTCTAATTCAATGATTTTTTTTGTTTAGAGATTTATTTTCTACATTCTAAAACAATTCTGGATTTTTTTTTTTCATTCAGATTCCGGTCAATCAAGTCAGCTGCTCTTGGAAGAACAGTATTGTGTCAAGTGTGTTGGCTCTCATGAAGACCTTCACAGGAAAACAAGACCAAAACTGAGCTCTGCTGCAGAGGAGACGTTCATTTAGAGTCACCAGCCTCAGAAATCACCAATTAACAACCAGCAGAGCAGAAGTAGCAGATAAACATCTCAATATCAACTGTTCAAAGGAGAAAGGGAAAGACCATGGACTTACACATTTAAAATTAAATTAACCTTAAATAGTATAGTATAGAAGCTATGATGGGGGCTGGAGCCCATCCCACTGAGCTTAGGGCACAAGACACCCTGGATGGTGTACAAACCCATTGCAGGGCCCAAGCACACATACACTCACACACACATTCATACAGTATGAGCAATTTGGAAATTGAACCCTACAGTATTGTCTCTAAACATTTTGAATCCAATACATCGAGGTTGAATTGATTGGAAGGAAAACGACACAATGCCTAAAAACAGGTTGATTTAATTATAATAATATTGCCATAATGTTAATCAGTTTATATTCAAAATGTTTTTGTTTGTTTTATGTAATATTTCTGCAGTAGTCTGCTCTACATTCATGAGGACATTTGAAGACTGAAGGCCAGGAGCTCTGGACCACCCAGCCTCTGAAAGTTCTGCAGTCTGGCCCGTGTCCTTCTGCTGCGCCTCTACTCTCCATCTCGCCGCTCTCCCGTCACCTGGGACGTGTGTTTCCACATGACCACACAATGAGCTCTACCGCTTTATACACCACGACCTGTCACCTTCTCCGTGAACACTATCACCCGTGCAATATAAAACCCTTGCTTTAATATTTCCTTTTCCTGCTTTGCAGTTTTTACTGCGCATCTGTATCTGGGTAATCCTAAAAGTGCGCAGATGTTAACATCTGTTCTGGCTTTACAGGCCCCAGAACCCACCTTGACATGAAAGAAAGGAGCAGAAAACAAATGTCTAATGGCTCAGATAACATTAATGGAGGAATCAGGTGTCATAGAGAAAAGAAGACGAAGGTGTGGAGATCTTTATACAGAGTTCTGCTAAGAAAATTTAATATATAAAAAAAGACTTTAATATATCCTAAAAAAATAGCTATTTTCTCAATTACTAATAATTAAACATGAAATATGTATGAAAATTACAAAAGTACAAGATGTACGTAGATTTATTATGCGTACATCACTGATTAATAGTGAAACTTTTCAACCTGGATTATATTACAGAAGCACGCTTTGTGTTCACTGCATTATACACACAGATGGTACACACTGTGCCACTGAAGGAACATTAGGGAAATAGTTTTACCCCGCCCCTCCTCTATCTCTAACACACACACACACACACAGACACACAGACACACATGAGAAAGGGACAGAAACTTCATCGCCCCACACTGTGCCATAAGGGTAGGCAGGTAACGTGTCAGTGTGTTCGTGTCTCTGTCAGTGCCGTAAGTCACACCTGGTCCAGACCACTATAGGACACGGGAAAGGTAACGGACAGGACAGGCGTCCAGCAAAGAGCTGAGATCTTCAGACTGCAGAACTACACGCAATCCTACAGAAAACAACAATATAAAGAAATAGTTTGTCATTAAATAAAATGTGTTTATTATTAATTAGTTTAAGTGTGACAGTCAGTTATAGAGTCGTGTAGTAGTACAGTGGATGTAAAACGTCTACAAACACACTGCGTAAAACAGCAGAAACCTGAAAATATTGATAAAGTAAGCAACGAGATTAAAAGTTTTAGAGTACAAAAGCAAAAAGAAAAATCTAAACTATGTGCACAAGTGTACACACCCCGTAATGTAATGTTCAGCTTTTGTTTGTAATCCTGCAATTCTAACTCTTACTTTTATAGCCAAAGTGACTTTTTTCTTTTTCATTCTGACTTTAAACTCAGATAAAAGCTTCTTATTTTAAGGTCAGAATTCTGGCGCAGGTGATCCAAATTTTCTTCTTTTTGAGGTAAATTGAGAAAAAATATTCCACACTTCCTTGCAAAATTGTTTCACATTGATCATCTTGGTCTGCAGCCAGTTGATTGACAGGTGTTCTTCCGGGTGTATATCTCTTTATCCACAGTTCCCTCTGTCTCGAATACGATCCCGGTCCCAGCTGATGAGAGGCAGCTCACACCACAACGCTGCCACCACCATACTTCTTCTTTTTTTGCACCAAGCACATTAAATATTAAATTAATTTCAGATGTGCATAAATGCTCGGTTGGAGGCAGTTAACTTTTGAGGAAAATATCATTTTTCGTCATGCTACAGTACATGTCACCCGTCCTTCATCTTCATCTCCACCTCTTACCTTCTCCGCCCCAAATCAACTTTTCCTCCTTTTGTTTCATTTCTTTTCTTTTTTTTTACCTCCAGATAGATACAGTACGTCCTCTTTGTTTCGACTTGTTACAAGTTCAACCGTTTAGACGTGTTTAATAAAGTGATCTCATAACTGGAACTACATCATGTTGTTTGAACATTCAACTCTAAATGTATCATTAATATTACGGTGCACCAGCGTGACCGATCATCTCCACATACATCGTGCTCTCTCTCAACAACTACACAACTACACAACTACACAACTAAACAACTACACAACTACAGAACTACACAACTAAACAACTACACAACTACACAACTACACAACTAAACAACTACACAACTACACAACTACAGAACTACACAACTAAACAACTACACAACTACACAACTACACAACTACACAACTAAACAACTACACAACTACACAACGGATGCAGATTTCACAGTGAGGACAAATCGGCCTCCTGTCTAATTTAAAAAACATATAAATGTCCAATGTTAAACTCCGCGATCTGAGATCTGGTGTAAGTAGTGTTTTAGAGCACAGAGGCCTGTGTGGAACCATCAGTAGATCAACTATAAATAGCGAGAAGCAGAAAGAGAGAGAGAGAGAGAGAGAGAGAGAGAGAGAGAGAGACAAAGGATTAGAAGGGCAGAGGGAAAGGGGCTAATAAAATGGTCATAAGGAGAAACCATAGGGGAGACATTTCTACTGTGTGTGTGTGTGTGTGTGTGTGTGTGTGTGTGTGGTGGGGGAGGGGGGGGGGGTGTCACTTCTGAGCCTATGGTGGTTTCAGTGCTTCAGTCTGTCCTACTTTTCAAGGCTGGAGGTGAGGACTCTCACATATAGATGTGTGTGTGTGTGGGGGGGGGGGGGGTTCTTGAGAAAGCAGCCTGGCCTGATTCCCTGTGTAGTCCCAGTGGTCTCTACCATATGGCAAGATACAGAACACACACACACACACACACACACACACACACACACACACACTGGTGGCATGAACACCTCTGACTGAACTCTGTCGTACTGTATCTATAGGCTGCACATGAACATATACAAGCAGACAAATTACTCACACACACACACACACATAATTGATACACACTGATGATATTTTGTGAAGAATTAAACACATTACAGGCCTACAGACATTTATACACACCGGGAAACATTAACACACACAGACATGAGTTTGCAAAATTGTCAGATAAAATTTGACATCAATCTGACTGTAGCCGTCTCTGACCAAGCAGATAATCAAAACATTACATACACAAGTTATAACTAGTTATTATTATTATTATTATTATTATTATTATTATAACATTTAAAACAGCTGGGATAGTCTACACTCCATATGGAGGCCCTCATCACACTTCCCTCCCGCACTAGAACTCATGTCTAAACCAGTCACTGAAGAACACATTTTCTTACAGGGCCTTGATCCGTCCGTCCGTCCGTCTGTCCGTCGTTTGGTCTCAGCATACCCCACCTCTCCACCCAATGAGGCCTCAGGAGAACAATAAAGCTGGGACGGAGCAGATCTGGAGTGCAGCATGGTGGAGTCATATGTTTACAGGACTAGTGGCAGCAACATCTGTGGCACCGAGGCTGGCGTCTGGAGCGAAGCTGGCGGCGCAGTAGGGAGGGGTGCCTGCGCCTGCTCGCGGCCATCACCGCGACGCCTTGATTAATGAAGAAACGTCAACGCTGTAATTTTTTCTAATGTGCACCAGCGGAGAAAAGGAGCCTTCCTGTCAGTCGAACGGTCCTGGGTGGGTTTCAGCGGGAAGGTGTGGTACTGTACTGTACCTGGCAAAGAAGAAGAAGAATATAAAAAAAGAGCGGGCGAGAGACGAAAGTTACATTTTTGAAGCCTGTCCCTTTCAACTAAATATAGTGCGAGAGGAGACAGGGAGACAGATGTTGTTTTCATTACTATACAAAGTTCCTCATCACTCAGCCTGGCAAATAGGCCACAACCAGCAAAAAGCTCCCTTAATTACCACAGTGCAGCGTTTCACACACACTCTACACCAGGAGCGTCGAGCAAGGAGTCGTACAGATCACATCGAATCACATTAGATTACTTTAGAGCTAAAATAAATAACAGTGCTCATGTTAAACATTCAGTCAAATAACTTCATTCAGGTTATAAATTAAGGGTTATTTACAATATACAGTTTATATATAAATAAATAACTGGAAGTGGTCAGAGATAAGCTGGAGGAAGGACGAGGAAGAGGACGGGTCTCCGTGATCCTCCAGCCGAACGGAGATCTATACACAGCTAAAAGGTAATCAATCGCTTCTCCTGCCTGGGCTTTAGTTAAAGGATTTGTTTTAACTAATTAAGTAACAAGTCATTTGGTGATTTAATTTGTACATAATTAACATTTGTGTTCTACAACTGTTCAGCCTTAATTAAGTTAATTAATGATTCAAGGGATCTTTTTTTCAGGACTCAGTGTTTTATGTGTGTTGGAATGATGCTGTAATAAAAGTAGATGCTTTAATATTATCACACACACACACACACACACACACACACACACACACACACACACACACACACACACATTTGTTCTGCACATTTTGGAGATCTCGGAACAGCAGGTCAGTGCTCTTCATCAAACAGTCAACAATCAGCGGCACAATTTAAGAGAGTCAATGCAGAACATTTATCAGCAGCTGTAACCCACTGGGAAGCCTGAAACACAGAAAGACCAAAATAAACATCTAAAAAGTACCTGCACGTTTCTGGAACAACATCGAGACAGAACGATGAGAAAAAAAGTGTATAGAAAATGAAAGGAATTGTTTAATGATGTAAAGTGTGACATTCTGCCTGAGCCAACTGAGCGGCATCTCACTCACTGGAGACCAAAGGAGAGCTTCAGTAACGGCTTGGCAGAGCAGAACCAGAGGAGGAACCGAGCTTCTGGTGAGATCTGCTTTAGGAAGCCACAGAACACAAAGTCAGCCAAATAATATTATATAATGGTGATCTAATTAATGTTCTTAATTCAGTGTTTTTTGTTTGTTTACATTTACTTTAGGCCTCTTGTAAAGCAGATGAAACACACTGACATGATGTAATGGTTTAACTGCTCACCTTTCAGTTAAAGCAAAAAGTCCACAGATTTTGCAGCGATTTATTGGCATTTGAAGCCTCTCACTCATGGGGTTGTCAGTCGGCCACCATCTGCTCAGCCTTGCTCGCCCTCACAGGGAAGCCCTGTCACCACAGGTTATCCTTACTACCCATAATCCCCAGCACCTCAGGGTTAACCAATGGCAGTCTGATAAGCACCAAACCAGCCTGTACCGTTCCCTGTATCTGTTACTGTGAATAAATGTATAACTCCTACAATAAGGGGTATTATTGGTACCTAAGGTACTTAAAGAGCCTAAAGTACACCTACAGTACATACTGTAACTTTCAACTTCTATTTAAGTGCCAAGGAGAAAATACCTGTAGGAACCGTAATATCTAAAAGTCTGGTTAATAAAGGAGGAATAAATACAAATAAGCAGAATTTCATGCATTCATCAGCTCTAATTCAGTACTACATTAACTACATTAAACTACATTAAAGGTACGTGTAATTTGTCCCATGCACCAACTTGAAGAATTCTAATGCTATTTGAAATGAAAATCCAATTTAAGCGCATATAATCCTCCTCTTTGGAAACCATCATCACCAAGTTCATGTGCTTGCCATGAAATAATAAGATGAAAAAAACTTCCAGAGTCAGTGGTCACTCAAATGGAACGCTGCATCGATTGTTGTTTCACAACTGTAAATCAACGCTGCTGTCAGGCGAGCTCAGGACGTATTTAACAAGGAAAAAGCGAGAAGAGCCAGATGATGGCCTTCGCTTTGGCACCTGCGGCCGGAAAACATAGTGCTCTAAAACCACTTTGCCTCATACACTGGGCACGAGCATCCGACAAGCTGTCAAAGGAATAATGATAATTTACGGAGGAGAGAACAAAGCAAATAATCATCGTCTTAAATGGAGCATGAGGAATGAGTATGGCTGAGGGGAGCTCTCACTCCTCCTGTCTAAACACACACACATGCTCAGCTCTCCACACAATTAATGTATACTAACACACACACACACACACACACACAGAGCGCACGGGTCCAACCAGGACATGTGGCCTCAATTATAAACAAACAGCCTGATTCCAAAACCCTGCCCTCGCCAATGCTACACACAAACACGCTGTAATCTTTACAGGCTAATATCGTACCGTAAAAATGTAAATGTGCATCAGTAAAACTGCTTCGTTTTCAACTGTTTATAAGCCAACTTACAGCACAATAAACATGCAAAATATGTTATATATATATAATAAATTAATTTATAGAAAAGGTCAAGAGTTCTTCATGTTAATGAGCCCCATTAGGATTAGATGCTAGCATTATTAGCTGCAGTGAATTGGCTAGCATTACATACAGTAGTGCATATATATCCAATATACAGTATATTTATATATCAGTCCAGGAGCAACATGGTGATTTTGGTGTACAGTTTCCTCCCCTTCACTAGCAGCAGTGTCTCTTGCTTAGGAAATAATTCTAATCTGGTAAACTTTTCCTGCCAGGTGTTGGACTAATTGCACAGACAATGCTAAGAAAGCAGTAGCCTCCCATGCTAATCCAGTTCAATGTCATGCGGCATCGCCTCCGGATAGCCTAGCATCCGGTAGCAACACGCCAGCCGATCTCATTAGCATGCCAGACAATGTGTCAGAGGGGCAATAGATCACTCCTTCATTACCGCAACTCTAATTAATGACGATAAAGGTTTAGGGTACAAAATAATAGAGAAAAATATCCACCTTTTCCTTCCTCAAGCTTATGCACAATGCAGAAGCACAAGGAGTTTAATAGTTTAAACACTTCAGATAATGGCTCAAATTAATTTCCCAAGCTCCTGTTTGAATAGAGAGCTCCGGACACATTGACAATATGTAAAGGGCCGAACAGTCAGATACTGTAGGCCGCTAGCAGGATTCAGTAGCATGGCAACGGATGGAGATTCTGCTGAATAAAACGTTAAGTAATCTCACTGTGCGATGAAGATGAAGGCATTGTTTCCTCTGGAGGAGGTTTGAGCTGGACCCCAAACAACAGACTGAATGTATTTAGTCGTTCTGAAAAGTCTCTGTCTCCTGCTTGAAACGCGAGGAGGGTGAAATTGCCTTTGCCTCCGTCGCTAAGGTGGAATTCATCGCCATGCTATCGGCACTTAATAACACTTCTATGACTTTTCAGAACGCAAGCTTTCCGGGGAAAATGATGAATCGGGGCAGCGAGCGCTTGCAATAACCCCACCAAATGCAAATGAGAGATGAAGACTCAGTAAGACAAAAGAGACATTAGCAGAGAGCTTTCTTTCAATCCTGAAAAGAATTCAGCTTTGAACAATTCAAATTATCCCAGTATTACAAATCCATAGTATTTACTTTTCCTGCTGTGAAAAGCCAAGAATATGGGGAAATAAAATCATACATCTGACTTTCAAATGCCCTTCTACCAGAATAATTAATGGAAAAAGACAAACCATTTGATTTTTTTTTTAAATATACTCAAATAGAAAAAAGTGTTTTACAGCAGTGTTAGAACACGAGAAATGACAGCAGTTGTAAAAAAGCAAGGTCAAGTGAAAATCCATAAATGCCCTAAATTTATGTACGGACTCAATAAAGTGTCATCACATGCTAAAAGCAGCTCTGCTAATTGCTAATTAAGACCAGACCTTCATTAAGAAATTATTTACGCACAAATTGTCAGCTCTATAAAGCATTACTGTACATGTCTTGGCAAGACCTTAATGGAGGTTGTAATCCATTTGAGGAACAGGAGGATCAAAGCCCTGAACCTGGCGGCTGGGTGTGTGAGAGACGTGTCCTCACTGTCCTCACTGTCCTCGGGAACGCTCCAGAATATCACCAGGAGTTAAAACCTGCGATGAACTGCATGTATGTAGTTATATTCACCGTGTGGATTCCTAAAGGCAAACCTGAGCGTGAATAACAGCCGGTGGCGAGGGCGTGAACTAATGAGCGGGACAATCGATACACAAAGACTTTCTCTGCATATCATTAGATACGGCTCGCTCTCGGGGCTCATCTCATTAGATCCCTATGATGTTTAAAAGCTTTTATTTATTACACTAAATTCCTGGCAATTATATTGTAACTACAAAGATCAGCTAGCATTGCTCATGATGGATTACCCAGAATGCCTTGTAGAGTAAACAGGAAGCTCTGAGATAGAATCCTAATCTCTCGGATCGACTTGAACGTACGTAGATCCAATTTACGAGCTCTATAGGCTGTTCAAAATTAAAATCAGCCATACTCGGGTATTTACAAGGATTAGAGGATTTTCAATCCATTCTGAACATATAACTACACTGTCTCTCTCTCTCTCTCTCTCTCTCTGCCCTTCTTCACTTCTCTTTAGGAAGCTGAATAATTACCGTGCCATAGCACCAAAAAGTGACATGTTTGAAGAACAGATAAAAAGACATAAATTGGCTAGTAATGGCAATATTTCCATAGCTTTAGAAAAACCCATTTATTCTCCCTCTCAACAAATCAAGGCGTTGTCATTTCGCCCCACTCATCTCCTTGGCCAGAGGGCCAGCCATGATTTCTTTGCTGTAAAGCGAATGGCAGAATGCAGATGAGGCTCCGGACCTAACTAGCGTTCTCGGCTCCCTCCAGCATCTGCTCGCTGCGTTTCCTCCATTTCTAAATCCACCATAATGGGGGCAGGACCTCTGCAGTGCTAAAAAGAGGAAACTGACACACTGGACAAACTCTGATTTTTTTTTTCAAAGAGGAAATGATATTGCACATCTGTCACTGCTGTGTAGACAATTATTCACCATGTGTGTGTGTGTGTGTGTGGGGGGGGGGGGGGGGGATAGGATTCTCCATGCAGGTTGTTAACTAAGCTAAGCAGGAAAGATGAGCTCTGTGAGCTGGAAGACTTTGTCATTATGTATTGACTTCTGCTTCCTTAATTGTTCATTCATTTATCTGCCGTTGTTTGCGTTTCTGCAGTAATTAAAGGCGATCATGCCATTTACCCAATACTGTACCTTTACTAATGAATAACCATGGTGTTTAGCCCCGTACCTTTACTAATAATTAAATGAACCACAGGGGCGAAGGGAGTTTATAGACACAATAGTGTCTCTGCTATTGACTCTGTCCTGAATCACATCCCTATTACTCAATATTTATTACTCAATCAACTTACATATAACCTTAAAAAATATTACATATCTTTAACCTTATATTGCGTGTTGTGTACAGTACACTCCTTCATGGGAAACGGATTGCTTCTTTGGACAGTGTTGTACATGGAGTCCATTCCTTTGTAGGGTTCATAGAGCCGCTTCTCAAGAAACCTTAAGAACTCCAGATTGGACATTATTTATATTTTATACACAAGCTTAATGCCATCTCAATGATAAATGAAACAAAGTAATAAAATAGTGTATTTCAAGATCTATACATTTTTTGTTCCATTTATAAGATACATTAAAACATTATTATTGATACATTAATACATTATTAGGTCACAGTGGTTATAGCTTTTGAACTATTTTTGTTGAACTCTTAAATGACTTTTCACATGAGCTCAGGGTCACATACGGTCCTGCACAAAGTCTTGGTTGCTCATTTCCTTATATTTCACTTCCAAAGCTCCAGATCTTCTTGTGTGGTCTTCAAGAGTTCTCCAGGCTTCCTGAAGGACTTTTTTGTCTCTCATTATATTTAGTCCAGTCACTCTACCTGATCAGTTCCTTGTGTGACCTAGGAATTATTCAAGCATAAAAGAAACATCTAACTTAAGGGCTGAACCAGTGATAATCAGGTATAGATGATGACAGATGATCAGGTGATTAATAACTGCTGATGCTGAATGCTGAGTGGTTGGAACAGACGAGAGGGGAAATGAGGTCGCTGCTAAATTTGCATTTGTTCGTGTCTCTTTCATTTAATCTACATCATTTAATTTAAGATGGAGACATGAGGAGGGTCAAAACTTTTGCACTGTAAATATGCATTTTTAATTACTTGATTTTTTTACTTAAACAAGGGATTTTTCTGCTTCAGCTAATATTTGGAGTGATGTTTTAGAGAAGTGAATTATGCCTTTTTTTTATAAGCTCAAAATAATTTCAAGTAGAAAAAGTCAAAGTTATAACAACAATGTGAAAAGATAATAGTACACGGGAGAACCACTCATATTTGTGCTTATTGTCACTTCAACCATATACAGTTAGTACACAGTGAAACGACCTCCAGGACCAAAGTGCTACTGTACTGTACATAACTGTACATGCAACATACATTTACAACATCAATTAACAGAAAAACTAAACTAGCAAACTCAGAGAGGAAGACTATCTACTGTACATTTTTTTTTACAGACAACATAAAGTGTACGTGCAAATGTGTATACTGTAATGTGTATACAGTCCAATAAACATAACTACAAACCAGTAAAACCTACTTGACTAAAATCCCGCACTGCCTCGGGTTATTTTTATGGTTTTTCTGAAGCTTCACTTCCATCACGTCTGCACTGGTGTTAATGTGTATTGATGAAACGTGTGAGTAAGTGGGAGAGAGGGATGGCAGGAGAAAGCCAGGGAAGCTCTGCTCTTCTATACGTCAGGTGTGCCGAGGCAATGAGGCTTAACTTCGCTGCAGACCAGCAGGACTTTTCATGCTCCAGTTGTCAGTTTCATATCAGTTACAGCAAATCAGTAAAACAAATGAGTTGTTAAAACTTAAAAGTTCTGTCGTAATGCCAAACCACCCAGAAGAACCCTTCAAGCAGGTACGACGGGAAACACCACACTGGCACTTAAATACTGATTTACAATTCAGTGGCTTTTTTTTTATCATGAAAGTCCAAAAATTACTATTTAATTCTAGTACACAAATGATCAGTGTAAATTTACACCAACTAATTCCATTAATTCAATTTACTGTATGTAATGTTTTACTTCTACACATGTGCTGTATGTTTATTCAGTGATGTATTTTACCCAAATAATTTCCTAAATGATACTTTTGTATTTAATGTTTCTGGCTGCTTTAATCAACACGTGTGTCTTTTTTTTTCTCCTCTTGCAGGAGGGCCGTGAGTGATGCTGCTGTGTAGCTCAGGTGTGCGTGTGTGTGTGTGTGTGTGTGTGTGTGTGTGTGTGTGTGTGTGTGTGTGAGACGATATGAGTGGACTATAATCATTTATAATGAAGAGCACGCTGTACTGTAACATGTTAAATGTTAAAACGATGCTATTATTCCAAATAAGTTCTGTCTAATGTTTGTGTGAAATTTTAAAAGTGAATCTGACACGAAGTCTTGTAATGACGGAGACAGTGTTATGATCTGGAGTTGATCAGTTACTCAGGTCGAGACTCAGTAACGTTATGGGGCAATAAAATGAAGTCAGCTGACGACCTGAATGTACTGAATCACCAGAGTGTCACATCTGTGGAGGTTTAATTCCCTGATGGGACGCGTCAGAACAGGGGGAAAAGTGTTTATTTACTAAGAGTAGAAGTTATTTTTGTCCCAGGATGCTTATTAAACACATTTAGTGTGATATAAAAACCTTGAAACTCGGCACAGAAACGTACCAGCTATACAGAATACGTCATGCTGATTGTTTTTGTGTTTATATGAAAGCCTTGTTGGTGTGTGTTAACGGGGACTTCAAACTGTGTATTTGGGCTTTTGGATGTGTACATTTTACTCCTACTAGGATATGGAAATGATATCACAAAATGTAGAACTCTATTATTATTATTATTATTATTATTATTATTGTTATTATTATTATTATTATTATTATTATTATTTTGGTCAAACAAACAACCAAAAACAACCAGGATAAACATTCTTTGCCTATCTGACCCCCTTTTCTTTAATGTTAAATTTTTGCTCAGTCATGTTTGTATAGTTGGCTGAAATTAAATAAAATGTAATAATCACATCGGCCTTTATTGTGCTGATAATAAAGCACACATCACTCTATCCTCAATCCTGAGCCCTACATGTCTGTTTAAAAAAACAACAACAGCAGCAAAACAAATAATGGCTGAATTCCCTGAGTGTTAAAGGCTGAACTAAAGGTAAGACTGTGTTAATTAAGTTCTTAGTCACTACAGTATATGTTTCAGTTCAAGGCTTAGAAAGGAACAGTGAAGGTTCTCCCAGTACACAGTGATGCACTTTATAGTAAGTTATACTACAGTTATAGTAAAGTCCACACGCTGGTATCCAACAGTAAAAAGTTCAGTTGTTGTCCTTTATTCAGGGTCACAATTTGTCTTCCCCTTGTTTTTTTTTTTTTTTTTTTTTTTTTGGCACTTCCTGCCTGCGGAGGAAGTTAATCAGCTCTTTATCCTCTCAGCAGCTCACCTATAAATGCCCTCAGGCTCTAAAGATGGGTGAGGGCATCAGTCAAGACCCCCCTCCTGTCTGCTTTTGTATTTGGTGGCAAAACAGTGAAGATGGCACAGTGGGCTGGGAACACACCCAATGTCCTTGTGGTAATTCCGTGAGGGCGGCAACCAGGACTGGACCGATTCTGACCCCAGTGGGATTACCGGTGTGTTCAGCTGCAGGTATATACAGTACATGTGTGTGTGTGTGTGTGTGTGTACGGAGGTGGCCCAGCGTGCGGTGTATTAACATTGTCTTATTTTAAACTTCTGTTTACTGCAAGTGCAAGAAAAACTGGAAATGTATTGTTACGTTTTCACAATAGACTGCCATAGTGTAGTATGAAATAAATACATCTTTTAAGTTTAATTAAGTGTTATAATAAAAAAAAAAAAAAATTGTAAAACGTTCATGTTACAACACAAAAACATCTTTTCACAAGCAGAGGGATTTTTTTTTCATGCGCTCAGTCGCTGTAATTATCATGACGCATGGAAGCCTAATGACTTTGTGAAATAGATTTGCATTACATTTGTTTCCTACAAAGACTGGATTAACAATTCTGAAACTGAAACTCTTTTTTTATCCGACCAGCCAAAAAAATTACACCATTATTATTTTTTTCTTTTGTAAACGCAAGGCCTTAGAGTATTGTTGTAATATACTGTAGAGCTACAAATCCACAGCTTCCACTGTTAAACCTGCGTCACTGAGCCGACACACACACACACAGAGAGAGAGAGAGAGAGAGAGAGAGAGAGAGACTGTTAATTCTGAGATTGGCCGTAATAACAAAGCAAGTGAAGCACGACTGGAGTCGGTCGGCTTGCGCTCGGGCCGGCCGGGATGAGGGAGGATCTGAAAGGCGTTCCACTTCAGCGCCTCTCTGATTTGCATTTAGCGATGGAGACGCAGAAATAGCGCTTGCTGAATTGTTTGTGGTCAAGCCCGTGCTGTAATTAGGATGCTGTCCAACGCCTCAGGGTCACAGCGCACTTGCTCTGAGCTTTGCAAACAAAGTAGCACACTTGAAAACCCCTAAAAACCTCTATAATTACCAAGCTGAGGCGAGCAGAGCGTTATAATCTGAATGCACGCTATTTTATTGCAATGTACAAGGATGGATACGGAGGGAAGGAGGTGGAGGCCTCGTCACTGAGTAATCCCCCACATACCCCCATCTTTTTTTTCTTTTTTTTTTTTTTACAGCAGCATAAATTTGACGGAAGAGAATGCGGAAGGGAAAATGCTTTTAGTGTATGATTTATAAGAGCGTGATGGGGGAATCATAGATCACGGCAGCCGGCCGACAGGCACTGATGGGCCCTATAAGGAGCGCTAATGCCGCCAGAACAGAATGTAACCAATCTTTGGACGCCCTCAACCATGCAATATGCCTAATAGAAACTCCAAAACTATCAGGCTGTCAGGAGATCTGCGTTGGAGGAAGATGGCTCCGCTCAGGAGAGTCTAGATGGGAGAAAAGGGGAAATAAATTTACTTGTTGTGCTCTTCAACCACTACTCGCACTCTCTCTCTCTCTCTCTCTCTCTCACACACACACACACACACACACACACACACACTCACATAACTACAAAGGTGGTGGTTAGTTTCCTGGGCCATCCGGCTTCACTCGTGATGTATTAAAGATCATAAAAGCTGGTAAATACAGTAAACAGCGAGACAATGTAATAAACGATGGCTGATGCTGAGAGAGTGTGATGCTGCTCTACACCGTCACACTCACATTCGTATCAAAACATAATTATGACACTTGACAGCTGCTCAGAGCTCAAACCTTGACATTGAACAGAAATGTGAAGCGTTTGTGTTTTACACAGGAAAGTGCGACTTAAACTCTGAGTGTATTTAAGGAGTGACTTTATAATTCAGTTAAAGTCGGGAAAGCCTCGGCTCCGCTGTGATGATAATCACTACAACGTCTCCAGTCTCCTCTGTGACATCATCGAGATACGTACGTCTGATCAGCTACATTCTTTTCTGTGCATCTTAATTAACGTGCAGTTTCTCATCCTATCAGCCTGACTGCACTAATATGATCATGTACTTTCATTATTTGTATTAATATTAAAGCATATCAATACTTCACTGGTGCACCTTAATATACATTTAGTTTTTTTTAATAATATGATCATCATGTACACAGAACCAGTGCATTCTTTATGCACCATCTTATCTCATTCTTATAGGTTTTAGATATTCTCTTTATAAAATGATCTATCTAGCATTTTTTATTATACTTTATTATAATGATTTTTAATTTTCACCTTTAATTTTCCATCCTGTAATATTCTTCCATGATTTGTTTCTTTGTATCTTGTTTTGTATAATTTGTGGACTGGATGCTTATTATAATAATAATAATAATAATAATAATAATAATAATAATAATAATAATAAATTAATAATAATAATAATAATAATTTTGTTTGGCTTTAGTAAAGCACTCTATCTATCTAACGAACTTTAAAAAAAAAACTTTTGGGACACAATGATAAAAATAGTTGTTAACCTATTTTACATTATTATGGATTAATACCCAAGTGCATGAATAAAAATATGTTTAAACAAATGTTTAATAAAAAAAAAAGTTTTTTGTTTGTGTGTTTGTTTCTTTGTTTGTTTAATCTGCTCGTAAATATGTTTAAAGGCACTGGTCCTATGATCAAAAATGAGTTTTTATTATTATTATTATTATTATTATTAATAATAATAATAATCATATAAAGACATAAACCGGCATATTATATTATTAACAACAATAATAATCAAATCCTGTGTGAATCCCATTTTAATTAAATTGTTAGTTAATGCATTCTCATAAAATAAATTTTCTTATTAAATTACATCAGATATGAAACATCAATCAATTTCTCACACTGTATTATTACTGTATGTAATAATGATGACAATAAATTGGTCAAGAGCTATTAAAAAAAAAACAAAAAAAAAAAACAAGCACCCGGATGTGCTAGTGAAGGTTTTAATCATCCTCTGCCTCTAATGACCTAATGGAGCGTCGCACAAAGTACCTTAGTGTATGAAAACCCAAACACCATTACCCCCCCCTTTCTTCGTCCTCCTCTTCATCTCTCTCTCTCTCTCTCTCTCTCTCTCTTTACCTACCCTGTGCTCCCCTGGCGAAAGCATGTAATTCTGCTTCCATTAAGGAGAATATGCAGCACTTCACATTGGGGAGTGAGAAGGGCATGGGTTCAATTCGTCTGCATTCAGCTCTCGCTGTTCATTTTAAACCGGGAAGTGGAAACTAACCCTGGAGGTAAGGTTAAGTGCCCCAGCGTAGTCCTATTTCTATAAAAGGGGTGAATCCTGCTAAATAAATTCTGTTTAAAATAGCGAGGCGTTTCAACAATATACATTCTGATTAGAGGGAAGACAGAGAGGATGGAGTGGAGGAGTGAATGTCACTGCAGGAGCTTTTATAAGTACTTCATTATGTCTTTACTCTCACTAGCAGTGATGTCTCTCATGAGACGTCTGGTATTTAGAAAAGGGTTAAAATAATAATAAACAGCAGTCATGATTGGATGGCCTAAGAGTTTGGTGTTTGATGCTGAGATGACAGACGCTGGAGCTGGACATGTCAACTGGGATAACGAGTGAGGAGAAGACAACAGGTACTCAGTACTCTGCCTGTCTCGCTGTCTCTCTGTCACTCAGTGGATCAGTGGTGAAGGCTGGCGCTCGCCCCGGAGCCGCTGGTGGTAAGATGCCACCAGGCCGCCCGAGACGAGCAGATGTGACTATGGTTCCTGGCATTTGGCAAGAGCTCTCAGTGTCAAGCGGATACGGATGGAGCTGGACAGAGCATCAGCTGCAGCACCAGAGCGAGCAGGCTGCACGCTGTCACAATACGAGGGGTGAACGAGGCTAGAACCCGTCTCTCTCTCTCTCTCTCTCTCTCTCTCTCTCTCCTCGTCTGTCTGTCTCCTGAGCACTCCGAACTGGTGCGATCGAGCATCACCCTGGCCAACAGCGCACGCTGTCACAAACCATCACCGCCCCACGGGGAGAACTGGAAGTGCACAGCCACGGAGGAAGGAGAGGCCACACCCTAAAAAATGCTGGGTTAAAAACAACCCAATCTGGGTTGTTTTTAACCCAGCTGCTGGGTAAATATAGGACTAACTAAATGCTGGGTTAATGTAACCCAGCAAGATGGGTTATTTGTTTAACCCAACAAGATGGGTTAAATATTCAATCCAAATGCTAGGTCATATTTAACTATAATGCTGGGTTAATTCCACCACATAAATTGGTCTATTTGTGAGGTAGAATTGGGTTAATTCTACCTCACAAATAGGTTATTATTATTTTCATGTTTTACAGTGAATCTGTAAAAAAAAAAAAAAAAACACGCATGTCTATTAAACAGTTAAATTACTTTGATATACTGGTCTATTACAAAAAACATACATGTATGCAATAAACATCATCCTATTAAATGTTCTTAGAAAAAAACATTTATTTTTCAAAAGCACAAGAACAGATAATCAACAGTGACATCATTACTATACTATTACTGATAAGAGCAGAATGGAGTAATTGAACAAATAGGCTGAAGCAACTTCTACAGAGCAGGATCAAAACTATCCAGCCCTGGTCTCATTTTAACATACAAACACTGTCTGTCTATGACTTTTCAGGTAGGTCTCGCTATTTCATAGCAACATTACAACATTACTGAGAGCAGTGCTGGTCATTATCTCCCAACGTCAGGATGTAGGGGTACGGCCTTGACACTTCAGCCTGCTGGAGGTATTCCACCATGTTGGTTCCAACCTTAGAAAGAAAGAAATGAAAAAGTTAAAATTTTGTTGAATAGCAAAGATTAAACTGAATAAGACTATCAATTTCGTGTGAAATACGATTGATACTAAAAAATTACAAAGCTGCCCATTAAGATAGTGTATAGGTAACCAGAAACAAAAACATGGAGACAGCTACTACCAAACATAAAACAGCAAAATAAGCATGGCTTTTAGGATACAACTCTTTATGTCAGACTAGTTGATATTGTAGTCTGCATTGATTTTAAGCTAATTACCGAAAAAATGTCATAGCTGGTGTCATACTGGTACATTACAATCACCAAAATATTAATACTTCATCTAGTAGTTACCTGTACAGCTGTGGTACTTTTTCCTGTAGTTGGCGCGCTGACTGATAGTTAATTTAACTTTGGTTAAAGAGAGCTACCTGGTTAGCTTACATGCTATTACTGGTGATACATTAGCATACTTGCCAAAGGGGGAAAGGTGTAAAATATTGTTATAACTCGGGAGAAACGCAGGAGAAATTTGACCGCAGAGTAAATTACTAGCTAGTGAAAAACGGGAGGGTTAGCAGGTCTGTATATTTGTGAGAGGGTCAGTGTTTTGTAACACACCAGCATTTTATTGTCTCAAGCAGTGAGTTTAATAAAGTTCTAAAGTGGTTGCTAACGCTAGCAAACTAACTAAATGCCTGGTCATGGTAGCCCTACAGTTAACAGTTTAGCGTTCATTCATCACTTCACCATCTTCGTAACCCTGCAAACATTCTACAGAGAAAGCTAAAAAGCTCAGACATCTTAGCCGTTTCTTTCATACACAGGTGGGGTTTATGGCTAGCAGCTATTCTCAGCTAAATTATCATCCAGTACCTCAGACCAGCCGGAAAGTTTGTGTGTAACCTTAACACGGTAACAGTAATAAATGTTACATATAGTAATAATTTTTCAGTCATATGTGAATTAGGTGAGTGAACATGTGTATACAGACCTTGTATTTAACGCCATTTCCCCTTAAATGTCCGAGGAGGATGAACCGTCATCAGCGGTGTGGGAGCTCAAGAGACACGAAGCTGAGTGACAGCCGCTGAATCCACCGGTGAACTTTGGGGGAGGGGCCAAGCAAACTTTAACTCAGCAGCTGGGTTACACAAAAACTACCCAACTCTCTGTAAATAACCCAGAAAAATGACCCAACAGCGGCAACCCAGCGTTTGGGTAGAAAAAACAACCCAGCATTTTTTAGAGTGCAGAACACGCCAGGGACTCGAGAATAACTTCACAGGATATTCGTGTTTATAAAGGATTCTCCCTGCTGTATTTATTCCACAAGGTGACAAAGCGTTTAGGGCATTTAGGGGGGAAAAGTAAAAATGTCCAGGACTGAGTATAGAGCAGGCGGGGAATCGTACAAGACGTCTGCAAGATGTGCAGCGCCGGCGGAGGTCAGGTGGAGCGGCAGACAAAAGACGAGTGAACACTGGAGTAACGAAGAATCACAGCTTATGGTTTTATACTGCGCTCTGTAAACCAGTATATTAACATTAAATACAGAATTTCAACTTAAGTGTAATATTTAAGATGAACACAAAGAAAATAATTATTAATAATTCCAAAAATGTTTATGTTTAGGGTTAAATAGAAATAACTACACTTACTAACTTATTGTAGCAAAACAGACAAAATATTTAACACAAGGTTAATATTATATAAGAATTTAGTAATATAATATAATATAATATAATAATATATAAGATGTGATTATTAATATACTAAATATCTTGCTGATATGTAAGGGCTTTTTTTTAAATCTCATTTTAATCTCATACTTTTCTCATTGCTTTACTTATTGTTAGTTTTCTCTACACCCACTTGAGTTATTAAGAGATCATTAATGTTTAATAATATAACACATACAGTCTCTCGGTTTGTCCAGCTGTGTCTGAAGAAGCAGATGTGATTCTCATGTGCGAGACAAACCCTGCCGCATTAATATCATGAACCAGGGTTGCCAGGTATCAGGAACATCTCCAGTTTATCCACCTCGTAAAAGACTTGAAAACAAACAAAACAAACAAACAAAAAAATCACATGAGAGAAATGTACAGTGCATCATGCATTAGATCACCGCGGTGTGATCCGGTTTATGTCTTCATATGATTTATGATTTCCGTTCTTAAACCCTGCACCAAAAAATATATATTTGTTTGTTTTAAAAGAAATCAGCAGATAGAGTAAACCATGTAAAATCCTCTAGATGATGAGGGAATGATGACGTCATGACATGACCAGTGTCTGGTTTCGCTTGAGAACCGGCAGCTGAAGGTGCAGTGACGCGGAGGTTGAGACAGAAGTATATTAATCTTCATTAGGTCATTAGGTCATTAGGTCATTAGGTCATTAGGCACGGCACTGAGCGCCTCTCCTGCTCTGTAGCGCAC
>CM060116.1:512500-565000 GCA_030522415.1 Channallabes apus | reverse complement strand
GAACCTGTTTTTCTTGCCACTGACCTGCTATTAAGCTTTCGCATTTGCTCCAATTGACACGTGCAGAGGATGCGGCCTGATATTTTTTTAGGCTATTGGAGAGGACGTTCATGTCTTCTTGTTTGGTGATAAAAACCATTATATCATCTGCGTAAGCTGATGTCACTACTTTGTTTGTTATCCCATAATCTGCTAATCCGTTCATGTTTTTTCTTAATTGGTGTAAAAGAGGTTCAATGGCCAAACTGTATAATTGCCCTGATAGTGGACACCCTTGTCTGATCCCTCTTTGTATTTTGAAAGGATAGCTAAGCCCTCCTCCAACTTTGAGTATAATAGCAGCATCTATATATAAAAGCTTGACCCACGCTGTGAACCTTGTTCCCATTCCAAATGCCTTTAATGTGTTAAAAAGGTAGGTGTGGTCTACTCTATCGAAAGCTTTCTCTTGGTCTAAAGATAAAAAACCCAAGTCATAAGAGTTCATTTTGCACAGTTCTATCATGTCACGTATTGTAAAAACATTGTCCATTATTGTGCGTCCAGGTATGCAGTAAGTTTGACTTGTGTGTACTATTTCACCTATATATTCTTTTAGTCTGTTTGCCAAACACTTTGATAAGATTTTATAGTCTGTGCATAAAAGGGCCACAGGTCTCCAGTTTTTTAAAAGACCCAAGTCTCCTTTTTTTGGAAGCAGAGATAAAGCCGCCCGTGTGCAGCTTGTAGGTAGTTTCCCGTTGTTAAAAGACCAGTTAAAAACTTCATGTAGATCTGTCCCCAGTGTTTCCCAGAAATGTTTGTAGAATTCTGCTGGGAGTCCATCAATGCCCGGTGCTCGACCAGTAGAGAGCTGTTTTACTGCGGCACTTAGTTCCTGTAGTTCAATGTCCATGTCCAAGTCTTCCTTTTGTTCTTCTGTTAGTTTTGGTAATTCGTTTGTTATCTCCTCGCTGCATTTCGGGTCAGTGGTTTCCTTGCGGTAAAGATCTTTATAAAAATCCACTGCGATCCTTCTCATTTCTTCGCACGATGTAGTTGTGCTGCCATCCGGACGTTTTAAGTACATCATCTGGTTTTGTCGTCGTGTTTTCCGTTCTAGTTTGAAGAAGTAGGTGGTTGGGGCATCAATGTCTTTGATGTTGGAGATTTGTGATCTGATGAGGGCACCCTTGGCCTGTTCGTGTAGAAAGGAGCTTAATGTCTTCTTTTTTTGTTCTAAGGAGTTTCTTTTTTCACCTTCGTTTTTTTCAATTAGTTCATTTTCTAGGTTTGTTATATCCCTCTCTAGTTTTTCAACTGCGCCTTTATTTATTGCATTTGTGTGTGTTGTATATTGTTGACAGAATATTTTTATTTGTACTTTCCCCACCTCCCACCATGTGCCTAAGGATGTGAAATCCCCTTTCCTTCCTCTCCATTCCTCCCAAAAGATTAAGAATTTAAAACAGAAATTTTGATCTTGGAGCAGTTTTGAGTTAAAACACCAGTAAAAGCGAGGTTTTGTTTTTTCAGGCAGTGTAAAAACTATTGTAGCCATGTGGTGGTCAGAAAAGCCACTAGGATGAATGGAGCTCGTTAAAATTTTGTTTCTGTGAGTTTTTGTAATGTAAAATCTGTCCAGTCTTGCAGCACTTATTCTTTCTTCAGTAGTTTTTATCCATGTATATTGTTTTGTCCCCTGGTTCATTTCTCTCCAGGGGTCTACTAGTCTACATGTTTTAATTATGTTGTTTAGGACTTCAGAAGATTGAGAGTGCGGTTCTTCTGCGTTCCTATCTACTGTAAAATCTACTGTGCAGTTCCAGTCTCCACCCATGACTACAATGTGGTTGTTACTGTGTTGTGTAATTGCGTCTTTTATTTTATGAAATGTATTCGCTCTTTCACTTCCTTTGTTGGAGGCATAGACGTTGGTAAATAAAAAATTTTGCCCTTCAATTTCAGCTTGTACTATTAAAACACGGCCTTGCTCTATCTCAATGCTTTTAGTTACATTTACTTTTAGTCTTTTTGAAAATAAAATTGCCACCCCGGCACTAAAATTTGTTCCATGGCTAAAATAGAGTTGGTCTTCCCACCTCATCTGCCACTCTATCATGTTGTCTTTGTCACTATGTGTTTCTTGTAGGAAAGCGACATCTATGTTTTTCTGTTTAATAAATTGTATTACTACAGCTTGTCTTTTCCTATCCCTGCCCCCATTGATGTTTAGAGTACCTACTCTTAGCCTATCCATGAATAAAAGAGGTAAAAGGAAAGAAAGGCATAGGAGAACAGCTGTAACCAAAGAAACAACACCCATGTGATGTAGTTTAGTCTGGAAGACAGATAGCACCCAGTGTGTTGTGTTCATTTTTGCTTGGGATGAAAACGCTGCCATTTCTTTATGTGATCTTTTAATCTCCATCTCATTTTCTTACTCAGATGGTCATAGTTTGTGGTACGCTGTAAGTGTGCCACTGATGCTATAAATTTTTTAACATTTTTGAAATGGTCTTCGATGTTAATAGTTTTTTTATACGTTTTCTTCAAATATTCTTTTATGTCCTCGAGTGTGTAGAGTTGCTGATCTCCCCCAAAATGTGACACACTGATGTCTGATATATCAGAGTACCTGTCATCTTCATAGTCGTCATCTATGAAGTCATCATCTTGCTCTAAAGGTGATGGTAGTTCTTCAATACTGCACGCTCCACCCATGCTATTTAACCCCCCCAATGCAACTGATTCCCTCATAAAGTTCGAGCCCTCTGCTGGAGCTACGTCCTTCAGTGTGTTCCGAGTGCTTATTTTTCTTTTCTTTTTTATCTGCTCACCATCAGTTATTTCACTGTTCTCTGTGGTGGATTGACTCCCATCCTGTCCCTCTGCAGTACCTGACTGCTGCACACTGGAGCTCCCTCCACCCAACACCACCATTGGGCCTGCACGCTCCCCGCCGGAGCTCCCTTTCTCCTGCACTTCCACACTAGCTTCCTGCACCACATCACCACTATCCTGCACCACTACACCCCCGCCCTGCTCCACATCACCACTATCCTGCACCACTACACCCCCGCCCTGCTCCACATCACCACTATCCTGCATCAATACATCACCACCATCTTGCACCATTACATCACCACCACCCTGCACTACTGCACCACCACCCTGCACTACATCACCATCACCCTGCACCACACTGGAACCCGCTCCACCCTGCCCCACTGTCCTCACCCCACTAGGCCCCGCCTCCTCCCTGCCCTGTGCTCTATGTGGGCAGCTGAACTTTTTGTGCCCGATGTCCCCGCATTCGAAGCACCCCATGCTCCCAGTGCTGGCGTACAGCATGTATGATTTCCCCTCATGTGTGACCCTGAATGAGATGTCCAGAGTGGCCTCAGTCAGGAACATGAGCACTGTACGCCTGAAGGACACCACGTGCTTCAGCGCGGGGTTTTTACAGTTGAGTGACAACATCCTCATACTGCTCACGATCTTCCCGAATCGAGACAATTCCCTCTCTATATCCTCATCGGGGATAAAAGGAGGAATGTTCGACACGGTGACCTTCATTGTTGTAGCACCGAGCGGAGTAACGGAATAAAGTTCTCCACTTACCTTTACTCCGTGTTCAATCAGCTGGTGCACGAGTTCCCTCTCCTTCACAAACACCACCACGGCCTTGTTCATCCGCGACGCCGACATGATGTTCTCACACCCGACACACTCTCCTACCGCCAGTAACACCTGCTCCACCGACACCGCGGTGCTCACCTCACAGCGCACCCCGTGACGGAGCGAGAGAGGACGGACTGCACCGCTCGGGTGAGCCGCCATCCCTGCACCCCGCCACCGGATCAACAGCTACACACACCGGCGGGCTAAAAGCTAATAACGCCGCGTGATCGCTGCTAGATGTTTAATATATATAGTAATTATATGTTTGTGCTTTTAAACAAAAAGCTCAAAGTGTTTGAAGAGTTTTCAAAAAGAGTTTGAAAACGCTTCATTCGCTCTCACACACACCACTCCACACACCGCTCTCACACACACCACCTCCCAGCATGCACCAGAGAGAGAGAGAGAGAGAGGGAGAGAGAGAGAGAGAGAGGGAGAGAGAGAGGGAGAGAGAGAGAGAGGGAGAGAGAGAGAGAGAGAGAGGGAGAGAGAGGGAGAGGGAGAGAGAGAGGGAGAGAGAGAGAGAGAGAGGGAGAGGGAGAGAGAGAGAGGGAGAGGGAGAGAGAGAGAGAGGGAGAGAGAGAGAGGGAGAGAGAGAGAGAGAGAGGGAGAGGGAGAGAGAGGGAGAGAGGGAGAGGTTTCTGGTGCTATTTCACTCCATTTGTAATTCAGTGGATTTAAAAACTCACATTTACTCATGAAAACATTTTCAAAACATATATATATATATATATATATATATATATTTATAATACAGGATTTAAACTTTAGTATAATATTTAAGATGAACACCAAGGAAAAATATATTAATAATTCCAAAAATGTTTATGTATGTGTATGTAAACAAAAAAAGAGAAATAAAGGGAGAAAAACAGGCAGAAAGACGAGAGCACTGAAATGTCCAGTTAGAGGGACGTGGAAGAATAAAAGAGA
Organism: Channallabes apus; assembly: GCA_030522415.1. NCBI lineage: Eukaryota > Metazoa > Chordata > Actinopteri > Siluriformes > Clariidae > Channallabes > Channallabes apus. The sequence goes on along the minus strand of CM060116.1, from coordinate 560,404 downwards.
ATGAAAGAGGAACAAAAAAGTGAGAAGAAACAAGAAATCAAGAAACAGAAAAGAAAGGCAAAAGGAAAGAAAAAGTCCAGTATCAAGTAGACAGACAGACAGACAGACAGACAGACAGACAGACAGACGAGTGCAGTGAGCTGAGGACCGGAGATCTGCTGAGTTTACGTGACTGGTGTTGACGGACACTAATCCAAAAACAACGAGTGTGCTTTCATAACATATTACTGTATTAATTGTGAGCAGGGTGTACATACTTATGTAACCAGGTTATTAGATGTTTTTCACTGGAATGTTGTTCTTCCATGAATATTTATGAATATGTGATATTCTTTTTTAACATAAACCTGCAAGTTGACTATGGTTGTGAAAAACCTTTAGACACACGTCCTCGCTGTCCTGCGCACGTCACACACACATGAAGTTAAAACTCTTAGGCCGAAGCTAAGACTAAGAGTAAAGTCTTTGTGTTGTGTTTGGGGAAGAGACACGGCGGGACTCGGTAATGATGAGGATCGGGATGTAAATGGCCGCTGATGCTGAAGATGGGCGACTGGGGAGATCCTCCTGAGCCTCTCATTACAACTGGAAGAAAGATAGATCGACGGGGTGAAGACAAAGACAAAAATAGAGGAGAGAAAAAAAGGAGAGAGAGACGGAAAGAGACAGAAGGTGCAGAAGGGGGAATAAACGGATAATAAAGTGAAGGAGCGGAGGGAGAGGTGCGTCTGACTGGAAGAAGGGTGGTGATGTATGCGATGGTGTCAGCAGGGGGAAGATGCAGTACGCTCGTCCTCAGGGAGGCTATCTCCCACCCACCGAGTGCACGCTTCACACACACCCGTAATGAAGTGGGCTGCCGACACACAACACAAACACACACGTGCACGCGCGCGAGCGCTCTCATCATCACGCCTCGGCCTCCGCGGCCTCCCGCCGGGCCCAAATTACACACCGGCAACGGGGCCCATCCGCATTCAATCACACTTTAACCTAATTGCACCAGCGTGCAACACTATAGTGATTTGTTATTGTTGTTGTGTGCAATTCTGGTGGGAGTGATTTAAATAAAACTGTTGAAGCACACACAAGTTATTGAAATCGCCAACCACCAATAGGAGGCCACTAGACGTGGAGAGATGGAGAGAGGGATAGTGGGAGAGAGAGGGAGAGAGAGAGAGGGAGAGAGAGAGGGAGAGAGAGAGTCTGTTAGTGTGTGAGTGAGAGTGTCTCATCGTCTCGTGCGTTTGCTAGAAAAAGCAAATGATTCGCAGAGTGAGCATTAAAAAGTGAGAAGAAATGAGAAGGGGAGAGAAATCAATGTAAATGGCTCCCTATGGACGCTGGGTAATCAGGATTACTTCAGTGAATATAACAATCCGTACAGCAATCCGATAAAGAGCTGTCACATGTGGAGACTATTCCAGCACGTGAGCTCTCGAGCTCTGTCTGCTTTCAAATCCTCAATAATATAAACATAATAATCATATGTAATCATACTGTATATACGCCTGTAGAATATCATCTAAATAATATACAGATGTGAGATCATTGTTTACATCACTTGTGATGACTTTAGTGTAGTATAATAGAATATGTTTTAAATAATATATTTATAACTCACATATACAATTTGTTGTACTACACATTTCTAAAATGTAAATGTAAATGTAAATGAAAGATTGTATCTAAGATTGTAGCTTCAACTGAAGTACATTAGTCCTGTGAAAATAATAACCCATTATAATGGAATCACACTGTAATTAACAATGTATTTTTAACCAAACTACCTGCAACATAACTATTAGCACCCATTGAAATTCTAATGAACAGAATTTTATATATTTAGCTTCACCAAGGGTTTTACTGTTCACCTCTGAGCTCCTGTTGAACCTATAAACCAGATGGAGGTTCTGTGTTGTTGTGTGGATGTTATACCTTCCCTGAGGATCCTGTTAGAATAAACAGTATCATGGACTACAGGAGACTGAGAGTGCCTCAGCTGGGAAGTTACAAGCAGTGGTGTCAAAAGTATTCACACTCATTATTTGAGTAGAAGTATAGATACCAGGGTTTAAAAAGACTTCTTTAGAAGTTGAAGTAGCAACTCAAGTTTTTTACTCAAGTAAAAGTGTAAAAGTACTGGTTTCAAAACTACTTAAAGTATAAAAGTAAAAGTAACGTGAGGGGGGGAAAAGCATTAAGGATAAAAGCTTAGGCTGTGCCACGGGCCTGTATACTACTGTACACTAACACCTCATATACTACTGTACACTAACAACTCATATACTACTGTACACTAACACCTCATATACTACTGTACACTAACACCTCATATACTACTGTACACTAACCTCATATACTACTGTACACTAACCTCATATACTACTGTACACTAACGCCTCATATACTACTGTACACTAACGCCTCATATACTACTGTACACTAACGCCTCATATACTACTGTACACTAACGCCTCATATACTACTGTAGACTAACACCTCATATACTACTGTACACTAACAACTCATATACTACTGTACACTAACACCTCATATACTACTGTACACTAACGCCTCATATACTACTGTACACTAACAACTCATATACTACTGTAGACTAACACCTCATATACTACTGTACACTAACAACTCATATACTACTGTACACTAACACCTCATATACTACTGTACACTAACACCTCATATACTACTGTACACTAACCTCATATACTACTGTACACTAACCTCATATACTACTGTACACTAACGCCTCATATACTACTGTACACTAACGCCTCATATACTACTGTACACTAACGCCTCATATACTACTGTACACTAACGCCTCATATACTACTGTAGACTAACACCTCATATACTACTGTACACTAACAACTCATATACTACTGTACACTAACACCTCATATACTACTGTACACTAACACCTCATATACTACTGTACACTAACCTCATATACTACTGTACACTAACACCTCATATACTACTGTACACTAACACCTCATATACTACTGTACACTAACACCTCATATACTACTGTACACTAACCTCATATACTACTGTACACTAACCTCATATACTACTGTACACTAACGCCTCATATACTACTGTACACTAACGCCTCATATACTACTGTACACTAACAACTCATATACTACTGTAGACTAACACCTCATATACTACTGTACACTAACGCCTCATATACTACTGTACACTAACACCTCATATACTACTGTACACTAACGCCTCATATACTACTGTACACTAACGCCTCATATACTACTGTACACTAACGCCTCATATACTACTGTACACTAACAACTCATATACTACTGTAGACTAACACCTCATATACTACTGTACACTAACAGCTCATATACTACTGTAGACTAACACCTCATATACTACTGTACACTAACGCCTCATATACTACTGTACACTAACGCCTCATATACTACTGTACACTAACGCCTCATATACTACTGTACACTAACGCCTCATATACTACTGTACACTAACGCCTCATATACTACTGTACACTAACAACTCATATACTACTGTAGACTAACACCTCATATACTACTGTACACTAACAGCTCATATACTACTGTACACTAACGCCTCATATACTACTGTACACTAACGCCTCATATACTACTGTACACTAACAACTCATATACTACTGTAGACTAACACCTCATATACTACTGTACACTAACGCCTCATATACTACTGTACACTAACACCTCATATACTACTGTACACTAACGCCTCATATACTACTGTACACTAACGCCTCATATACTACTGTACACTAACGCCTCATATACTACTGTACACTAACAACTCATATACTACTGTACACTAACACCTCATATACTACTGTACACTAACAGCTCATATACTACTGTACACTAACACCTCATATACCACTGTACACTAACACCTCATATACTACTGTACACTAACAGCTCATATACTACTGTACACTAACACCTCATATACTACTGTACACTAACAACTCATATACTACTGTACACTAACACCTCATATACTACTGTACACTAACACCTCATATACTACTGTACACTAACACCTCATATACTACTGTACACTAACCTCATATACTACTGTACACTAACGCCTCATATACTACTGTACACTAACAACTCATATACTACTGTACACTAACCTCATATACTACTGTACACTAACACCTCATATACTACTGTACACTAACGCCTCATATACTACTGTACACTAACAACTCATATACTACTGTACACTAACGCCTCATATACTACTGTACACTAACCTCATATACTACTGTACACTAACACCTCATATACCACTGTACACTAACCTCATATACTACTGTACACTAACACCTCATATACTACTGTACACTAATGCCTCATATACTACTGTACACTAACCTCATATACTACTGTACACTAACGCCTCATATACTACTGTACACTAACACCACATATACTACTGTACACTAACGCCTCATATACTACTGTACACTAACCTCATATACTACTGTACACTAACGCCACATATACTACTGTACACTAACGCCTCATATACTACTGTACACTAACCTCATATACTACTGTACACTAACACCTCATATACTACTGTACACTAACGCCTCATATACTACTGTACACTAACGCCACATATACTACTGTACACTAACACCTCATATACTACTGTACACTAACGCCACATATACTACTGTACACTAACACCTCATATACCACTGTACACTAACGCCTCATATACTACTGTACACTAACGCCTCATATACTACTGTACACTAACCTCATATACTACTGTACACTAACGCCTCATATACTACTGTACACTAACGCCTCATATACTACTGTACACTAACAACTCATATACTACTGTACACTAACACCTCATATACTACTGTACACTAACGCCTCATATACTACTGTACACTAACACCTCATATACTACTGTACACTAACACCTCATATACTACTGTACACTAACCTCATATACTACTGTACACTAACACCTCATATACTACTGTACACTAACACCTCATATACTACTGTACACTAACCTCATATACTACTGTACACTAACACCTCATATACTACTGTACACTAACCTCATATACTACTGTACACTAACGCCTCATATACTACTGTACACTAACGCCTCATATACTACTGTACACTAACAACTCATATACTACTGTAGACTAACACCTCATATACTACTGTACACTAACGCCTCATATACTACTGTACACTAACGCCTCATATACTACTGTACACTAACAACTCATATACTACTGTACACTAACGCCTCATATACTACTGTACACTAACGCCTCATATACTACTGTACACTAACAACTCATATACTACTGTAGACTAACACCTCATATACTACTGTACACTAACGCCTCATATACTACTGTACACTAACACCTCATATACTACTGTACACTAACGCCTCATATACTACTGTACACTAACGGCTCATATACTACTGTACACTAACACCTCATATACAGTACAGGCATAAAATTGAGGCGTTGAAACCGAACAATGTAATTGATACAGATGTTAACCTAGCCATGTCAGATTCAAAACCTAGAATACTTTACTCCTCTTGAAGAGAATGAACTAATTTCACTCATCTCTTCTGCAAATTCATCGACCTGTATATTAGATCCTATACCGACACATTTTCTTAAACAGATAGTACCAGTAATAACAGAACCGCTGTTGAGAATAATTAATTCCTCACTCAGCATTGGTTATGTTCCAAAATCTTTTAAATTAGCAGTTATCAAACCAATAATTAAGAAACCTGACCTCGACCCCTGTCAGCTGTCCAATTACAGGCCAATATCAAACCTCCCCTTTATCTCTAAGATTCTGGAAAAGATAGTAGCGGAGCAGCTATGCTCATATCTACATAGAAATGGCATACATGAACTGTATCAGTCAGGATTTAGGCCTCATCACAGCACAGAAACAGCACTCGTTAAAGTATTAAATGACCTCCTATTGGCCTCTGATCAGGGTTGTGTAACTATGCTTGTATTACTCGACCTCAGTGCAGCTTTTGACACCACTGATCATGCTATTCTTCTTCACAGATTAGAAAATGTAGTAGGAATTAAGGGTACAGCCCTCTCCTGGCTCAGATCCTATTTGACCGATCGTTATCAGTATATTGACTTAAATGGTGATTATTCAAATTCAAATTCAAATTCAAATTTTATTCGTCACATACACAGTCATACAGTACACAGTACGATATGCAGTGAAATGCTTACACGACCGCCAGTGACCTGAAAAAGAGAATTAAATCTTACAGTAAGGAATAAATATGAATAAAGAAATACAATAGGAAAATTTTAACTTAACTAGAATAAAAATAGAAATAAAAAATAAAAGTATACTGTACATAAAATAGAAATAAAAATAGAGATATACTGCTCCTCCTCAGTCTCTCTGTGTTGGCCTTCAGGGAACGGAAGCGCTTTCCTGACCGCAACAGAGAGAACAGTCCATTGTTGGGATGGCTGAGGTCCTTCACGATCTTCCTGGCCTTGGTCCAGCACCGCTTGCTGTAGATGGAGTGCAGGTCAGGGAGCTCAGTGCGGATGATGCGCTCAGCTGAACGCACCACCCTCTGTAGAGCTCGTCTGTCCTGCATGGTGCTGTTTCCAAACCAGGTCGAGATGTTTCCCGTCAGGATGCTCTCTATGGTGCAGGAGTAGAAATTCCTGAGCACCTTGGAGGGCAGTCTGAAGTCTCTCAAACGTCTGAGGTGGTACAGACGCTGCCGGGCCTTTTTCACCACGGTGTTGATGTGACAGGACCATGACAGGTCCTGCGTGATGTGAACACCGAGGTATCTGAAGCTGTCCATTCTCTCCACTGGGCTCCTGTTGATGACGGGGGTCTGGTAGTTCCTCTCCTGCTTTGTACAAAAGTCCACTATCAGCTCCTTTGTCTTACTGACGTTCAGGAGGAGATTGTTCCTCTGGCACCAGTTCTCCAGATTCCCAATCTCCTCCAGGTAGTCCGACTCATCGTTGTTCGTGATCAGGCCCACCACGACAGTGTCGTCAGCAAACTTGATGACGGCGGTGGAGTTGGTAGTGGCCACGCAGTCGTAGGTGTATAAAGAGTACAGCAGGGGGCTCAGAACATTCTGCATGTTCTCTAGTGGAGTTTGGCGTTCCGCAGGGTTCAGTTTTAGGCCCACTGCTTTTTTCCCTTTACATGCTTCCTCTGGGCAACATAATCCGTAAGCACGGTATTAGTTTTCATTGTTATGCTGACGACACACAGCTATACGTCTCAACAAAACCTGATGAGAAAAACCATCTTACTAAAGTTGAGCAATGTGTGCAGGACATAAGAAATTGGATGCTAATTAACTTCCTTCTGCTTAATCCGGATAAGGCAGAAGTTCTAGTCATAGGACCGCATACAGCTAGAAGTAAAATCTTAGATCACACCGTAACTTTAGATAGCCTTTCTGTTCCATCAAGTGCAACAGTAAAAGACCTCAACGTGATTATAGATTCCAGCCTTTCATTTGAAGCTCATGTAGATAATATCACCAGGATGGCATTCTTTCACCTCAGAAATATTGCCATGATAAGAAATATATTGTCGCTAAATGATGCAGAAAAACTAGTTCATGCTTTTATCACTTCTAGGTTGGACTATTGTAATGCCTTACTGTCTGGTTGTTCAGTTAGGTGCATAAACAAGCTTCAGCTAGTCCAGAATGCAGCAGCGAGAGTCCTCACTAGAACAAGAAGATATGAGCACATCACCCCTATCCTATCTTCACTGCATTGGCTCCCTGTGAAATTTCGCATTGATTTTAAAATACTACTCTTGACATATAAAGCATTAAATGGTCTCGCGCCGCAGTATCTGAGCGAACTGCTAGTGTCTTACGATCCGCCACGCCTACTTCGGTCAAAGGATGCAGGCTGCTTGTCAGTACCGTGTATTATGAAAACTACAGCTGGGGGCAGAGCTTTTTATTACAAAGCCCCAAAATTATGGAATAGTCTTCCAAATAGTGTTCGGGACTCAGACACAGTCTCAGTGTTTAAGTCTAGGCTCAAAACCTATTTATTTAGCCAAGCATTTTTATAAATAGATTTGCCATAAGGTAAAGGAGCAGATCTGGGGGACTCATGGACGTAGAGTATTATGGTGAACTGGTATGTTTAGATGCTGTCTTCCTCACTCTCATTTGATCACTCAGGTTTGTTGACGGTGAGGTGATTGTTTGCTTTACATCTCAGTTCCCCCTCATGTTTGTGTTTCCTTCTGGCTCTCCCTTTTAGTTATGCTGTCATAGTTAGTCCTGCCGGAGTCCCTGCTTGCACTCTACAGTAAATATACATTCACATTAGACATTGTGACTGTGACCATACCTAATTGCAATCTCTCCTCCTCTTCTCTTTATCCCCCTCTTTCTCTTTCCTCTCTCCCCCTGTCTCCCCCTTTCACTCTTTCTCTCTCTCTCTATGTCGAGCTACACATGTGGTTCCTGAGCTGCCAGTGATCCAGACTCCCTCTGCCCTCCGGACCTGTCTGATCCATCCTGGTGCCCTGTTTCTGGTTGGAGGTCTCGTCGCATGGATGCCCCGTGTGTCTCTTTGGGATGCGTCTGGTGTCTGGGGATGATTCTCTCTACTTAGAAGATGGTTCTGGCCTCGACTGGTGTTGTCAGCTGTTTCTCTGAGGACTTGACAATTCGATAGTTCAGGACTTTCTACAAGTCTACCTGAGTCTCCAATAACTACTGGACTCCATTTTACATCAACTATTATAACATCAATTAACATCAACTATTATAGCTGAACCTAACACTTAACACTGTATAAATGCAGATCATTTCCTGCTATCTGTTTCACCCAGATGAGGATGGGTTCCCTGTCGAGTCTGGTTCCTCTCAAGGTTTCTTCCTATTACCATCTCAGGGAGTTTTTCCTTGCCACTGTCGCCCTCGGGCTTGCTCGCCAGGGACTATCTGAACATTTGATTCATACACATTCACATTCCATACAAACTTAAATAATTCTCTTGATTGTGTAAAGCTGTTTTGAGACAATGTTAATTGTTAAAAGCGCTATACAAATAAAACTGAATTGAATTGAATTGAATATACTACTGTACACTAACACCTCATAAAAAAAGAAAGAAAAATGTGTTGTTATTTTTTTGTATTTATTAACAGCCATAGTGATTTGCGATACTGTATATGGCAATTGAAAAAGAATGCATTTTAGTCCAATGCAAATACTTTTAAAGAACCATATATGTGTACTACTGAGCATTAACATGTTTTATGGAGAAGAAGATATGATAACTAGTTGCCTATAAGTATTTTAATGGTGCAAAAAGTCAAACTGTAAATGTACATCCAAGCTGCAGGAATCTGTGAGGGCAACATACAAGAAAATTAGTGCACCCAGGGCAGGCTTAGTAACAATTACCCCTGTATGGTTGTCTACAATAAACATTAGTGCTGTCAGAATGAAGGATTCATCCAAGTGGTTAATAATAAAAAAAAAAACATATATATATATATATATATATATATATATATATATATATATATATATACAAACCGGATTCCAAAAAAGTTGGGACACTAAACAAATTGTGAATAAAAACTGAATGCAATGATGTGGAGATGGCAAATGTCAATATTTTATTCAGAATAGAACATAGATGACAGATCAAAAGTTTAATCCGAGAAAATGTATCATTTTAAAGGAAAAATATGTTCATTCCAAATTTCACGGTGTCAACAAATCCCAAAAAAGTTGGGACAAATAGCAATAAGAGGCTGGAAAAAGTAAATTTGAGCATAACGAAGAGCTGGAAGACCAATTAACAGTAATTAGGTTAATTGGCAACATGATTGTGTATAAAAAGAGCTTCTCAGAGTGGCAGTGTCTCTCAGAAGCCAAGATGGGTAGAGGATCACCAATTCCCACAATGTTGCGCAGAAAGATAGTGGAGCAATATCAGAAAGGTGTTACCCAGCGAAAAATTGCAAAGACTTTGCAGTTATCATCATCAACTGTGTATAATATCATCGGAAGATTCAGAGAATCTGGAACAATCTCTGTGCGTAAGGGTCAAGGGCGTAAAACCATACTGGATGCCGGTGATCTCCGGGCCCTTAAACGACACTGCACCACAAACAGGAATGCTACTGTAAAGGAAATCACAGAATGGGCTCAGGAATACTTCCAGAAACCATCGTCAGTGAACACAATCCACCGTGCCATCCGCCGTCGCCAGCTGAAACTCTACAGTGCAAAGAAGAAGCCATTTCTAAGCAAGATCCACAAGCACAGGCGTTTTCATTGGGCCAGGGATCATTTAAAATGGAGTGTGGCAAAATGGAAGACTGTTCTGTGGTCAGACGAGTCACGATTCGAAGTTCTTGTTGGAAATGTGGGACGCCATGTCATCCGGACCAAAGAGGACAAGGACAACCCAAGTTGTTATCAACGCTCAGTTCAGAAGCCTGCATCTCTGATGGTATGGGGTTGCATGAGTGCGTGTGGCATGGGCAGCTTGCATGTCTGGAAAGGCACCATCAATGCAGAACAATATATTCAGCTTCTAGAACAACATATGCTCCCATCCAGACGTCATCTCTTTCAGGGAAGACCCTGCATTTTTCAACAAGATACTGCCAGACCACATTCTGCATCAATCACAGCATCATGGCTGCGTAGGAGAAGGATCCGGGTACTGAAATGGCCAGTCTGCAGTCCAGATCTTTCCCCTATAGAGAACATTTGGCGCATCATAAAGAGGAAGGTGCGACAAAGAAGGCCCAAGACGATTGAACAGTTAGAGGCCTGTATTAGACAAGAATGGGAGAGCATTCCTATTTCTAAACTTGAGAAACTGGTCTCCTCGGTCCCCAGACGTCTGTTGAGTGTTGTAAGAAGAAGGGGAGATGCCACACAGTGGTGAAAATGGCCTTGTCCCAACTTTTTTGGGATTTGACATGACATTTTGATTCACCATATTTTTCCCTTAAAATTATACATTTTCTCAGTTTAAACTTTTGTTCCGTGATTTATGTTCTATTCTGAATAAAATATTGACATTTGCCATCTCCACATCATTGCATTCAGTTTTTATTCACAATTTGTTTAGTGTCCCAACTTTTTTGGAATCCGGTTTGTATATATATATATATATATATATATATATATATATATATATATATATATATATATATATATGTGTGTGTGTGTGTGTGTGTGTGTGTGTGTGTGTGTATACAGTATGTATCATTCCTGTTACCTTCCTCGCTGGTGCTTGGTTGTGACATTTCGCTGGAATCTTGAGTCTCTATCACGGACAGCTTCATCTACTTATCACAACCTTATCGACCGAAAATGCTAATTTATTCAAACGTCCTTGCTGGAGTGTGTGACGTGACGTCATGTGCAGGTGCGATGGATCGCGTACCAACCAATAGGGTGTCGGAATGGTATGTTCATACTTCTCATCCAACCACAATCAAATTCGCTCCATCCGGATAGCGCGATATATTATTCTTTTTTTTTAAAGAGTAACGAGGCAATTTTTAAAAAGTAAGGAGTAGAAAGTACAGATAATTGTGTGAAAATGTAAGCAGTAGAAGTAAAAAGTCGGCTGAAAAATAATTACTCCAGTAAAGTATAGATACCCAAAATTTCTCCGCGGAAATGCCGGCTATTCAACCCGCGACCTTATACACGCGAAGCATTGTTTTTTTTTCGGGATCTCACCAGGACATTTACAATGGTTCATTTGTAGTAACATATGTCTATAGCACAGGCGTTTAGTCAAACATATTTATACCGATCTTTTGCTGTTAATAAACAGAGACCTTTCTGACAGACAACGTGTGTGTGTGTGTGTGTGTGTGTCTGTGTGTGTGAATGAGGCATATAGATGTCGGGAATAGGACAACATACACGCGAAGCATTGTGTGTGTGTGTGTGTGTGACTGAGTCTCTCCTTATGTCAGAAAAGCTTACCGAAGCATAGCGCACTCGCCTCGTTACTAAACGAACTTTAGAAAAACTTTATAAATATGTAGTGCAAAAAAAGCATGTACCTTAAGCAGGAATCGAACCCGGGTCTCCCACGTGAAAGCACCGAATCCTAACCACTAGACCACCACAATACTGCAAGGCTGCTGCAACAAACAGCACACCACACTCATGTAGGCGCCATTTTGCTCCCATGTAGAAAAACAATGGCCGACGGCTCTTTTTTTCACTCGGGGCGGGTCTTTGCTAAAACACCAGTGTCAATCAACTGTAGTAGGAGCGGCCTCTGTCGGTGTGACTTCACACCAACAGGCTTTTGAAAACAGGCTGATTTCAGGAGGGGCATCTTATATTATTAAATTAAAAGAAAATCGCTGGGCGGCTCTTTATCACTGTAGAGTGGTTGTGTACACACTCTCCTAACACACAATGCAGTCCAAACAGCTTGAAAAAGTCCATGTAGCACTGTAGGTGCCCTTTAAGTAAGGTAACGAGGTATTTGTACTTTGTTACTTGACACCTCTGGTTACAAGTGGATCCTGATCACTCTGATGAAACTGACCCATAAATATAAAGTGCAAAAAAAAAAGAGTCTCCTGACTCTCCTTTTCTTTGCCACAGCTGTTGTTTTAAACCTTCCTGACACGACACTCTACAACTTATCCAGGATTGGGACCAGCATTAAGGGTGCACTAACTTGTGCAGCCCCCAGTGGTTAGGTTAAGCCCTTGACTTAGTAACCTGTAAAAAGCCTGTAGGGTGAAGAGCAGAAGTGAAGTGCAGAAGACAGGACCTCAGACCCTGGAACATCTGGCGAGTCGACTGTGGACCGACTGTGGAAGAGGCTCCGAGTTTCTCACATTCACATATTCTCACATTTTTCCATCTTGTGTTCTGTTCTTCCATCCAGAATCATATTATTATTCTTATTCCTAATATAATGCATTATATTATATTATATTATATTATATTATATTATATTATATTATATTATATTATATTATATTATATTATATTATATTATATTATTATTTATGCAACATAATGAATAAACACAGAGGTGTGTCGCCTATCTAAACATATTTATTATCAAATAAAAACATGTTCAATTGCTTTAATATTTTGCACTATTTACTATTTTATGTCCCTGATTTCAATTTTAAAAAGCATACAGTATGTATGCTATTGACTGTATTAATGGCTTTGTACAAAAGACCAGACTGAAGCACGTGCTCAGGCGACTCTCTGATTGATTTGATGTAAAAACAGATTAGACGGTTTTGCACAAACTTGTACAAAGAGAAACAAGGGGAGGATTAAGAAGTTTTTTTGTCAGTAATATCATTTGTAATAAAAATTGCAGTACTAAATAAAAAAATCATGAATAATATAAGCTCTTATATCTGGTGCTCTCATACCTTAGAACCTCACTGTATCTTTAACTTACAATCACTTTATTAACTGAATTAATAATTAGAGCTCTTGTATACGTTCACTGTGCGATTAATTAATAATAAAGATTTTCCCCCTGTTTATCAAGGGTGCCAATAATTACCACCTAATTTCTACCTATACATGGAGAACTGGGGTTTAAATATTATTTCTAAGATTTGTTGAGAGTTTCGTGATCTAGCCAAAGGTTTGGACAAAATATTAATATGAACGAAATGAGAATTTTTATCTTGGATTATTTTATTTTTTGGCTCTCGGTTAGAGAGTGTGTGGCTTCAGGCTTTTACTGTATAAACAGATCTTATGGCTGAATGTGAGTCAGAAAAACAGACTGAACGTGTGTGTGTGTGTGTGTGTGTGTGTGCGTGCACTGTGAATGTCAAGCGTGTGCTGAGCATGTAAACTCCTGTATGCATGAGCATGCGACCCGAGTGTGAAATGCCTACTGTATATGACTATGAGAGTGTGTGAGAGAAATGTGTGTGTGTGTGTGTGTGTGTGTGTGTGTGTGTGTGTGTGTGAGAATGTGAATGTGAGTGCACAGCCTTTAATCTGGTCACTATCTTGGTGGCAGGTTGAAAATGGGAGTGCAGTGTGCGACCACAGCTGGATAATCCATTCTCAACAGTGCAGCATGGAGCGCGAGCCGCGGCGCGCCCATTGTCATGCTGAGTTACATGGGTTCATGATCACATTACGTGGCCCGGGATCCTGACGTTTCGTCCGCTTTACACTGGTGTCTGTTCACAGCCAACTTATTTCCTTTCGGCCTCGCCCTGCCAGCAACCTTCTCAACACCATATTAATCTTATTTATGGACTTATCACACACAAATACCACAATACCACTGAGCGCTGGCAGCTTTTTCTCCCACACGCCCCTGGCACAAAATAAACAAGAGGTGTGATGGAAGCTGAAGAATAGAAATTGGTTGTTTACTATTTGTGGGCAAAAAAGAAAACTTGGAGAGTGTGTGAGAAACAGTGGAAGTGGAAATTTGATTCTCAACTTATACGTTATGAACCAACACGGCCTGCGAGTTCGTTACTGATCGTCCTCATGACTCGAGGCGCCCGATCCTCTGCGCTTTCTGAACCGGATCGGGTCGGGTTTGTGATCCGAACGTGTGTAGGAACAGAGTTACTGTATCATTACTGTATTCCCGTATGCAGAGTTATAGCACGGCCTCGGGGAGCGATTGCAGGAGGAGGAGGTTAATTCAGAGGGCCACAGTTTCCCCAACCGTATTCTGACACAACCATGAGAGAGAGAGAGAGAGAGAGAGAGGGAGGGAGAAGAGGAGGAGAGAGAGAGAGAGAGGAGGAGAGAGAGAAGAGGAGAGAGAGAGGGAGAAGAGGAGAGAGAGAGGAGGAGAGAGAGAGAGAGAGGAGGAGAGAGAGAGAGAGGAGGAGAGAGAGAGGGAGAGGAGGATGGAAGGAAGAATGTTTATTCCCATCTCAATTACACCTTCCTCATCATCATGCCTGTACGTCCTCCCCGACACCATAACGTGTGCAGAATGAGACGGTGCAGTGAGAGGAAGCAGCACATATGTCTTAATTACCGCGCAGCTTCTATTTCTCTCTACTTCTCTCTGTGTCTCATTTCAAACCAAAGCGCTATATTGATCTGACTCCTCTTCACTCATTCACTCACTCATCGTCTATACCGCTTTATCCTGTATTCAGGGGCACGGGGGCGGAGCCTATCCCAGGAGACTTCGGGCACTAGGCGGGGTACCCACTGGACAGGGTGCCAATCCATCACAGAGCACACACACACACACACACACACACACACACACTCATTCACACACTATGGTCAATTTAGGAACGCCAATTAGCCTAACCTGCATATCTTTGGACTGTGGGAGGAAACCGGAGTACCCGGAGGAAACCCACCAAGCACGGGGAGAACATGCAAACTCCATGCACACAGAGACGGGAATCGAACCCGGACCCTGGAGGTGCAAGGCGACAATGCTGACCACTACACCACCGCGCCACCCGGACTCCTCTTGTCTTTTTCCAAAAAAATAAAAAATAGAACAAGCGAACGGACCTGAAGGCAGGAGAATTTTTTTTGTGCTTGTGGACTGAAACGACACGCCGGCAGCACGGTGATGATTTCATTAGCACCTCTTTTGTGACATTGTGAATCCTGAGCTTTTACTCTCTCTCTCTCTCTCTCTCTCTCTCTTACACACACACACACACACACACACACACATACAGTACACACAAACCTCTTTGTTTTCATTTCATGAACTGATTAATCTGAAATCAAGACCAGACAAGCGCAACATAATGTGTAAACTCATGAGTCAAGAACAGACGTACATCGAGCGTTACTGGAAATAAAAATGCCGTTCCTGTGAGTGTTTGTAATCTAAAGCACTTGTTGTGATTTTTTAAAGATATTATTATAAATAGAGTCATAAATAAATGCTACAATAACATTTAGAAACACGAGAAGCCTTTGATTAGATCTTAAGATTTTCTTTTCTTTTTTCAAATCTATAAAATCATTAAACAATTGTTTTTATCACACAACAAACATTTATTTATTATTATTATTATTATTATTATTATTATTATCTAGTTGATATAGGAACGTTTCAGCAGCGTTTGTTATCTACTGTAACCTTTACACCAGGATGCCGCTGTACATTACGCACCATAGCACCGTCTCCGTGTCAGACTGAGCTGATCTCCACAAACCTGCTTTACTGTAACTCACCGTAGCTTCCTGAACTGACGTGACGTTTCCTCAACAGGCCTGAACACATTCCATTTAAACATGATGTCATTATTAACTCATTCCTGAAGATGTGACTCTGACGATCATCACTGATCCTTTACTCGATGTTCTCTGTCTGATGGCTCGTGTACACCAGAAGAGAAACACACGTCCCTGTAGTGTGCATTATGAGGACCGGCCATGTGTGTGTCTCCACACGCGTCCCCTGGCTGAGTGACAGCTGTGTAATGTGTGTGAGAGAGCCATTTGCTGCACTGGACTGACACGTGAATTTACAGTTTTTTGCCTCTTTACTATAATCCACGTTTATCATCAGCCGATCAATTGTACCGGCTGCAGTTAATATTTTTTCATGGATAAATCATTTATCAGCTTTTTACGAGCGGCTGATTGATGCGTTTCGCTACACGACCGTCCCAGACGCTTCAGACAGACGAGGAGGACGAGGAGAAGCGCAGACACAGACATCACTACAGATTTATGTTCATACGGAGGCATTTTGCTGCGAAATATGGAAAAGGACAAAATGATTTTGTATAAAGGCATGTACTGACTTATTTATTTATTTATTTATTTATTTATTTATGATTTTGGAGCATATTACTACTGAACGATCCTTTGAACATAACGGTTTTGCAGGATGCATCTATTATTTTCATGTTGTGTTGTTATGTTTGATTCTGTGTGTGTGTGTGTGTGTGTGTGTGTGTGTGTGTGTGTGTGCACGGTGAAAAGAAGAAGCGCAGGCTGACTGTCAGCTGTATGATATGCTGTGAGTGGCCTCTGCTGGCTAACCGAGGGCAGCATGAGTCACAGTGCAGCAGCTGCATAAACACACACACACACACACACACACACACACACACACTCGTTTCTTCCCCTCACTCGGTCACACACTGAACGCAGACACACACCTTCCACTAATGGGACGCTGGTCAGGGTTTAGTGAGAAAGATGATGGATAGACGTGTTGGTCACTCGCTCGGTGCACAGCATCACTGATTTCTTCTTCCTCCATCTGGACCGTCCACCTTCCCGAACCGGAACCAGAACCAGAACCAAAACAATACAAAGGCCTCCCCCCCTCCCCCTCCCCCTCTCTCTCTCTCTCTAATATAAGAGACCCCTTTATGTACAGTGACTGTACGTCCGGTTCAGCAGCACAGCTCTCACCACATGCATTTACAGCTCATGTGACTCGGGTCCTAAAACACAACAACAACAGATATATTGATGAGAATTAATAAACGAGACCCGAAGAGGAGATTCTCGTTTTCAGTGTAAAATAATCAATAATGTCACAGCGAGGCTCACGTTCCACTTCTGCCGTTCCTTTACAGTTAAACAGGACTTACACAAGATAAAATAACAAAATAAATAAATGTAATATGTTATATATGAATTAAATATAAACTATATAAAGTGAACCAGACTTATTGTTGACCTTATAAACATTAACTAAAAACATAAACAACGCATAAACCAACAAAACTCAACAACTTATTTAATATAATTATTTTGTAATATTTACTGATAAATATAATTCTGGATATCTCAGGGGACAAAATTAACGATTATTTACACCCTGATATTTTTATTTTTTAAATATTAATCATCAAAAATACAAGATATATCTTAGTCATAATTAGCTTATTTGTTCGAAAAAGGAAAATGGCAAAAAAATTTAATTCATAAAATGAAATAATTTCAGACATTTGTTTAATAATTATTTCATTTGGGTAATAATATTTATTCTGCAATATATTTATTATTAATTTGGGAGACAACAGAAGAATAAACAACACACAAAGCAGATGAGATTAAATACATGAAATAAAAACCTGACTATGTTTTAATAAATATCAAACCAGACTAATAAACATACAGGAGTAATTCCCCACCAGCTCTTTTTTGTTTTTAATGTAAAATGTCCCCTGCTGTGTGTCTGTAAGTGTTTTCCCTTTAACAGGAGGACAGGAGGACAGGAGGACAGACGCTGGCGTCCGATAGCCGTAAAGTTCCTCCACAGAGGCTCCGGAATCCTGAGCTACAGTAAGTGAAAATTTGGTGAAACGTTATTGAAAAAGAAAAAGGTGTGTGTGTGTGTGTGTGTGTGTGTGTGTGTGTGTGTGTGTGTGTGTGTGTGTGTGAGAACCACCTCATCGACTGTGTTTTGAATCGAGACTGGAAAATGAAAAGTGTCTCCGTGTGACCTGAAATAAACCCTCTTTTTCCACGCACTGATTTTCCCATCAGATATGAAGCAGATCCACGCGGTCGTGTTCCCGAGTCACCAGCTCGTCCTCATAACATCGAGACGGTGCTGCTGTGGATCATCTGCTGTTTTGGCGTAAAGGTGTGCGGTGTGTTTGGACCGTACTGGAGATCGGTGTGTAACGTGGAGCCTCTGAGTTGGACGTCGAATACATTAGTGATGATGCGGAAGAGAAGAGAAAGAAAACCGTATTATAGCACAGATAAATGATAAATGTTGTATGAATTGAAAAAAAGAAGAAGAATTTGTTTAGCAGCCTTATAGTTATCGTTTTTCTAATATTGTAAAAATGTGTGTGAATATTAGAAATATAATTTACATATAAATCTGAAATCTCTAACAAACTTACAAACACACTTTTTATCCTATCTGAAAAGCTACAAAGTTTAAATTTGATGAAGTTTTGGTAGTAATTTCACTAACTGTGTCTTAACAATGTGTAAACAGAATCATAATCCTGTAGATTAACACCAGTAACGGAAGTTAAAATCGTACAAAATGAATCAGTTTGACTGAAATGAGCCGCGAGTTCCTGCGACGCTCGTAGGATATTTAAAGAAAAGTCCGTCGCTTTGGCTAAACTCCTTCATCACCGGCTGTGTTTGGACCGAATCGCTCGTCTTTTTCCTTTTCAGTGACAGAGCTGTATCTTACATCAGCCGTGTAAACACTGGGAAACTGTGAGCCAGCGCGCCGCTGATGGATCTCATGAGTGTTGGACGCTGCTTAATTAGCGCGCTGTGTTAACACGGCAGCAGGTGAAGAGCATATTGCACTTGGAAAATTACATTGCCGGTGATGGTCGAAACACAGCCAACAAAGATGTTATAAATGTGTCTGCGTTAGCGAGAGCTTTTATTAGTTTCCAAAATTACACATGATTGATGCGGCCAAATTATTGCGCTCGGTTACTGCAACAGGAAATGACACGGGATTATTAAAGACCGCAAACGAGAACAGAAACGGACAGCGTGAAGCCTGAAGTGGAAAAACATTTAAAAAAAAGAGAGAGAAAAGAACAAACAAGCACAGAGAACTCAGCGTTCAGCGAGGAGGTCAGAGCCGGACAATGATGAAAAGTCCATATGTTACCGTAGCGCCATAAATTATGTGGAAACGTATGGTAAGGCCACCAAAGGGGCTTCCAGAAATAGGCCGGGGAACAAGGTTCTGACTGCGCTGAAACAAATTGCCTGCTTTTTTGAGCTGCAGAGATCGCACAGCTCCTGACATCCCTGTTTACACGACCCATCCGAGCTCAGACTGAGAAAGAGAGAGAGAGAGAGAGAGAGAGAGAGAGAGAGAGAGAGAGAGAGAGAGAGAGAGAGAGAGAGATGGGACATCGAGCAGTCCTGCTCCAGCGCCCCCTCACCCACACAACCATCTGCATGAGGGGGCTGAAGATTTATTAAGCTCGCTCTCGGTGTGAGGTGAAGAGACGCGCTGTGGTCCAGCTCCGGGAGCGGCAGGTCACTGATGAGACTCGACGTCTCGCAGAATCTTACAGCGAGCGCACTGACGTCTGGGAGAGAGAGAGAGAGAGAGAGAGAGAATATTCTACGATCTAATCGAGGCAGGATGGAACCATGTGCTCATGGACTAGATATTATTGACCTTAACAGTAAGTTGTGTTACTTTAGCTGGACGTTGGTCAGCAGCTCCAGTCTGATCTTATGTGTGTTGAGTCGGGAGTGATGGACCTCATTATACACTGGGTTCGGGTCCTCGCTCAGAGCATCAGCGCTATCAGCTATGTGGTGGTTCTGAGTCATTTCCTGCTGCAGTAACCGAACGCAGTAATTATAAAGACGTATCAGTCACGTGTGAGGCGTCGCCGCTGAGACGTCCTGAATACAGCAGTGTTTACGACGGGGACTTTACGTGTCCTTAAGTGCCGTTCAGCCGCTCTGTTCCGGTCAGAGGAGTGGCCATAGGGGTGGGTGGGGAGGTGGGAAGGGAGATTGGGGGGGCGGGGGGGGGGGATGAAAAAAAATCCCATTTACGGCGTGCCAGATGGGACCGGCTGGACGCTCCAGTGAAAACAACACATCTTTCTTTTTGGACCGGCCGTGTCCAGCTCACCTTAGCACACGGCCTGCCAGCCGCTGATGGATCTGAAAAGGCCGGCGTAAGTGGGTGACACTGGCTGCCTTGTTATAGCTGCCAGTCTTCTCCCTGCTTCCTGTCATTATTACATGGCCAAGATTTATTTGCGTTTGGAGCGGTGTGCCGGGGCGCCAGCCATTTGCTATTCATCACAGGGGCTTTTGCCAGAGTGGAGCGGCGGCGCGGGGCCGGCACGGGCCGCGCCCGTAATTGCTGCCGTCACAGAGCTGTGGAAATGATGAGGAGGGGCTGATCGGGCCAGGGGTCGAGACCCCCCCCCACCCCCCCCCCCGCCACACACATGGATACACATTCTCACTCATAAAAACACAAACACACACACACACACACACACACACACAGTATAGAGAGTGTGTAAAATCTTCCAAAGTTTTATGACGTGGTGGGACATTTAACAAACTTAAAATCCTGATCAGGTATTAAACAGGTGCGGGCCTCACACACACACACACACACACACACACACACACACACACACACACACGGCCTTGCATTACATGCAATAATTAACACAGCATGGTGTCACAGAACAAGGCTCCATTTACACTCCTGGGCTCCGCAGTCAGGAGGATCCGGCGTCGACTGTCGGAACGTGAGAACTTCACTATCCACGTCACCGCCGCCTCAAAGAATCAGCACCGAGCCTCACGTGTCTCACTCAGACTCAATAAACAGCCATTAGTTCTCCCGGAGATGACAGGTGTCTCCCCGAGATAAACAAATAAAAACAAAACAACAGACACACCAGTGGGGCGAAGCTGCGGTCGCGCACAATCGTGTCTGTTTAGACGATAAATCATCAGAATTAAACATCGTAACTACGCCATCATAATTAATTGGCCAAAAGAGAGTTGGTGTGACGTGCAGGCAGGAAGCAGGAACGCCGGATCTACTTCCTCCACATGGCGTCATTAATCTCCTCCACCGAGCTCTTTAGCTACAGGCGGCTCGCACCGCGCGCTGGGGGGAGAAGGAGAGAGGAAGAACAGAGAGAGAGAGAGAAGAGAGAGAGAGAGAGGAAGAAGAGAGAGAGGAAGAAGAGAGAGAATGTATTTCCTCTTTAGTAAGAGCTTCATCCTGTGTTCTGGAAACTCAGGGCACAAGGCGAGAACTCTCACCCTGGATGAGACAGCACACACACACACACACACACACACACACACACACACAAATTGTTTTTAAAATTAATTAATATTTTATTATTGTCAGGCGGCGCGGTGGTGTAGTGGTTAGCACTGTCGCCTTGCACCTCCAGGGTCCGGGTTCGATTCCCGTCTCTGTGTGCATGGAGTTTGCATGTTCTCCCCGTGCTTGGTGGGTTTCCTCCGGGTACTCCGGTTTCCTCCCACAGTCCAAAGACATGCAGATTAGGCTAATTGGCGTTCCTAAATTGCCCATAGTGTGTGATTGGGTGTGTGAGTGTGTGTGTGTGTGTGTGCCCTGCGATGGATTGGCACCCTGTCCAGGGTGTACCCCGCCTAGTGCCCGAAGTCTCCTGAGATAGGCTCCAGGTCCCCCGCGACCCTGAACACAGGATTAAGCGGTATAGAAGATGAATGAATGAATGATCAGGTGACGCTCACATTCTCACACTTCATCCGTCCTGGATAAACAGATCATGACTGTCCTTCAAATCTCTCACACACTGTTCTCTTCACCATGCTAATGAATCCTCTATGTTCTCTCTCTCTCTCTCTCTGTCACACACACACACACACACACACATGCACTGCTCATCACCACTTTCATCTCTGCCATCTCATTGTGTCCTTATCCCTTAGATGTCCTTTACTTTATTCTGTCCCTGCATTGTGTCTCTGATTAAACCTACAATCAGCTACTAAGTGTGTGTGTGTGTGTGTGTGTGTGTGTGTGTGTGTGTGTGTGTGTGTTTCTCCTAATGACCTGACCACCGCCGTGTTGCCTGGCAGCTGGACAAAGTTGCATTTAAAGCAAAACTAAATAAATAAAGAAATAAAGAAATCTCAGACTCACTTTTTTTACAAGAAGGTCATTACACATTAAACACAAAGGACAGAAAATTAAACATTTCTCTTTAAGCGAATGCCTCTGTATAAACGGACTGCAGCACGGCGGGAGAAGGACGAGAGGTCACCTTAATCTGGGAGAATGAATGACCTGTGATATCTATCTTTTGATTGGACGTGTGATTGTGCTGTGAATTATTTAAAACGGCATTCTGGGAAGCAAAGCCTACGAGTCAGTCTAGTATAAACAGGGATACGAGTGTTACAAGCGCCTCGAAAATGAATTTTTGGATCGCTTATATAGAAAAGTGTTTGTCTGGCGGAGGTGAAGGATTGTTCACCTGGGAAACCCTGACAGTGACGACCTGTTCGAGCCGCCGGGATTATTTTAAGGAGAAACCATTTAATTAATAGCACACTGAAAAAACAATGACGTCTCAGGAAGTGAAATATTCTTGCATCTAGACAACCATATCTATAATTTCTACAAATAAGTTTAAAACAAATCAAATATAAGATTATTTCTATTTAGTTTATTTCTAGTCAAATGTTACTAAAATGGGTTTAAAATTACAAGGAAAAAATGTCTTGTTTTATCGGCAGCTAACAAAATTACCTGAATGAGAACATTTAACATAAAAATCCTAAATTTGGTTTGTTGTAAACTTACTTTAAAAAAGTGTAGATAAATTAAATAATATTCAAGATATTTTCACTTTCTCACTTTAGTTTTTTGCACTGTATAGAATCCAGCTGTGAATCCAGGGTGAAGCCGTCTCTGAATATACTGTCCATGTTATAATAAACATTAGTTAGAGACACTAGTGAGAATAAAATATTCTCCATAACAGGTGTAAACTGGTATAAATTTGCAAATGGACCGCTTTAATGTAAACGCAGCTGAGTGTCACAGACGCGGCTATAAACAGATTTATTGGTTTAAATTGCTGACCTCTAGCTCATGGATCATAAAGGCAGCGTAAGGAGGCAGTGGACACCAGTGTGTGTGTGTGTGTGTGTGTGTGTGTGTGTGTGTGTGTAGTAGGGTCAAGGTCAGCTCATTTTAGCTAGGTCAAGTTCAGGTTGCCTCTGATGCCTCCCTTATGCATTCAATTACACGGCCACCTCACTCTAAATTACCATGACAAGCCAATTTACCTTTTCACCCCATTTGAGTATGATCTGGCCCAAGAAGAAAAAAAAAAAGAAAGAGAGCGAGAGAGACGGACACGAGAACGCCAACGGGACTTTATCTCTCTCTCTCTCTATATAAAATATATAAATATCTCTTTTTGCACCACTGATTCAGGACCGATAACATTTTCCCAACGCCCGCCTACATTAATTATTAAGGACTTGTTAAACGACTTCCATCAGGACTTTAAGTCTAGGTGCTGTCCCATTAGCCGGCGTCAGCTTTTGAGGAGGCGATGGTGCCGTGTGCAGTAATGAGCGGACCCTTCACGCCCGCAGGCTGACCTAATGAAGTGGAGCTTACTGAGAGTCGCTCGGCTCCGGCGGAGCAAAGAAAAAGAAACCAGGGGAAAGTAGAAAGCTCTACTGTAAAAAGGGAAATTAAGCCCAGGTTATGAGGAGTCTGTTCTCGCTGACCTTGTTACTGTACCTGCTTAAAGCTGCACGTTGTTCAGGTGGAAAATCGATCATAATATGAACAAAGCAGAGGAGTGTTTAATACGTCAGCGTGACTGCGTGTCTTAGACTGTGTGAAGAGGAACCGAAGGCCCGGACGGACTGATGGAGCTAAAAGTGAACGGATCCTGGCCGCTGTTAGCACATGATGCTGAATACAGGACTTTTATTAATTATCAATCTTCTTTTTTAGATTAACAACATCCAGATGGAAGTTACAAAACCATAAACACTTACAGGGTGAAAAATGTACCGAGACGTTTTACTGAAAGACGCAAACAGTTTCATTTCTGATGAGTAAAAGTAATGTGATTAAAAAGAAAGAATAATAAACATTCAATTTCATCAGCTTCACTGTAATTTAAATAAATCAGCTGTAAAATTTACACCACAAAACGTTAAGATAGTAACACAGATTATCAGTTATACTGTACCCGCCCTTCCGGTCCGAACCCACCGTTATACCCCGCCCGTCCGGTCCGAACCCACCGTTATACCCCGCCCGTCCGGTCCGAACCCACCGTTATACCCCGCCCGTCCGGTCCAATCCCACCGTTATACCCCGCCCGTCCGGTCCGAACCCACCGTTATACCCCGCCCTTCCGGTCCGATCCCACCGTTATACCCCGCCCGTCCGGTCCGAACCCACCGTTATACCCCGCCCGTCCGGTCAAATCCCACCATTATACCCCGCCCTTCCGGTCCGAACCCACCGTTATACCCCGCCCTTCCGGTCCGAACCCACCGAAACGCATGCGGGTGATGATAGAAAGGCACCAGAACACTCAGTGCACCACAGGGCACAGGGTCCATCAGGAAAAGAGCCTAAACCCCCCCCCCCCCCCGACTCCGCCCGCAAACATATTGTGACCACCCCCCCGTACCCCCACCCCCGCCCGCTCACAATGGGCCCAAGCCCCACAACAACCCACAGCCCCCAAGGATCCGCTGCTAACGTCCAGGTGCCAGACATCACAGCGCCCCCCAGAGGCCCTGCAGAGCCACATCCCGAGGGGACACAAAGGGAACCTAAAACCCAGCTGTGTTTAATGATAATAGTTTGAAAGTTATGTCTGGTCAGTGTTAATAAGACAAAATTACACTTATAACCTTAAGTTGAGTTATTTTCAGTATTTTTCCATACTTAATTAAATGTTAAATTAAAAGAACAAAGCAAGGACGACAAAATGGGTCGTGAGGGTAAATTTAACCTGTGCTGAAATGTAAAAAAGAGAAGGAGAAAAGATGGAGGACACAGAGAGATATGGGTGAAATGAAATCCATAAAGTGCTGTGCTAAGCATTTGGAAGTGTTTCAATACATCCTTTAATTGATGAAAATTAAATGACCTTAAAAAATTAAGAATGCTGGTTTTAAAGCCACTTTGTCGGTGATGTGGGCTTCTGCATGATTCAGTGAACTCAGCTCCCCAAAGCCCCAAAGGACAAAACTGCTATAGGTTACAGCCCTGATCGCCCTTCACTCTCTACACAAGGTAACGTCTCCCGCGCCCAGCTGTGGTTCGGCTATTTTTGGACAGGACAGTGTTGGCTGAGTTACGAAATCTAGACTCCTGCACGAAGATACAATCAATTTTGTCTTCCTGCTCTCTCTCTCTCTCTCTCTCTCTCTCTCTCCTCCCATTTTTAGTTTGAAACAGAGCGCGCGAGAGCAAACCGTCCTCAGTCATTGATCAGAAATTCAATTCAAAAGCCTATAAATAAAAACAAATGAGTCTCCCGGTCCTCTCTCAGAAGGTGCCAGCTGTATGGAGATCAAATCTATAATCCTTCAGCTGCAGACAGGAACGGCTCCAATAATGGCTCTGACCAAATCATTCACATGCAAAAAAATTCAGTGTCGGTTGAATTACAGTGGTGTGAAAAACTATTTGCCCCCTCCTGATTTCTTATTCTTTTGCATGTTTGTCACACTTAAACGTTTCTGCTCATCAAAAACCGTTAACTATTAGTCAAAGATAACATAATTGAACACAAAATGCAGTTTTTAAATGAAGGTTTACGTTATTAAGGGAGAAAAAAAACTACAAATCTACATGGCCCTGTGTGAAAAAGTGATTGCCCCCCTTGTTAAAAAATAACTTAACTGTGGTTTATCACACCTGAGTTCAATTTCTGTAGTCACCCCCAGGCCTGATTACTGCCACACCTGTTTCAATCAAGAAATCACTTAAATAGGAGCTACCTGACCCAGAGATGTAGACCAAAAGCACCTCAAAAGCTAGACATCATGCCAAGATCCAAAGAAATTCAGGAACAAATGAGAACCAAAGTAATTGAGATCTATCAGTCTGGTAAAGGTTATAAAGCCATTTCTAAAGCTTTGGGACTTCAGCGAACCACAGTGAGAGCCATTATCCACAAATGACAAAAACATGGAACAGTGGTGAACCTTCCCAGGAGTGGGCGGCCGACCAAAATTACCCCAAGAGCGCAGAGACGACTCATCCGAGAGGCCACAAAAGACCCCAGGACAACATCTAAAGAACTGCAGGCCTCACTTGCCTCAATTAAGGTCAGTGTTCACGACTCCACCATAAGAAAGAGACTGGGCAAAAACGGCCTGCATGGCAGATTTCCAAGACGCAAACCACTTTTAAGTAAAAAGAACATTAAGGCTCGTCTCAATTTTGCTAAAAAACATCTCAATGATTGCCAAGACTTTTGGGAAAATACCTTGTGGACCGACGAGACAAAAGTTGAACTTTTTGGAAGGTGCGTGTCCCGTTACATCTGGCGTAAAAGTAACACAGCATTTCAGAAAAAGAACATCATACCAACAGTAAAATATGGTGGTGGTAGTGTGATGGTCTGGGGTTGTTTTGCTGCTTCAGGACCTGGAAGGCTTGCTGTGATAGATGGAACCATGAATTTTACTGTCTACCAAAAAATCCTGAAGGAGAATGTCCGGCCATCTGTTCGTCAACTCAAGCTGAAGCGATCTTGGGTGCTGCAGCAGGACAATGACCCAAAACACACCAGCAAATCCACCTCTGAATGGCTGAAGAAAAACAAAATGAAGACTTTGGAGTGGCCTAGTCAAAGTCCTGACCTGAATCCTATTGAGATGTTGTGGCATGACCTTAAAAAGGCGGTTCATGCTAGAAAACCCTCAAATAAAGCTGAATTACAACAATTCTGCAAAGGTGAGTGGGCCAAAATTCCTCCAGAGCGCTGTAAAAGACTCGTTGCAAGTTATCGCAAACGCTTGATTGCAGTTATTGCTGCTAAGGGTGGCCCAACCAGTTATTAGGTTCAGGGGGCAATTACTTTTTCACACAGGGCAATGTAGGTTTGGATTTTTTTTCTCCCTAAATAATAAAACCCCTCATTAAAAAACTGCATTTTGTGTTTACTTGTGTTATCTTTGACTAATAGTTAAATGTGTTTGATGATCAGAAACATTTTGTGTGATAAACATGCAAAAGATTAAGGAATCAGGAGGGGGGCAAATAGTTTTTCACACCACTGTATATGAATTTGGTAAGAACAGAATGATCGCTGTAGCTTGACATAAAGGATTGATTACACTTTCTCATATCTAACTAGCTGAAGACGGGCTGGAATACGCAATAGGAGGAAGAGGAAAGGGAGTTAAAGGGAGTGGCCAAGTGTAAATTAAGATGTTACATGTGAAGTTTCCAATAGGACCTTGACATAACTTGTGACCTCCGTCACAGCGCAGAGGATTTGAAATTCTATTAGATTTACTGATGAAAAAAAAAAAAATAAGTCAAGGAGTCATCACGAAGGCAAATCTATAGCTCAACTCTATCAGCCAATTACTGTCGTTAAAGTCGAATTAGATGGATATTGACAATGAGAAGAGGAGAGAGGATTAGGCTGACAGGGCGGCTGCACTGAGGGGACGGAGACAGAATTAAAGGAGATGGACTTTTAATAAAAAGGATTGCAATGGAAGGCTATTTTAATTCACGGAACTCTGTAACAAAATCACTTTGCAGCAGTTCAAGTACTTTGTGTCCTGAGGAACAGCAGAAAAGGACCAGTTCAATCCATCAGGAGGAGCAACGTTACGTATAGAGTATAGAGTGTGTCTGAAAACTGGAACGTTTATAAAATCTGTTTGTTGAAGCGTAAAAATGGAAAATAGTACAATACGAGGTAATGAGCACAGCACAGGGAGACTGTGTGTGTGTGTGTGTGTGTGTGTGTGTGTGTGTGTGTGTGTGTGTGTGTGTGAGAGAGACTCTACTGTCAGATCTTTATTTCTTATTGGAAAACTAGCTGGAGTTAATATTGACACAGCGAGGTATGAATCAATACATTGAGAATGAGCAATACATTTTAATTTCAAACCTGTTCAAACTCCAGCAGCAAATCCATGCGGTTAAGCCGCGAAGGGGCCACGAGGGAGGGCAGAGGAGCGGGCGCTGGGTGAGATAGAAATTTGCTCTAGATCAAATTCTGGATCAACCTTCTCCACCGTGACATTTCCTGTCAGCTGATATAAACTGGACGACGCAACTTTTTAATCCACGCTTTAAAACGGTGGAGCCGAGGCCTGCGGGGGGCGCCGAGAGAGTCCACGAGACATCAGGAACCTGTACAAGTAGCCTTATACTGGGTCAGAAAACACCACACCACAGGGTCAGTTCTGCAGAACATTATTCTAAAGAAAACCTCTTTTTAACAGAAATCATAGGATCCGTGTGTAGCAGGTAAAAACCGAACCGAACACTAAAGTAAAGAGAAAGAAAACCTCCATCATCAAGCAAGTCAACAACGATTATACAGTAAATACAGGTTTTATTTGGTACCTGCGTTGTGGTACAGAAGCACAGACACCTCGTACTATTATCTGGAACACACTGTAACTAGCTCGAGCTAACACAACATGCAGGGAAACACACTAGACAAAGACGCTATCCAGACTCAAGGAGGGTTTAATGAGAGAAGATAACACACACACACACACACACACACACACACACACACACACACAAAGGGAAATTTGGGAATGCCATTTAATTAAATCAGCATGTCTTTGGACATAGTACCGCCCACAAAACACCATAAAAGGCCGAGCGGTCGAGTGCTGGGAGTGAAATGAACAATGATAGTAAAAGCACAAAGACAGAAATTAAAAATATATATATTTTGATTTCCTCCTATTTTTATCCCAACTTAGCTGCACAAAAACCATAATTATTCTATATTATTACCCTGCGCTCGCTAACACACGTGTGTAGGAGAAAAAGTTCCACTTGAGTTTTTCTGTATGATGTGGCTGGCAGGTCCCTCAGGCTGTCATGTGCAGGTCACGGTGTCTGTGTGTCTGGGTTCACGAGGTCACATGGAGGAACGGGACGCTTAATCACACCCGGCAGACTAGTCATTACTGCAGTGGGTCGGGGTGAATTACCATATCACAGCCTGACAGACAAGAAGAGCGAATGAGTGGCAGCTAGTGATGACAAGCTGAGGAAAAGGGCCGGCACACGGCGTCACGCTGGAGGACATCTCCAAACAACAGAAGAAGGAAGAAAGCGAGGGACTGAACGGCTGCACGATAGCTTTGGTACTGAGAAGACAAGATGTTCGGGTCGGTTTTGTACGGTGTGAGTAAAATAAGTAAAACTGAAGGACACTTCTAGAGATTTCACTTGTTTTTCTTGTGATTATCTCACTGAACATCCAGACTGCTATTAAGATCTTAACTCTTATTAAGACGTTTGTGTTATTTTTAGGAAAAGTGGTAATTAAAATCTAGTCCTGTAGCAGGGAACATCTGTTCTCATCCTGCATAATTACCCTCATTAATTAATGTTAATCAATTGAAAACAAATTATTTTTTTAACACCTAGAATAAATCACAAAGGCTTCCTTTTCTCCTCCGACCCATCCTACCTGCGCCGAGCGATCGATCACGAGTAAATAAGACGAGGTGCAGCAGTGAGGTGGATTGTTCTCCTGCTTCGAATCAGAAGTGAATCAGAATAAGACATCACGAGAATAAACACTCGCTAAAAGGGTTTCGGTTTGTACGGTGTTTTAATTGAGCATCGGGTGCGTTGTTGTGCGGCGAGGCTGTGTGTAATGAGGCTATCAATTCATAGCCTCGGGATGGGATGTGTTAACACACTGTAGACGATTTACACACATACACACACACACACACACCTAAATTAGAGCATGTGCACTACAATCCCACACTCGCATTCACAGACTCCTATAAAATCAAACAGATCCAGAGAGGTTTATGAAAAGACAGAAAGCGGGCCTGAGGGAATCCACCCGGTGCTGCTGTCAGATCCTCTGCTGGACGTGTTAATCAAAAACTCAAGGGGAAAGGTGCTATCTGGCTCGCACACTGCCATCTTTATCGATTGCGTTTACTCCAACTCGCACTGATTCCACTTCTTTAATTATTAAAATGGCCCAAAATAGACGTTTCGATTTAGTCTGCAGCGAGACGGAAAACATTCGACTGTAACAATAAAGAATCTAAAAGAAGCCGAAACTGGTGAATCTTGGTGGATCTTATTGCACAGATTATTTAATGTCAGTTATCAACTGAAACTGATTCGCATTCTACTGCATGTTTTAGACGAGCAGGAGACAAAACGTCTGGTTTTGTAATTTCTTTTTCAAAATCACTGCATGTAAACTGTCCATCTGTCACAGAGAAACTTTTTGCCTGATGGCTCTTGTTTAAAACTCTTTTTTTATATCTTTTTAATGGTCATATATTATTGTTCTTTCTAAACAGGTCTGCAGATCATTTTTGACGTCTCCAAAAAGTGACGTTTAATTTTCTAACTAAAATAAGACTCAGATCCTGCATTCTGTCTCCGACTCCCCTGTGCGCCCCTTGGAGGAAGTGCATTTTCCTAACCAATCAGAACGCAGGTTACAGGATCTGGTTCAGCCAATAGCACATGCTGACCTTTTGAATTTAATGGATTGTTATTTACAAAGTGAAAAACAATCCATTAGGATATGGCTAAAGCTTTGCTAACTGTAAGTTTTTAACTAGTATTATTATTATTTTCTGCTCTAACACCACGTGTCAAAAGGTCAGTGTGTGCTATTGGCTGAATCAGATCCTGTCACCTGTTTGATTGGACGATGTGTAAAAGTGAGCACATGATGTTTCCTCTCTGTCACCTGTTATGAATTTAATGCATCTGGCAGCCGAGGCACAAATTCTGACTCCTTATGTTTAAAGTATAGTTCTACACATTTATTCCCTTGAAAATTCACATGAAAAGCAAATTTGTCTCTTGTATTGTTTACCTTTGGGAGGGATTCATGATAAACTCTACTATCCGCACATCACAGATAAAACTGATATTTACTGTATCCGACCATGCAAAGTTTTCCTGATGTTCAACCGATGTCTAATTTAAATCTTTTCGCCCTGTAGCTTCTGATTCCAGTTCTTGGTTAAACCGAGTGAGACCTGGCTCATCCGCCTTACGTCTTGTGTGTTGTGAAACAAATTAAGAGAGAATTTTCAAAACATGAAGACTGATGGCCTCTCATGGGGTCTGAAGGAGCTTAAAACTCAAGAACAACAAAAACACTGTAACTGAATTATAAGTGTTTCTGAGGAGATACATAACTGACCAAGTGATGGCAATGTTAATGCAGATTATTTGTTAATGCAGATTATTTGTTAATGAAGATTATTTGGTAATGCAGATTATTTGCTAATGCAGATTATTAATGCAGATTATTAATGCAGATTATTTGGTAATGCAGATTATTTGTTAAAGAAGATTATTTGCTAATGCAGATTATTAATGCAGATTATTTGTTAATGCAGATTATTTGGTAATGCAGATTATTTGTTAATGAAGATTATTTGTTAATGCAGATTATTTGTTAATGCAGATTGTTTGTTAATGAAGATTATTTGCTAATGCAGATTATTTGCTAATGCGGGTTATTTGGTAATGCGGGTTATTTGTTAAAGAAGATTATTTGTTAATGAAGATTATTTGCTAATGCAGATTATTTGGTAATGCATATTATTTGTTAATGAAGATTATTTGTTAAAGATTATTTGGTAATGCAGATTATTTGGTAATTCAGGTTATTTGTTAATGAAGATTATTTGTTAATGAAGATTATTTGCTAATGCAGATTATTTGGTAATGCTGATTATTTGCTAATGCACATTATTTGGCAATGCAGATTATTTGTTAAAGAAGATTATTTGCTAATGCAGATTATTAATGAATATTATTTGCTAATGCAGATTATTTGGTAATGCAGATTATTACGTAATGCAGATTATTTGGTAATGCAGATTATTTGTTAATGCAGATTATTTGGTAATGCAGATTATTTGTTAAAGAAGATTATTTGGTAATGCAGATTATTTGTTAATGAAGTTTATTTGGTAATGCAGATTATTTGGTAATGCAGATTATTTGTTAATGAAGATTATTTGGTAATGCAGATTATATGTTAATGCAGGTCATTTGGTAATGCAGATTATTTGGTAATGCAGATTATATGTTAATGCAGGTTATTTGGTAATGCAGATTATTTGGTAATGCAGATTATATGTTAACGCAGGTTATTTGGTAATGCAGATTATTTGCTAATGCAGATTATTTGGTAATGCAGATTATTTGGTAATGAAGTTTATTTGGTAATGCAGATTATTTGTTAATGAAGATTATTTGGTAATGCAGATTATATGTTAATGCAGGTCATTTGGTAATGCAGATTATTTGGTAATGCAGATTATATGTTAATGCAGGTTATTTGGTAATGCAGATTATTTGCTAATGCAGATTATTTGGTAATGCAGATTATTTGGTAATGAAGTTTATTTGGTAATGCAGATTATTTGTTAATGAAGATTATTTGGTAATGCAGATTATTTGTTAATGAAGATTATTTGGTAATGCAGATTATTTGGTAATGCAGATTATTTGGTAATGAAGTTTATTTGGTAATGCAGATTATTTGTTAATGAAGATTATTTGGTAATGCAGATTATTTGTTAATGAAGATTATTTGGTAATGCAGATTATTTGGTAATGCAGATTATTTGTTAATGAAGATTATTTGGTAATGCAGATTATTTTGTTAATGCATATTATTTGGTAATGCAGATTATTTGTTAATGAAGTTTATTTGGTAATGCAGATTATTTGGTAATGCAGATTATTTGGTAATGCAGATTATTTGTTAATGAAGATTATTTGCTAATGCAGATTATTTGGTAATGCAGATTATTTGGTAATGCAGATTATTTGTTAATGAAGATTATTTGCTAATGCAGATTATTTGGTAATGCAGATTATGTGGTAATGAAGTTTATTTGGTAATGCAGATTATTTGTTAATGAAGATTATTTGGTAATGCAGATTATTTTGTTAATGCATATTATTTGGTAATGCAGATTATTTGTTAATGAAGTTTATTTGGTAATGCAGATTATTTGGTAATGCAGATTATATGTTAATGCAGGTTATTTGGTAATGCAGATTATTTGGTAATGCAGATTATTTGGTAATGCAAATTATATGTTAATGCAGATTATTTGGTAATGCAGATTATTTGGTAATGCAGATTATTTGTTTCTTTTCTTTAAAGGTTCTTCTGAAAAGGCTGTTAAAGTGGGCAACACCTAAACCAAAGCAAATATAATCAAATGGAAAAAATAAACAAAGAAACAAAAACACACAACACTATCCGGGCTCAAATGATGACAAAATGCTCAGCAAGCTCAACCTGAACAAAACACCATTTAACTCCAAAAGTATAGGCTCCCGTGCCTGGCTTACTCGGCTGATTTGATATTTAACTAAAGAACTTTTCAGTGTCAACCAGTCTTCTAGAAAAACACAACTCAGTGCAGTCATCAGGCCTCACGAAAACAAATCTATCTGTAGTAATAGCTCCTATAAAACTAGACAGAGCCATTGCAATAAGGCGAAGTAAATAGGCAACAAATCCTCATTTAGGTTTGGGTGTGCAGTGAAGCACACCAAGAAGTAGAAATGGGATCGGGCCCTGGATGGACTGCACTGAACCCTGACTAAAACAAGGCCAGAGAAAAGGCCAGAGGTCAGAGGATGAGGTCTTTATTAAGAAGCAGTCGTCCCTTCTCCCTCGCCCTCCCTCTGTCTAGCAGAAAATGAAGCGCTAGTCTAATAAACGTGTCGTCAAAATCAGGTTCAATTAGCAGCAATTACGGCCGCTTTCAAACTAAATACACTCGCATCACTCAAGCAGCTTCGTATTCCAGACAGGAAACAAACATAAGGCTAAGAACAAGCCAAACACAACTGCTTTACAAACTGAAACTGGTGTTCATAGTCTTAACTTTTTTGACCCATAAGAGCCCTGACACATTTCTCCTTTACAGAGCATGATGGGGTGAAACACAGATCCAGGAGACCACATGGAACACGTCACGTGACACGTTGCCTAAAAGCTCTAGGGTTAAAAGCCCCTATGTGACTATTGTGTCACAGCGATAATTTCTTAATTTGTTTAATATCAATTTGATAAATCAAAAACTACAGTCAGAACAGGTTAAATATGAGAATATAAGAATTTGAGAGGGTAAGTTGCAGCAAAGTGCAGCTAATCATCAGTCCTTGATTAATTGATCATCAGCAGGTGTGCAGACGTCTGCACTGAACTTTCTGGAGCATTCAGCTGTGCGTTAGAAGAAGAAGAATATTCAATTATTGTCACATGTACTTTTTACAGCACAGCGAAATTTCTTCTTCGCATATCCCAATTAGGAAACTGGGGTCAGAGCGCAGGGTCAGCCAGCTTACAGCGCCCCTGGAGCAGATAGGGTTAAGGGCCTTGCTCAAGGGCTCAACAGTGGCAACTTGCCGATGCTGGGGTTCGAACCCCCGACCTTCCGATCAGTAACACAGAAACCCACAGCCTTAACCGATTGAGCCACCACTGCCCTACCATTGTTAACACAATGCCAAGAGGGAAAGATATGAGCCATGGTCTTAAAGAAGGAAATGTTCCTGGACATCAATCTGGAGAGGGTTATAAAACTATTTCCAAACAATAAAAGTTCGCCTCAAGGTCAGACCGTGTGATGCTCAGAGAGATGCAAAAAACCAAGAGCTATATCTCAGACCTACAGGCCTCACTGAGCGTGACTGTACTGTATGCTATCATATTTGAGTAATTGTGGATTCCTACAGACTGTACACACCTTTCATGATGAGGTTCAACTTTCCATTTACAAAAATCAACATCTTCAACATATCACAAGGAGAAAAGACTAAAATTCCGTTAACCTGTAATTATTCTGGGATACTTTAGGCTCGGGATCTCCTGCGGCCCTGTCCAGGATAAAGTCTATACCAATGATGAATGAAGGAAAGCTTATAATAAAGTACTTATAAATAAAGTGTAGACCTTATTGCAGTCACTGAGGCTTCGGATGAAGTTCCAACAAAACATTTGCTTATTGATCCTCAGCAATAACGTCAGTCTCTGCTTTAGAGATCACAGCGATGACGGATCTCCGAGCGGCACAGCGAGAGGCTGAGACAAGCTTCAGGTGGACAGACCCAGGAGCAAAGACAGGAAACACAGCAGGTTCTTCTTCCTTCCCTGATGTAGGACAGCCAGCAGTGTATTTTTCATTAGCAGGAGAGATTGGGATTTTAGACATACGCAACTGGAAGCAGCAGGAGAAGCAGCTATGGACCACCAACCCCACCGACAACACAAATGATTTCATATTTTATCACTCACTCAACCAAGCCAGGACGTATCGCAGCCTCCGCTTTATACGTGATGGAGCAGACTGGCCGCTAAAAACAACACTGCTCGATGAAATGGAAGAGACCTCAATCAAACACGGGCTAAGCCTTTCTTCAGGAAATGAAACGCGGCAGCCCTCCAGGCGGAATTACAGTCTGAAAAACCCGAAATGAGAAACGACAAAAATGCAAAACGAACAGGAAAAGGAGTTTGTCTTGAAAGAATACTAACCAGCAAGAAGGCACAGATAACTGTACAGGTTTGCAGGATTACACTGAAAGTCCTGAAAGAACTTAGCTGTTACTTATTGTTCTGCCACGTGAACAGCAGCAGGAACACACTCGCTCGACGTGACCTGCCTTGTACACTATCGGTGTCTTTGGCCAGGCTGGTCAGTGTTGGGAATGATGAAGAGAGAAGCCAGAACCCACCAATGATGGATCTCACGTACAGGCAGCAGGGGCCGGCAGCACTAAACGTCCTTCCACACAAGGCGCAGAAAGCCTCGACTTCATCAAGGCCCCTCGCAGGATCATCCCCCTTCTTAATGGATTACCACTGTCTCCACGCAAGCACGCTACAAATAATGATAAACCGCCGGCAGATTAAAGCACCTTACACAATCCTCAATTCATTACCTTTCCCCTGCAGATAAGGGCCAGCTAATAAAAATATGATTTTCTTTCCCACCAGAACAGTCACGCTTTTTTATCCATTAGGGGAAACAAAGAAGGAAAGAGAAGGTGAGCTGGGTAAAAAAAATCAAGGGGAATAATGACCATCATTTCAATTATGTCGCCCCCATGGCGCTGGAACTAAAAGACTCTCGAGATTGATGACGCGCAGGTACAGGTGTAGAGAAGGATATTTGCTGAAATTAGTTTGCTGAAACTTCCTGCAGCTTCCGGCGTCGTCTAAAAGGGCATCGGTGTTAGCCTTATTTCTTACCGGCCCTGTAAAACACAACTTTAACACATCTAGTGCTTAAATGCTATATGATGCAAATTAACAAGAGTTACTGCTCTAGGTTTTGCACCATGAACAACTTCACTTTATTATGGAAGATACAGTACGTCATATCCTAATCAAACCAGCTCTGAAAAGGCACAGCAAACATGTGTGCGCACACACACACACACACACACACACACACACACACACACCCACAACCACAGAGCGAGGTGAGAGGTCACGTGTAAACCCTGTTGGTGCTGCAGGAAACTATGCCATTCAGCTCGTCACATTCCACAGCAGGGAAACTACCAGTCCGGCACCCGGGTGACCGGCGCCATCGAGAGGTGAGTGCAAGGCTGGAGCCTCTAAAAAATTAAGCAAAAAAGTAAATTCATTAATAAAAAAAAAAGTTATATATATATATATATATATATATATATATAAACCTAACAATTAAAAACTGTCTACTGAAGTATGAATTTGGTTCAGATTTGATGAGATTCGTCTGATGCCTTACGTTGCACGACATTTATTATTAGAGCTGCATGATTTCATTTTGACAGATATGTAAATGCAGTTTAAACTGTGATATTTAACTATTCAATGTACCATTTTATAATCAGTTAAATGTATTGAGGCTAACAGCAAAAATATCTCATTAATGGCATTCATTCATTCATACATTAATTCTCTATAGTGCTTATAGTCCTGCACAGGGTCGCGGGGGGCCTGGAGGGCCCAGAAGACTTTGGGCATGTCTCAAGGTGCCAGTATATTTTAACTACACACACACAAACACAGGCCCACATACACACAGGCATGTATGTCTAGGGACTGTGGGAGGAAACTAGAGTACCCGGAGGAACCAACCAAGCATGAGGAGAACATGCAACCTTCTCCATGCTCACAGACCCTGGACGGGAATCGACCCCGGAGCCTGGACGGGAATCGACCCCGGAGCCTGGACGGGAATCGACCCCGGAGCCTGGACGGGCGGGGCCACAGTGCTGACCTCTAACGCTCAAAATGTATTTCTTGTTCTTCTGTTTGATTTTTTTTCACACTATGCAGGATTATTATTTATTTATATAAAACATGTATATATTTTATATGTATATATTATTTTCGCACAAACTCTTATTAAACTCTACTCTATGGTAAAGATGACCCATCCAAGATGGCGTCGCTGGTGACGTTTTTGGGGGCGTGGTTACCACTTCCTGGTTGTGGTTAAACAAAACAAAAAAAACCGAACAAAAGCAAAACACAGAGCCAGAAGGAGAAAGTCCGTGTTTATGTTTATTAAGATCCTGATGAAAAGAACTTTACTTGGACTCAGTCACCCCCCCCCCTCCCCCTCCCCCCCTCTGCGCTGTTTGCGCGCGTCCCCGTTGTCATGGTAACCGGTAAACCTCCACAGTCATGGCCGCTGCAGTGAAGCTGTGTGATCAGCTGGAGCTGGTTAAGGTGCAGCACTACAGCAGGAACAGGTAACTCAGAGGATAAAGTCTTTATGTCTGCTGCAGTGTCATTAATCTATATTTATTTAACTATATACATAAATAATCCCGTTACCATGGAGACGGGGTGTGAGAGATATCTAAAGACCAGCTGCTGGGAACTCAGTAACCTGGAGATTTAAGTGATCGAGACTTTGTATTTATTATAATCTAGAGAAGCAGAAGAGAACCGGGAGCGAGAACATGCTGCAGCCGTCAGGATT
The DNA here is from genome assembly GCA_030522415.1 of Channallabes apus. NCBI lineage: Eukaryota > Metazoa > Chordata > Actinopteri > Siluriformes > Clariidae > Channallabes > Channallabes apus. The sequence goes on along the minus strand of CM060116.1, from coordinate 521,595 downwards.
CAGAGCTGGGTTCGAGGCTGTCAGGTTCGAGTCTACCTCAGGTGAGTGTGAGCAGGAAAACAAGGCCATATTTTCACTCTGCAGGTATTCAATAATCTATAATCTTCCATATTATAGTTCAATCAGACAAACAGTATTTTACCAACAGTAAAGTGTCCTGAGGCCACCAGGCATGGGTTTGTAATGCTTGTAATTATACTTCAGTATACCAGAGTAACGGTGTTGCTGTTGTTCCATTAGGGGGCGCAACAGTGGATCTGCCATTTGATTTTGACATGGGGTCTTTATGTCACATGCCCTTCCTGATGCACTAAATTAACCCCATGTTCGTATTCAGAGAGCCCTAGTAGGTATGTGTATGTGCTGGAACTCGAACCCTGGCCTTCCACAGAGCAGCTGAGGAGCCAACCACACACCCACAGGTTCCTCCCAATAATTAGGAATGCTGGATGTTCTCCAGATCACATTTGTATACACAACCAGTGTTTTATTTAATCTCAAATCAACCCACCTTTGGACCAAATGGACAGTTGTTCAGGAGATGTCCACTAATGTAAGTGTAGCGATATAGAATCTAGAGTTATCTTCTATCCCGAGTGATCCGATCACCAGTGGAGAGCTGAAACATGTAGCTCTTTACACCTGCCATCTCCGGAGATGTTTTCAGGCAGAATAGTCTCTCTCATCCACCTGAATGAGCTCAAACATCTCTGTTGTGCGCCCTCATCACCCCAGTGATCGATAACGAAGCTAATGAGCTAACCAGGGATCCCAACTTAGCCTGGAAGCCACGGTGCTCTGGGGCCGAAGGGATCCAGGAGATGATTAGGGGAGTCACGTACCTGCCAGGTCACCTGTAACTCCGATTGTAGTCACCATGCAGTACATACAGTAAGAGAGCTCTAAGGTGCACCTGAGGTCTGATGTGAACAAGGTGAGAAGAAGAACGTGAGCAGTGCCTGTATATCAGTAGCGCTCCTGTGAAATGCTTTCGTGGTGCTGTTGTTGAAGAGCCTTGGCTTGCGTTCTCCTGCGTTCTCAGCCTTGAAAGACACGTCGTAAACAACATGTTAACGTTTTTGAAAAATGTCTGATGGTAAAAGAGTCTCAACGTTCTGGTGGTCCATTACAGTGTCTCTCTGAGCCTAAATTCCCGTGGACCGAGCCTCGTGATGCTAAATCATTGTCTATTTTAGTCTTTAGGCTCAGACATTAGCGAGATCACTCGGTGCTCCCGCGATCTAACCCTCATATATTTCTTTGCCGTCATCAGACAAACTTCCAGACACTAGGTTCATTTAGATTACTTTAGTTAATTGATCAGTGTGTTAAGTGGTTAATTAGGCACAATCTGAGCGCCTTAAGTGCAGTTCTTGGGTTACCACCTTCACTATATACGCATTGATTTTCTCAGGTTATAAATGGTCTTTTTAAAACCGATGGCCTTGTCGAGTCCAGCGTCGCCGTAGACGTGCATTTAGAACAGATCGTCTTGATGAATGAATGCAAATGTTCAGTTGTCTGAGACTCACCAGCCATTTAGGGCTCTTAGGAGAAAGCTTTCTAAATGTTCCCTTCACTGTTAATTTCTAGCAAAGATGATTAACTCGGAAATATTATTTCAGCTTTCTACACCGGAACGCGATCGTCATACAGAAGACGTGGCGGGCTTTCAGCGCTCGTCAGTACTTTAGGCAAAGGGTAAAGGTAAGCTGTGCCATTGTGTAATATTGATTATGTTATGATTAGCCTCATTAACATTCAGCGGTTACAGGCGTGCCGCGACTTACACCTCGACTGGGGTTGTAATGTGACAGTGTGTATTGATTAGCTATGAAACGCCTTATCCTAAACAGGCTGCACGTGTTCCTCGCCTGACAGTCATTACACACGCTGTGTTTTATATCCATGCTTTAAGAGCCAACTTCAGAAGTATTGGCACGCTTCAAGACATCTGGCAAAACTAAAATAAATGATACTGAGGACACATATTCTCTGTGTGCATGAAGTTTGCATGTTCTGCTCGTGCTTGGTGGGTTTCCTCCGGTTCTTCGGTTTCCAAAAACATGCAGATTAGGCTAATTGGTTCCCAAATTGCCCATAGTGTGTGTTTGTATGTGTGTGTGTGTGTGTGTGTGTGTGTGTGTGTGTATCCTGTGATGGATCAGTACCCTGTCCAGAGTGTACCCTGCCTCGTGCCCTAAGTCTCCTGGTATAGGCTCCAGGACCCCGTGACCCTGAATACAGGATAAAGTGATATAGAAGATGAGTGAGTGAGTGAGTGAGTGAGTGATATTTTAAAATATACTTAATAAATTATTGACAAACTCTACACTACAGAATATTACCTGTAATAAATTGTAGCCTTTACGATTAAATAAACACACGGGTCCATTCCATCGGGATTCATTCCATCCATAGTCCACCTGGAGGCCATTGCTGTCCAGTGTATTTATCGGCATTTGTACAATGGTGGTAGGACAGTGGTGGACCTCCAGTGGTGGTAGGACCTCCAGTCAACACTCACACACAACAGGCAGTTTGGGAACACCAATTAACCAAATCTGCATGTTTTTGGACTATGGGAGGAAATCCCACAGGGAGAACATGTAAACTACACACACGAGGCCGGAATCAAACCCAGGACCTGGAGGAGCACAGCAGCAGTGCTGACCACCGTGCCAGTCAGCTATTAAACCATCAAATAAATACCTCTTCAGAAATAACTTGTCTTTAACTCAGTCTTTTAGGATTTAAGTCTTTAAGCCTTTAGGATTTTTGGACATTAATCATTTTAGTGATCACATCAGTCATCACAAAAAAGCCAAAAGCTACAGTATCTACACGTGCACTTGTTGACTTGAACCTTCCAGGTAATGATATAAAAATAGGTAAAAGATTCAACATTAATGTTAAAAAGGTTTATGTCTGTGGCCCTGGTGGGATTTGAACATGTGAACATCCGCTAGTGAAAAGAGAACAAATTTCTGTTGCGCCCCTCAGCAGCCTCTGGTGTGCAGATACATGAACATGTACATTATGTGATAAAATAAGCGACTATGCAGCGTCGCCTTACTGTATGTTTAAGTGGTGATTGTCACATGCTGTGAATAATTTCTACAGTTATTTAGTTGTAGCAGTAATTAGCAAATTCTCTAAAGTTATTTCTAAACAGTGGTTGGAGTTGAGAGATGATGATCTTACCCGCAGTGAATACTCTGGTTATCTAGTTTACTCCCCATGGGTCGCCATCGATTATCAAACTCAGCACAGAGCGTTTTGCAATACATCTCCATTAGGTTGCGCTCTGACTGGCATAGATTTTCCTCTGTTGTGGTGCGTTACGTATTAAGGAAAGCCATGTCCCCCGCGTCGATATGAGGTCTGACTTACCTTTACATCCTGTCTCTCTCAGATAGGTCTTTGTTACTTATTACATCATACTGTATAAGACAGATTCCCCGCGGTCCACTGCCTGTAACGCAGCACTGATGTCTCACTCTCTCTTCACAGACAGCATATTTTCTCATGAAGATGAATTTCTACAATGAAATGGCTGTCAAGGTAAATACGTCTCCTCCACTTGGTCCGAAGTTTCTAGTTTGCAGGAATCTACAAGCAGGTCTTGTTGTTATTGATAAGCAGAAATTAGCATAGAGTTGATATACAGTATACATACAATAAATCATCTCATCGCTCGGCACTCAGCGTTTTGCAGTCTGTTACGCTGACTACACGTATTTACTCAATAGAAGAAATTGTTCATGTTTTATTGTTTAACTAGTATTTGTCACTACTGAATTATTTTTTTCTTTTGTAATATACACCTACTGTATGTTTTATGTTTCCGTGCTTCGCCTTGTTAGCTACCCTGAAAATTTCACCAGAGTTTTTATTTTCCTCTTTTCAGTTTTAGACTTTATCGGTTCCGCATGTTGTGTTCTAAGCCGCGTAAAGGAGCTGCTTTATATTTGACTGATGCATTGGCACTTTCACAGGGATATCAATATGCAATGAAATCATAGCTTTACAATCCCACGTAGGGTTTCTTTCCCCCTGAAGTGAAACTTTACAACACTTACAAAACTTCAGCGTTTATTGAAGAGCAGCAGGTTCCCACTGAAGCGCGATATGACCGTGACGTTAGGAGGACGGAACTGGAAAGCAGAGATGAGTGAAGATTTATAAATCCGTGGGCGTGTCGAGCGTAGGCCGTAAGCCCGTGCTCTCTGTGCGTTCCTGTTACATGAGTCTAATTGGAGCGACGGAGCCTGACCCCTTCCCCGAGGTCCCGGTGTGTGAGGCCGAAGGTCCTGTCGCTGCAAACAGAAGCCACTCAACAAGGCAGATGTGCTTTATAGCTCTTATAAAAAATGTCTAGGAGGAAACGGGAGTGTAAAAAAATCTTACAGCTCGGTGTGAAAATGGGAAAATAACTCGCAAAGTGCATGAATAGAGAATCTACGAGTCTAAAGCTACATGGCGGCTTTATCAGGTTATTGTGTTTTTGTTTAGTGCTAATAAAGAGGTTATTCTTAAATGTAAGACGGATTTTATCTCCAGTATTACACAGCAATCCCCAGCTCACAGACACACATTAATCAGGAAGAAGCAACTAATTAATAAACCAATCTCATAAAAACACAAGGATACAGTGTTTATGATTGTTTGTGTTTTTGCTGCAGCTTTTTGCAGTAGGTTTGTTTAATCGGTTATTGCAGAGGTCTAATTGTAAGACAGTTATTGTTTATTAATCATTGTGGCTTTTATCCAATCCAGGATAAGCTTGCTTAGCGTTAGCTTGTTAACAGAAAGCAGTGTTTACAAGCGTGCACACATTTGTATTGGATCTAATTGAACAATATGCATCATCGATTTTACTTTGTCTAAAAGGTCAGTGAGATCTTGGATTTGCGGCGTGCAATTACTTTATTTAGAATTATCTATTGACTGCTGATCAATGCCAATTCTCATTTTGTTTTGTTTTTGCCTTATTATTTTTCTGCTGCTGTTGTTTTAATCTCCTAATTATCCTGAAGGACATGTGTCCACTCTGGTGCTGGACAGCAGCACTCGCTGTCCTACACACTTGTGTAACTGTGTACAACAGGATGATTAAACTTTATACATTAAAGGTGTTTTTATTCCTTCATTGTAAAGTCAAAAGTGTTATTTATATTATTGAACACATCCATCTGAATACGAGGAGACCAAACAGACAGCGAGATGTTGTAGTTAAAAAACTGATGAAAAACGATAATCCTGACATTTCTAAATGAAATATTTTCTTGACAGATACAAAAGAGATGGAGAGGACACTATGTGAGGAAGTATGTTCATAATTTCTATGAACGAAAGAGATATTTGGATGATTTGGCAAAGAGGAACGAACAAGTCAGGTGGGAAAAAAACTCCAAAAATAAGAAATAATTACATTAATTTATTTATTTATTTATTTATGTACTTTATTTTGTACACACATCAAAAATGAGAATATCATGGAAATGATTTTTTTGTAATTCATTTTAAATTAACTCTCATATTCTAGATTAATTACATGAAAATGTAAATATTTCAAGACTTTTATTAGAATATTTTCTAAGATCAACCAGAAAAGTGTTTACAGAAATGTCCAAAGTGTGAAAGGTTCCTTTGTGCACTAACCCTCCTAACTCCTAACCCTCTGACCTGCATCGGTGCAGCACGGCACGGAGACGACCGGTCTGTGGATTCGTTCTTTTTAATATCGCACACGGGCCAAACTTTTCGCTGTCTTCTTTGGTCCATTTGATCTGATGCTTCAGGTCTCTGGTTTCTGAGTGGAGAACCTTCTCTCATCAGCGTATTGCAGATTATTCCTGGTCCTTCCTCTGGTTTTTATCCCTGAATCTCAATTCATCCAATTTCCTGATACATTTCAGCTGACGGGTTAAATGTGAACGGTGAGAGAATACAACCTTGCTGCACTCCTTCCTCTACACTGAACCAAACGTCGTCGCAATGTGGCATTCGAACAGTGGCTTCTTGATTTGTATACACTGACTGATCCAACCTGACTAAATGTATTGGCACCCGTAGATCCTGTAGGGCGCTCCACAACTTCACTCCATGAACTACACTATCTCAGACTTTCTTGTATTTGACGCCATACAGTACATCTTTTAGGTATTGATGGCATTTTTCCATGGCACAAGCCGTGATTTTTCCATGATTTGCGGTATGGTCACGGACGGCATCCCGATGTTGGAAGTCAGCTTGAGCATCTGGCTATTTCTTTTTCCATGGTGGTGCCAGTATGATCTTGAGGAGGATCTTGGAGGCGTGAGGGATGAGGGCAATCCTGTGGTACCTGGAGTAGTTCTTGGAGTTCTTTTGGCATTGGGATCAGATCCCCTGGCCATGTGGTGGTTTCTCAGATCCTCTAAGACAGGGCAGAGACTGTTGTGTGTGTGTGATACTTGTATTTAATCTGTATATAATCTAAATAATATCCAATGTGCTATTTTGTATTTGTAGGCAGTAATGTTAATAAGATTTAACTCCACAAGGTTTTACAAAGATAAACTACTCCTGTAAACTGTAAAACATTACTAGTAGATTAGTAGCATGCCATGAATTCTTTGCCTATGGCTTATTCATGAGTGAATATTAGAAAATGTAAAAATAAAATAAATAAATAGCCCTTCATGTTTGCCAGCTCTGCATTAATAAACCATGCATGCTTTAGGGCTAAAAATGATATCATCTTTTACTTTTGATAAAAAACTCGGAGTCACATGTTAATGTGGCCAATATATTTTGTTGGAAAATATCTTAAGGGTTTGGCTAAAATTAAATGTAAATTTGTTAAGTGCTCCTTGGATCAGTAACTCCAGCTCGCACCGAGACACCTCCGGCCACCAGGGACTCCACTCACTTAAGTGATGCTGCGTGCTTTTAATGGGGTTTCTCACCTGTGAGTCAGTTTGTGTAATGTGCATGAGACACTGAGGATTATTTTAAAAACGGTGAAGATTTTATTGTATCCTGTTGTATTTTATGAAAAGTTTGTCATGGATTGGCCTTTGATATTAGATAAATGTCCAATATCATAAAACTGCAGGCAAATCTTTACATACAGTATATAATAAGAAGCATATTATGATCATTATAAAAGAGTAGAAGTTCTAATATAGATAGATAGAACAAACAAACCCAATTCTACACATAAACTGTTAGTAGATTTAGTAATTCTACTATCTTAGAATTAACTTTTTATTTCTTGCACTACTCTCTCTCTCGTGTCTGTATCTTCTCACACACTTTATGATTTCACTGATTGTGTAAACCGGCTCTGATCAGCTGTGGAAGCCTCCAGAAACTGACATGTCACCTTTTAAAGCTCTCTATAGCAGGACTTTTATTCATTTTGCTCTGGTGACCAAATAAATAACAAACAAAAGGCAACTAGCTGAAGCTGCCAGCGACCCTCCATTCACCATCTCTCTCTCTCTCTCTGTCTCTCTCTCTCTCCGTCTGTCTCTCTCTCTCTCTCTCTCTCTCTCTCTCCAAGCAATCAAGGATCTAAAGAGAACACCCCCCATGCCCATTCATTAGCTGAGACGTGATGACAGGAGTCCATGTTCCAGTGTCCATCTTCACATCCTAATGAAATCAATGTCTGAGCTCACGGCAGCAATTCCACAGCGAGAGTTTGCGCAATATAACGATACATCATTTGTCAAGAAGACACTTAAAGTTTGGTTGGTTAATAAGGGCATCCTATGGGCTTGAGTAATTAGGAGCGCACATCTTGCATATTTACTAAATGCGGAGTGTCATTGGCACCGTGGCCTGTTTCCCGCATGAATTATTTCTCTATCTGTAATAAACAGCTGGGTAATTATTACAGCCATAATCAGATAAATGTCTCTCTACCATGTTGTAGCGAGGCAGGTCTTTAGCTCGTCAGCAGCGCCGGGCGGGGCCGAGAATTGATGGCGGCTAGTGGAACGGCTACCTCTGTGACTCTCGCATAGCTTTCAAGGGCATTTATATAAAAAACTTTCCTTAACATCAGGGGTGGAGGTGGTGGAGGACCACGGCTCCGAGCAGTCACGTTCACGCTCACGTGTCCCTCGTGTCACTCCACGCATTATTCTCAGTGTGTAAACCAATGTGATGATATCGCGAGACCCAGGAGCTCGATTCGATTTGTACCGCGATTATCACTTTCAATCTAATTACTTTTTATTTTGTTACAATTCTAAACAAACTCAGCAGATAATTCACTCCAACACAAGACCCTGTGCTGCCTGCCAGTGTGTGAATAGTTTAGAGCACCACCTGTAGGATTGTAGAGGGACTGCAACATTTTGCCACCTCAAATGCAAACGTATAAATGTATTTAATATTTTTTAAAAATCCATTTTGGAGACTTGTGATGCGTAACTGGATAGAATTCATTTTCCTCTCATTTCTACTATTAAGTCTGTTTGTTATTTTTAAGCATGTGTTTGTCTAGCGTCTGTCATGTTTAGTGTTAGCGGGAGCCCTGGTTTCTCGACCTGTTTTGGTGATTTGTGAATTTTATGACACAGCGGTATCTTGGCATATGAAATCTTAAGCTGAAATTTAGTATTGTGAAATGCATTTTCCTGTAGGAGATGATGGAAATGCTGATATCACATCATAATCATATATGTAAATGAAGTAAAATATGAAATAAATAAACATTAAACCTCAATTAACCTTAATTTATGATTCGTCTCGGCACCGGCTGCTTTAAAAACCAAACTGACTCCCTTTTCTTCTTGCTACCGTCCTTGATGACATTCCTGGGACTCACGGTGCCGTGTCTAAATCTTACACAAAGTGGCCAAAAAAAAAAACACAAAAAAAAAATCCATGAACTCCCTTTGCTTGGCTTTTCACTGACGCAAACAAGTTTTGTTCAGCTATCGCGAGTACGTCGTATGTCGAGGTACCGCTGTACTATATACAGTATAAGAACTTTAATCCTCAGCTTAATGTTTTGCAAACAGAGTGTTTAAGGCTTTTTATCCGAGTAACAGGAATAATTACTGAGTAAAAACTGACTAAAGACTATAGAATGA